>JBCFYV010011172.1:124864093-125324261 GCA_039000515.1 Timema cristinae
TGTATTGTTTAACAGTAACTGTAGTATTAATAATTAATGCTAGTAACCAAACTCATGGTACTCACCATGATTGCTCTACGTTTGTAAAAATGAAAAAATGGTATTTTTCTAAATAATATTATCCATTTATGACGTATATGTAAGATTCATCATCATTCATTCGGGAACTAACTTCTAAGGGCCCCAAGTTCTACTTAGCACAGGGCCCCCAAAAGTGTTTATCAGGGCCTGGATAGCAGGTGAGATGTCAAAAACTTACTCACAAAGTAATAGTATGTTTTTCCCGACTGTATTATTTTTCTAATTTCCAATCTAATATCGTTATATCTCATCAACACACATTACATTTACCCATTGATCTCTATAATATAACTGGATGGACATACACATACACATTCCAAGGGCTAAAGCGTGACGCTCAAATTTATCGTCTGCTACACTGAGGATTTGTCGGGGGATGGGACGACGTATTTACGGTTCTTTTCAATGTTTTTATGCGAAAACATGTCTGTGATGATTAAAAGTGTCATTATTTGAAAATAATGAAGTATTATACCACACTTTTCTGAAGAAACATTTACAATAAAGGATATACAACCCAGTTTTACATGTAATACTCTACAAATACCAATAAAACTTTACATATTTAAATATGTAGTTATCATCAATGTTATTTACAGTCTTCAACGACTACACTTATATTTAAAGTTTGTTATTAGCTTGCATATTAGTTCCATATCCATATTATATTGAAAGTTCGATAAATATAATAAATAAAGTATCTTAAAACCTGATTAAATTTTTTTGAATGACAAATTTTGTATATTTGACATACATTCAAAATATCACTGAGGTTATAGGCTTGTGGAAAGTATTATTATAATACCCTTTTTTTAGGTTGGCTCATATCTTTCAGAAACCATATTATGTTAAAATTTCAATAACTATAATGAAACAAGTTAGCTAAAATTTGTAATACATTTGTTTGAATGACACTCTTTGTGTAGAAGTCTTACGTTCAAATGATAATTTAGATTTTAGGCTTGTAGGAAGTGAAGTATCTACTTAACCCTGATTTTAGCAATAACCCTAATCTGTAAGGCTTGATCTCTTACCAGAATACTATCATATATCTAATATTTTGTTAGGATGATCTCCATTTAAAACGGAAGAAGAAATTTTAATTTTGGAAGGTCATTTATCCTAACTAAACATAACTATAGGATAGTATTCTGATACGAGATAAAGCCTTACAAACGAGCTTTTTAAAAAAAATCATCGTATATATTAGGCTACATTAACTTATTTAAAGTAAAAACTAACCAGTCTTGAACTTTGATATGCTTTTAAAATCTTTTACTAACATATTTATTTTATTTAACCAATCACACATGATGTATCTCATAAATTCAATCAAATTAGTGAACGATGTCAAAATACCAAATTGCCTTGTATGGGTGTTGGAGAGAAGGAAATATCCAAAGGTTTCCTTCTCTATTACACAATGATATGCTGATGACAGTTCGAAAATTTCAGCCACAGATGACCATCCAGTCATATTACAGAGATCAATTCATTTACCCAAATTTATAGATAGATGACAAAATCGCCACATCATATTATTCTAGAAAGCAGAAGATGTTGATAGTCTTTTGTGTTACTATTTTAATATGTAATGTAAACTCATTTCTTGTTTTGTTATTACTACTCCCTTATCTATGTTTGTTATTTGATGATCCATGCATGTCGTTGCATTGAAAGTTGATAGTAGAAATAGATAATAATAGTAAACAATTTTCAAATATAAATACGTACAAGTCAAGAATTCAAAGAAATATAGAAAAGGAAAATTAACGTTTCCCTATTCTTTGAATTATTGTTTTAAAATTTAGTTAAATATTAATTTTTTTTCGTTAATGTTTAGAAATGAGTTGTACTATTAATTCTTACGTTGACAATAGTTTAAGAATTCTAAAATCCTATGAATGGTTATTGAATTCTTATATTTTGGTTAGTAAAATTTTTAATTCATTCATGCCTTGGAGGATAATACACAAAATGGCCCAGTTGTTGACACTTTTTATTTGTCATATCCTAGAAAATAATCTATTCCACCCCCCTGCCCTCCTCATATGCATAAGAATACCAACAGTTAGTAAATACCCTAAATATTATATACTAAAATAATTTCATACAAATTTAGAATCAATACAAAACTCACCAGGTAGAGAGGGTTACCCATTCATTTTATAAACTGCTTTTTTATTTAACACATTTAACACTTACTCTCTATGAAAAAGCCGGCCACTAAAACATTTTGATGGTTTGGTTAAATATTAATTAATTAAAATGTATCTATATGTCAATTTTGCATGAAAATAACTATTCTCTAAATATATAAAACCATCCAAAATTTACCAACTGTATTTTAGTAGGTACACAATTTTATAGGCAAGCTGCAATTTTAATTATGATTTTTGGAATATAGTTAGGTATTAATCACTGCCCCTTAATAAAGCCTAGCAAGTCCAAAATTTCCAATTTTTACCATAAGTAGCAATCAGGGCTGTGGAGTCAGTACGCCAAACTTTGATTCTTGACTCCTTGATTTTTGTACTGTCCGACTCTGACTCTTTCATAAATGTATAAAGTATGGCTATTAGTAGGTAATAAAATTTTACTACAGTAAAATTCTCCTTATATAGTACAAATTACATCCAGGGAAGCTTCTTTTGCATTGGGAAATTATATTTGATCACATTTATCATTCCAAATGACAAATATTTTCCCTAAAGAATAAAAAGAGTAAAAAAATTAAAATTAAATAAATATGTACCAATGTTATATAATATTACAGGGGCCTACCTAAGTTTTTATTTTGAGGCTGGAGTAGGTTTTGGTACATTTTTACCGACTTTGACTCCCACAACCCTGATAGCTATCGATGAAGTATAAGTACATTTATATTACAGCGAATATAACTGTAGCAACATCTGTGGTGCACAGGTGTGTGCGTGGGACTGAGGATAGGCAGTAGTAATATGATTGTTGCCGCACACATACGCTCTCGTCTCTTGTACGGGTATACTTTGCTTGTTTGTAATCTATATTAATGTTTATTTTTTATTAATAAACATATCAATATGCTAATTAGTTATTCTCAATTAGTCTACAACCTCTGAACATAACTCTTTTTATCATTATAATTCAACAGCTATCATACAATAGACTAAAAAGTGAAATAATTTACCTACATTAAAGGTGACCTGGTGGTCTAGGGGTAAGGTGTCAGACTTCTGTGCTGGCGGCCGGGGTTCAATCCTCGGTCCTGGCACAGATTTATCTGATTTCCAAACCCTTCCTACACCTCTGACAAGACATCTTGTGAATGTGAGTAATACCAGGTCTCCACCGTGGTTCGGATTCCACGTTAAACTATAGGTCCTCCATTTCATCTCACAATCACCCTACCATTACACATTAGCGTAAGTGTGTATAACCCGAATGGGTAGTAAGACGCGGTGCTAATAATAATAATACCTACATTAAATATTGTGGTTGGTTAGTATTATAATTATTTATATGTTATTTCAGGATTATTATGTTGAGGACCATTGGAACCTGCTACCATCCAATTGGCGAAATGCTTTAAATAATATTGAGCCGGAGGAGCTAGGTAGTTTAATTCATAAGTCAAACTCGGTTCAAAGGTAAGGCAGAAAGGTTGGTTACACTTCTTACTGGTCCAGGACCTTGTCTTCCATTCTGATTTTAATAGGTTCTGTCAACATTGGTTTCTTTCACCTCTTTCTTTTCTTCCAACATTCTTCTATCTTTAATTGCTTCCATTCTTCTCTCCTCACTTGCACACTTTCTGTTATCTGCTCCTCCCATCTCTTTCTTGGTATTCCTTGTGGTCTTTTCCCTACATACTTCATTTCCATCGCTCTCTTAGGCATCCTCTTATTTTTCTCATAACATGCCCATTATCTTAGCCTTGCAATTTGAGACATAGACTATATAATTTAATTTTAACTGTAGGCCTATAATATAATTAGACAAACTGAACACTTTTTATTTTGGCATTTTCAAGGACAGCCATTCTAAAATAACCAATTGAAATAAGAGAAGAAAGCTAGGGACGAATGGTCACCTTAAATTAACACCCAAAAAAAATCGTTTAGTGAGCATTAACAGTATTTGTCCATTAGGTTGGTTTTAGTCTCACTTTAAATATTACCTACAATAGGCCTATGTGTTTATTGTTCTAGGTTGAGTAGAGTTTTTCCTCTTTCGCTGCTGGCTCTTTGCTCTATCTCTTCCCACCTCTCACTTCCAAGAGAGCATACTTCAAGCATCGAGAGGTGGCCCATCTGTGATTGTGAGCATTGTACTGCAGGCCAAGAGTTAGTTGAACTGATAGAGGAACATTTAGACAAAATACCCAATCAAGAAACGCGCAAGAACAAGTCCAATATTAGTAGGAATATGCCTCCGCAGTGTATTGATAGTTCAAATAAATTATACGATAGCGACATATCTAATGTTTTTTCTCAAAATGATGCAGTTACCAGTAATATCCACGATAAAAATATATCAAGTGAAGGTTTCAAGTCCTTACTGTCACCATGCCTAATACATCCTAAACTGACTAATGTGTTTACCAAACATGTGAAACCAAAAAAACGACATGAAATCTTCAAAATGGCCCAGGTTAAAATATTTTATCTTCCTATCTTACTATTACTTTATTGCAGCGAAGTTCTTTGCCACACTTACAAAAGTACTTTAGCTAATTATCATTATCTTGAGCTATAGTAAAATTCTGGTAGTAAGAACAATTTAGAAATACACAAACATATTTTGTGGTGGTCAACGATAATATTTTTACTATATTATTAATATAATCGTATTGGTGTTAACAAAATCTATCAAAGGCAAAAGCCGCAGAGTACATAATTTGATGTATGACTACATTAAAATAGTTTTAGTAATTTTTGTGACTGTCAAATACTCTCCTTCTATGGGAATCCTACTATAGTTCTATCCATTCCACCTTATTACACCCTATCTCTTTCAGGTCCATTCTTATTGTCTAATCTCTTGGAATGGTATAGTAAGACATTGTAGAAACACTGTACAATAATGTGATTAAATGACACCTGGGCACGGGAATCAAACCTGAGACCTTTGACTTAGTATGCCAATGCTCTAACAACTTAACCATCCAGGAGTCGTCCCCTGCCTCGGGGTCATTCTTCACTCATATTTTAAGGCAAAGTTTGTGATGGACGTGCAGAAATCGTTGACAACATATTATGAGCTATCTTCCCATTAGGCTTGTCACTTAATATATCGAATGCAGTTCTAACTTATTCCATTCACACTGCACACCCTTCCCACCATAATTTGCGAGATTTAATTACCCTAACCATATATGGTGAAGATAATGACATATTTACTGGAAAACAAATTGTTAAAAATATATAACTGTGATGTTGAGCTGCTTAATAAAACAATATGATACATGAATGATGCAAATAATGTTAGTAGTTAAAAAAACTAGACAATATATATAAAAATTTATTGCTACATACACATTTGCATTTTATCGATCAGATTGTTGCACGCACAGCCAGAGTGCAGAGATGTCATCAAGTAGTGGATGTCGGATCAGGTCTGGGCCATCTAGCTCGGATGTTAACGTATGGGTTTGGTCTCAAAGTTTGCTGTCTTGAAGCACAAGACACTCTTTCAACTCAAGCAAGGTACACCATTAGTTTTATTGTTCATTTGTTGAAAAACAATGACAATCTCAGGAGATTTGAAAACTTCCTCATAAGTATATAAAACTAAGAGTTATTTTTATAACACTAATATTATATATGAAATAAAGTGAATTAAGTGAAATACATCTATAATATGTAACCCGCCTCGGTGGTGTAGTTGGCTAACGTGCTTGTTGTGTTTAGCTCGACAGCTGAGCACGGGGAGATCGAGGTTCGAATCTCGGTCGGGTGAACTGGGGGTGGTTTTTACTAAATGGTTTTCCACTCTCCCTCCACGCAAATGCGGGTTCACTTCCTCTAATTAAACCTTCCCAATTCCTAATCCATTAGCGTAATTAGTACTTAAAGCGTATAACCCGAACAGGTAGTAAGACGCTGGTGCTAATTATTATTATTATTATTATTATTATTATTATTATTAATTATTATTGTAATAAAAAAGCAAGCAAGACTGAGATGGTACGGGCATGTAATGAGGATGGAAAAAGAGAGGTTGCCAAAGAAAATGTTGGAAATGAAGTATGCAGGAAAAAGTACTGCAAACGAGACCAAGAAAGAGATGGGAGGAGCAGATAACAGAAAGTGTGCAAGGGAGAAGAAAAGTATGGAAGCAAGTAAAGGGGGGATTGATGAAAGGATAGTGGATGATGGAGGCATTTTACTAAACTGACCCGGACACAGGCTTGAAACGGTTGATGGTCAAAAAATTTAAGTGAAAACACTAACAGATATTTACACACACTTCAATATTTTGAGGCTATCATTACATATTCCTCAGGAAGTAGTAATAGTAATACTGAACAGGGAGATTAGAACCTTTCTGGTGGATTGAAATCATATGGAACTTCATCTATTGTTTTGTGGATGTCAGGTGTTGCTAGTGTTGCAACAGAGCTGAAATCGGGGCCTAGTTAACAAATATTTAGGTTGGGTGATTTTCCAGACTTTGTGGTCCATTGAAGTGCCAGTGCCAGAAAACTACCCAACCTAAATATTTGTTAATTAGGGTTGATTTCACCCCTCTTGTAACTGCAAGAAAATTTTTCAGGAAATTTGAAATAAAAGAGGGTAAGTCAATTATACACATTTCCCAGGACAACAACTTTTATACTTCAAATCCCATAAGGACCCCAGCAAATACCTTTTTAATTTCTCGATATCTACAGGAAGATAAAGTATTGTGATCGTCAAAAAAATCGAACTCGAGATTTTGATGAATGTTGACGTTTCATGACTCTGCGAATCCAAAAAAGTGGTTTTTGAATTTCTGTCTGTCTGTACCTTGGATAGAGCCTAAACTATTTTACTGATTGGGGTAAAACTTGGTATCTAGGGTTTTCATTGGGTTACCCCGAGGGCTTTTTGGAATTGGATATCTAACCCTAAAATTAAGGGTAGTTTACTGAAGGGCAAAAAGAAAAAAAATCTATTTTCTCAAAATTGGCTTTAATGATTTTGATTAAATTTCATTTCTAAACATTTATACATATTTTAAACAAAATGGCTACTCTCAATATTTTGGCAAAATTACTTCAAGGGTTCTGGTTTGATGTGTAAATACTTAATGCTTCATCCAAGTATAGTTCAATTTATGCTAGGGTTTGCTAGTGTATATTATTTCGTTTCACATATATTACGAGTTTTGAGCAAATATCTCCATTTTTAAACAATAGAGCTATAAAGCTCACGCAAGTTCTGTACCATTTATTCTTAGTTTAAATATGATAGCTAGCTCTCTCTTTTAACCATAATCTAAAATTAATTAGAAAGATCTCATAATTGTCTAACATAGCGGTCGGCAACCTACTGCCTGCGGGCCATATCTGCCCTAGAAACATTCTAGGAAAATTTACAGCATGTATATACACTTAGGTTCATTTCCCAAGATTAATCACCGCTTAAATGTTCTTGTTGACATCCCTCATATCCACACTTCCCTGTCAAGACCACTATAAAGAAAAGTTGCTTATAAATAGTTGACCTCGGCATGTTGCTCCTTCCCTCCATTCTTCTATGCCTGTTGTCTCACTAAGCGTGATAGACAGAAGCCCTTTTTAAAGGATCCTTTATCTTTCTTTGATGTGATGTTGCCACAACTATCAGCCATTGAAAAAAATTAAGGGTAAGCGCATATGAATCAAGACCATCATGTTAAGAATAAAGAAGATCCATGTATTTTAACCAAACTTACAATCAACCTCTGCACAGTAGGTATCCCAAAATACTGCAAGAAATGCATATCAGTTTACTACAACTTAAGCATGATTTTTTTGAGAGTTGAACAGTCAGTTAAATTCATCATCAGTGTATACTAATTACTTATTATTGAAGTTATTTTGGCATAAACCCCTATTTTTCTTAACATTAAACATAGATAGAAACTAAAAAAGAAGGAAAGTGGATGCAGAATGTTGTATATATAAAAATTACAGTGGACTGTTGATTATATTTTTTGTGAAAACAAAGCATTTTGTTTGATTTGCCAGGAAGTTAGTTTATTATATAATTTAATCTACAAGGTCATTGAGAATCAAGACACAAAAGGGATTACAAAATACTAGAAGGTGAGCTACAAAAAAATATATTTCTTGGAAAAGTAATTAATTAGTCAACAAAGTATTTAAAAAAAAAGTTAATTAACAGAATATAGCTGTGGTTAGATCTATTTTATTAGTTTATAAATTTATTGCTGAATATGGTAAACTGTTTATAGATGTAGAGTTAAAAAAAATGTACTTGCTGTTTTCAATTAAGTTTGCCTTGGTATAATTAAGACTGTACAGAATATAAGTCTGTTTTCTCGCACAGTAGCTAGAAGAATAGAAAATATTTCTAATAATTTGTGAAATTAATTACAGGAATATTCTTCAAAATTAGATTTTTTCCATTAGCTTTAGATGAAAGTAATGAAACATGTGATACTGCACAGTTATTGATTTTTATATGAGGAATTGATACGGAATTTCAAATAACAGAACTTGCAGTTTTTAAAGAGAGTTCACAGGACGACAAACCCATATCAAGCCATTTTGGGGAGCCTTTATTTAGAACAAATTAATAAAGTTATTTTTTATGAACATATTTGTTTGTTTGCTTTTTATAATACAGTTAGGCCTCTAGACACAAAGCAAACAAACCATTGCTTTCATAAAACTAAACTTTATTTAATTACTATATGAGAAATATAAAGTTGAAATTTTTTGCTCAGTATTTTCTTTAAGCTATACGGCCTGCCAAAATATTTTTTAAACCCTACAGCCCGTGATATCAAAAATGTTGCTGCCCTCTGGTCTAACAGATGGAAACACTAACCAATTTGAGTTGAAATAGGACTTTCCCCCCTTTTCTCTTAAACTCTTCAAATAGGACAATTTTTCATAGTGGTAGCTTCAGATGAGGGGTTGAATTGTAGAAATTGCACCTAGAGCCTAATATATATCCATACATCAAATAGTGTGTTAAAAGATGAATAGGTTAACAAGGAGGAGGGGGAGACAAATGATTTTAGCAAATTCTTGGTCCAACCTTAAAATTATTTTAATACGTTTATTGATGATAAAAATATTGAAGTATGAACATACTGGGTCTACAAAGGTTCGCATTCATTTGTTTCTTCACGACCACTAACATCACTACTATTACCACCGTTGCCGCCACCACCACTGACGATGATAATAATATTAATTACAAGTTTTCCAGAAAATAATAAGGGACGATTTTTTGTCTCGCATCTTTAGTCGCAACACTATCACCATCTAGCATCCACAGAACAATATATGAACTTACAGAGAATTTCAAATCCACCATAGAAGTTTTCATATTTCACAACCAAGTTGGCATCACTGTAGCTAACTTCTTGTTCACTCTTACTAGCACTACTTCTTGAGGAAGATGCAATGAAAGCATTGAAATATTGAAGTTTGTGAAAGTATGTGTTAGTAATTTTATTTTTATTTCTACTTTATTTCTTTAAAATTCTAAGGTATTTATTTTCTACATATTATATAACACTAATATGACATAGATGAAGGAAAATTATTCTGCAGTCCTGTGGCGGTAATGTAAACTGTGGACTGTGTTATTCTTTATAAACTCTATATTGTGTTTGCTCTCTTTTATATGTTTCCATCCCTCTTTCCTTGTACAACAAACATTACTAAAACAATTACCATAATATATTGATAGCTCAAGTTCTGCAGCACTCATGCTTCATAGATATTATCAATACCTATGAAATGTTTTTACGAATCCTATTAAGTAGGTAAATTGTCAATTTTTCGAGGAAAGATCCATCCTTATGATTATTTTGACTTTTTTAGGAGACTGGATGAAGAACTAAAGGTCACAGCGTCAAAACATTTGTTGGCTTCAGACATGTCTAAATTTGTCCATCCAGTTCACATAAATATTACTTTAGATTATAAAACCGAGCCAAGTGATCTTGAACAAGTAAGTCATCTCAACTCTAATCAATTTAGTTTGGTTAATTCATGCTCATAGAACAAGCTAGGACTTATTAGTTACTCGGGGAAACATTAATAATTATTATTCATTTAGTTTGACAGCATTTTAAATATAATATTGTAATTGTCAACCTCTTGTGTCATCCTCACAAGCTGTATTGGAGGGTTAGGGAATGTATTAGTCACAATATGACACGTATATTGGGGTTGTTACAGTGTGTTTTTATTGAGTGAATGATAGAATTTACACTTGATAAGATAGGTGTTAGGTTATAGAAAGGAAGGGATAGAGAGGGGTAGCAAGCTACAAGTGTCCTATGAGACCTACTGGTTTCCTGGTCTACAGTAGGTCAACCCGGTCACTCAACCCAACTGCAACCTGCTTGTCCAAACACATAGCTGGTGCTGGTGATACAGATGTCCCTTTAGCAGTCTCTGAGGCAAGTCCAACTGAACTCAAACCACAGGCCCCTGTGTTACACATGGAACCACCTAACTCACTTTGTAGCTACCAGCAAACCCTCACTGCTTCCTTGCGCCATCTTGACCACAGGCTCCTGTGTTACACATGGAACCACCTAACTCACTTTGTAGCTACCAGCAAACCCTCACTGCTTCCTTGCGCCATCTTGACCACAGGCCCCTGTGTTACACATGGAACCACACTAACTCACTTTGTAGCTACCAGCAAACCCTCACTGCTTCCTTGCGCCATCTTGACCTCAGATCCCCGTGTCATACATGGAACCACCTAACTCACTTTGTAGCTACCAGCAAACCCTCACTGCTTCCTTGCGCCATCTTGACCACAGGCCCCTGTGTTACACATGGAACCACCTAACTCACTTTGTAGCTACCAGCAAACCCTCACTGCTTCCTTGCGCCATCTTGACCACAGGCTCCTGTGTTACACATGGAACCACCTAACTCACTTTGTAGCTACCAGCAAACCCTCACTGCTTCCTTGCGCCATCTTGACCACAGGCTCCTGTGTTACACATGGAACCACCTAACTCACTTTGTAGCTACCAGCAAACCCTCACTGCTTCCTTGCGCCATCTTGACCACAGGCCCCTGTGTTACACATGGAACCACCTAACTCACTTTGTAGCTACCAGCAAACCCTCACTGCTTCCTTGCGCCATCTTGACCTCAGATCCCCGTGTCATACATGGAACCACCTAACTCACTTTGTAGCTACCAGCAAACCCTCACTGCTTCCTTGCGCCATCTTGACCACAGGCCCCTGTGTTACACATGGAACCACCTAACTCACTTTGTAGCTACCGGCAAACCCTCACTGCTTCCTTGCGCCATCTTGACCACAGGCCCCTGTGTTACACATGGAACCACCTAACTCACTTTGTAGCTACCAGCAAACCCTCACTGCTTCCTTACGCCATCTTGACCTCAGATCCCCGTGTCATACATGGAACCACCTAACTCACTCTGTAGCTACCAGCAAACCCTCACTGCTTCCTTGCGCCATCTTGACCTCAGATCCCCGTGTCATACATGGAACCACCTAACTCACTCTGTAGCTACCAGCAAACCCTCACTGCTTCCTTGCGCCATCTTGACCTCAGATCCCCGTGTCATACATGGAACCACCTAACTCACTCTGTAGCTACCAGCAAACCCTCACTGCTTCCTTGCGCCATCTTGACCTCAGATCCCCGTGTCATACATGGAACCACCTAACTCACTCTGTAGCTACCAGCAAACCCTCACTGCTTCCTTGCGCCATCTTGACCACAGGTCCCCTTCCATGATCCTCTCAATCACCTCAATCAACCCAAGAGGGGTCCAGATACTGCTAAATAAGTGATATTCAGTGGAATTAAGTATTCAGCGTCTTCCCCAGTTCTCCACCGAATCATACTGGGTTGCTAGTAATTTGATATTTAATTCATGCCTCAGTAACTTACTATACTTCCCGTCTTATATTACTAAAGTAGTAGACACAGTCAACTCTCTATAACTTGTACAAAAGGGGGCGAGGGTCTGTCCGTGTTATGAAAAGTCCATCTTATCAAAGGGAAATAAAGTTGTGCCTAAGTAATGAAAACTGATACTTTATCTAAAGTAACACTATACTTTAATGGTTTGAGGTAAACAATACAGACACTACACAAATAACACAGCTAGCTACTGGAATGGGAAAGATGAGATTATAATATATCTATAATACTTGCAAATTATCTCTATAGTGTATTATATATGCGGGGGCGAGATGGGAGGGGTAGTAGCGCTGTGTTGCAAGATCTCCACCAGACCCCTGCATTACACCGCTACTATAATATCTTTAGCCTGCCAGCATGGAGCTGGTATGTTACTAGATAAAATTCTACTTTCGGAAAATTTTGTCCAAATTATCTAAAGTCTGAGATATCGAGGTCCGAGTTATTGAGAGTTGACTGTATTGCATAAATTGGGAACACTTTTCTACAAGACTAAGTTGAGACCCCTACTATATTTTACTGGTCTTAATTTTATTATTTCAGGCATTAACCATTGCATTTGGTGGTATTCATAAGAATGGTTTTAAATTTGGTATTGTTGGTCTTCACCCTTGTGGAGATTTGGGGCCAATTTTGCTAAATCTTTTTGATCGGTGTCCTAGCGCTATGTTTATAAACATAGTAGGATGCTGCTACATGAAGATCACACCAGAAATGTAAGCCAACATTCTGTTTTTTGGGATTGAAACTGGAGAAAACATTTGTGAAGTATTCACTAAATAAATTATAATTTGAATAATTATTTTAATATAAAAAAGTATAAAAATTGTGGTAAAACTTATTCTCACAATATAGTAGCTTGATTTGTTTAGCACTTTTTTTTTTCATGTTCATGCATAGTTTGGAACTAAAGAATGTCTTTTTGACATACATATTAGTTTAAATGGGGTGAATTAAGAATATGAATGTAAGTTTTGGGCTATTAGCAGCTGGAACTACATTTAAGATGGACCTCAAATACTTGTATACTACCGGTTTTCTCAACACCTAAAGACCGACACCAAGAGACTAGAATTAAATTTCTGTGTAGACTTTTATTTTTATAATTAGATATTTCTCTCTCCTATGTTATAAGATTAATTAGTGTGCTGTTAGTAGTATATGTTTTGGTTAACTTTGACAGGTAGTTATTTAGATGCTCAGCACTAAAATCAAACCCCACTTCGGTGGCTGCATGGTCTTAGGCAATACTCTCGCTAAGCTGATGATGGGGAGATTGTAAGTTAGATCCTGGTCAGGTATACTGAGGGTGATTTTTGTTAAATGGTTTCTCACTTTCTTTACACAAAAATGAGGGTACACTTCCTCTAAATTCAACCTTTCTCATCCTTAACCCATTAGTGTAATTAGTACATAAGCATATAACCCGAATGGGTAGTAATATGCGGTGAAAAAATAAAAAATAACAATAATTTGAAAACAACACTGACATTAGGATATAAATCTTGAACATAAGAAAGACTAGGATAGTGGAGGCCATGAGGATGAAGTATGTGAAGAGCATGTTAGCTGTCTCGAGGAGAAACAGGATTAGGAATGAAGTTATCCAGGAAAGAATGGAGATACAGCAAGTACATTAGATAGTAGAGAAAGCAAGACTGAGATGGTGTTGTCATGTAATGATGATGGAAAAGGATAAAATACCAAATTGACTGATGGAGATGAAGTATGTAGGAAACAGAGATGGGAATAGCAGATAATAGAAATTGGTTAAGTGAGAGAAGAAGGACTGAAGCAATTAAAGGAGGAAAAGTGGTGGAAGGATAGAGGAAGATGGAGGCATTTTACTAAACTGACCCAGCTACAGGCTGCAAACATTTGATGATTGTGATGAGGATATTAATTGATTAACTCTTTTAGAGGAGGTTGGGCAACTTATAAAGGAATAATGCCTTGGTGATTTAGATCAGGATTGACCGTACATATATTGTTCAGGGTATTGAAACTCAAGCTTTGGCTTGATTCCCAACCGGCCACATTAGATCTTTTATCTACAACTTGGTATTATTTCCATCTTCTCTTCAAATAACTGCTTGTGCATCTCATTAAAAATAGCCACTCTATTTCCCCATTTAGTTTGTATAGTTTGTCACAGATAGTTCTAGAATTAAAGTATATATCCAAGCAAACAGACCTTTACACAAATTATTTATACTTGCAGACAGGGCAGCTCTTCTTTCAAAGGATATCCCATGAGTAATTACATCTACAAAACCCTTGGTGGGAATATGTTAAGCTATGAAGCTCGGGAAATTGCTTGTCATGCTATTGAGATATATAGTGAACGTTTACGCTCTGGCCTTTACTTAGATCTTAAGGTAATAAATATCTCACTTATTCTATCTTTTAATTTTGGCTCAATTTAATCATAACAGTTTTTCAAATAATTAATTATTTAACTGCATTTAAAAGTGTACATTTTTATAGTTGTTATACTTATTTACTGTGTTTTCTAAATTTTATATTAAATATTTTATACACCTATATTCTGGTGTTATTTAAAATATTTTTTGCTTGTTATTGGTAATTTATATCAATAGTGAAAGCTGTGGTTAACATGTCTCGATGCATGACTTTATTAAAATGGTTTTAGTAGCTTTAGTAACTACCAGATACTCTTCTTACAAACAAAATCGGGCTATAAATATTGTATGCTCCTATTACTCTGTCAGGGATGAACAAAGATATTTTACTTGGTGTATAAAAATTTTAATATTGAAACATTTTTTGATTTTGAGCGCAGGCATCTTTAGTCTTCATGTAACTCCAACTGACTATATAATAGGTATGTGCGAGAACCACATTTTTAATTTGAGACGATATCGATATGAGAATATGAAAAAAGATCGAAATGTGAGAATGGGTCAAGAAAACTTCCTTTGAAAGTAGAAAAATGTAAATTATGTTTATTTAAGAAAACACATTGCTTATAGAGTGCTAAAGTCCCTTTTTGACTTTTGATCATATTTTAGTTCATTTAAACTTAATATATAACTCAACACATTTTAAATGCAAGTAATAAAATAGTGATATTTGCAATGCATACCATTTATAATTCAGTTACTCGCCTCGGTGGCGTAGTTGGCTAACGCGCTTGTCGGTCGTGTTGAGCTCGACTGCTGAGGAAGGGAGATCGAGGTTCGAATCTCGGTCGGGTGAACTGGGGGCGGTTTTTCCTAAATGATTTTCCACTCTCTCTCTCTCCACGCAAATGCGGGTTAACTTCCTCTAATCCAACCTTCCCAATTCCTAAATCCATTAACGTAATTAGTATTTAAAGCGTATAACCCAAACGGGTAGTAAGACGCGGTGCTAAATATTATTATTATAATTCAGTTTTATAATATGACAGTTCATAATGTCAGAAACAATATGTATTACCAAAACATGTCTTAACAAAGACATTTTTGGGGAAAAAATGCACAGTATAATATTTGGATCATTGTGATATTATTAGAAATAATAAATTCCCGGTTTGGTTTTTTAATTTCTTTGGGCCGTTATTTGCTATTTACCTTTTTTTTAAATTTCTTGATTTTCGATATTGATTTTTAACTAGATTATGAGTCTTGCACTTCTCTAATTTATAAACGTATACTTATTTTTTTAGATTTTTTAACATTAATTTTCTATATAAAATTACATCAATAATTTCTTTTAAACAACCCCATTGGGATTGAAATGTTTACATATTATCAATAAATAAAAAATATTATTATTATTATTATTCTGTATTTAATAAATTCATGTGAGTATTTCACTGTGTTCTATTGGTAGGTGCACAGTTACAGAGCAGCATTAGAGCAAATTATTGTGAAGAACTGGCCCAATTTGCGTCACACAGCTATAAAAAGTGTCAAGCACACAAAACAAATCACTTTCACACAGTAAGTTTTTTTTTTGTTTGAAATATTAATTGCTTGTAGAAACTAATTTTATATAATTATTATCTAATCCTATACATGGATTTTAAAATAAAATTCTTTTTATAAAACTACTACAAAATTAACTTTGAGAAAAGGAGAGTGAATTTAATTAAAATTAATTTTATTTTAAATGTGGTAGGGTCATTGATAAAGTTAATTATATTTGAATTAATTCTAATTTTTTTTATCTAAACTTGTACAAGCAAACCTACTAGGAAGATGTGTTGCACGTTTCAAAACTCCCTCCTGAAGAGTTTAGATGGAATGAAACCTAGATCAGAGATTGGGTGGTAACAATAGAGTTTCTTAAGATGCAACCATTACCTCTTTACCCAACTGTATTCTTCTTTTCATTGTAAAAGCCATATTGTGTTAATTCCCTTTTGTCTATTTTCTATCCACCTGTCCTGTACTTTCTTCCAAATACATATAACAAAATACCTCAAAAGAGAATAACGTCATTTGAAATTCCTCATCAGGATATGATACGAACTTCCCAAGAATATACACAAGTAGTATTGCGGTATTTAAAATCGATATTTTGTCTTTTCTTCCACATGTTCCTCATTACATAATTTTTTTCTTGTAATGTTAAAATTGATGTAGGTACTGTGAGAGAGCTGTTGAGAGGCTAGGATTAAAGCTCACAGAAGCCGATCTAACAGCAGAGGACGCAGAGAGGAACCTCTCTCAGTGGAAGCAAGTGGTGACATTCTACTCCTTACGACTCATACTGGCGCCACTCGTTGAAACTGTCCTCCTTTTGGATCGCTTGTTGTTTCTTCGAGAATCTGGTACATTTACATTTTGTACCATACTAAATATTGCAACTTAGTTAAATTTTCATAGTATGAGCCTAGGAAAGTACAATTTTTTTTTCTGACAACAATGATAACATTTAACTCTAATTATTATTAATTCATGTATATTACAAACTGATACGTGATTATTTTCCACGGACAGTTCTGATAGATGACAAATAGTGAAGGATAGCTCTGAAAACAAGACAAACCAGGATGGCTCATTGGTAGAGCATTGGCGCGCGCACAGCCAAAGGTCCTGAGTTCAATTTCCGTGTCCAGGTTACCATTTTCAACTTATTTGAATTTGAGTCAGCTATCAGGACTGATCCTGTGGATAACCATCACATATCAGTTTGTTATACACATGAATTAATAACAAGAAGTGGCAGCATATTGTCAGTTATGAGTCACCATGGACTGTGATTGTAGGTAGCTCTGAATGGCCAATACTTTCACCAGTTACTACTTATAGACTCACTACACCAAACACCTAGTGAAAGGGGACCTTGATGCAAGACAAACCAGGATGGCTCAGTGGTAAAGAGCATTGCTCACAGCCAGAGGTCCTGGCTTCATTTCCTGTGTCCAGGTTGTCATTTTTCACTTAATTGAATCTCTTTTTATGTTTATTTCATAGATATTGATAATATCTATTCAATGTGACAGCTGAAATTCACGTGACTTACATTCAAACTCATGGAAGTAGATATAGTATACATTTCTAAATGTCAGATAAGTATCTACTCGAAAATTGGACGAATTTCTAGATTTGAACTTGATTCAAAATGAGTCCAATGGCTGATATTTTATGATAAAGCTGAAATTGATAAAACTAACAGTACATTAGTAACAACACTACAAACTACTAAGAATAGAATAGAATTTGATGAAGAAAGCCTCACCTGGTAAAGAGAAAGATGTGGAAGAATCCAATGCACAAAGGTGACATCTTCTTCCTTTCTTCTGTCTTCTTAGTAGAAGTATCACACACACATTTTAAACACAAATTATATAATATTTTCGCATTGTTGCACATCTTTCCTCTTTCCTAGGTGGGCTTTCTTCATCAAATTTATTCTATTCATTAGTAGTTTATTTTTCCTATTTCTTAGTTTTATCAATTTCCTTTATTATAATAGATTCTGAACTTATAAGTTAGGGTTTCATTTCTATTTGTTGCACTCATGTAGTTTTTCTTTACTCAACATTGTGGATTTTATCCCCTTTCTGGATGAATGCTGACTTTGTTACTTAAAATACATCCTCATCATCTTGTTAACAAACACTATCCAAATATATATTGGTAACTTATTCTTGAATATGTGAATTCTTATTTTTGAAATATCTAGTGTCACTCATTCTTTAAGGTTACATTTTTGAGTGGAGATTTTCAGCTACTTAAGGTTACCAGAAGCACATCCACAGTGGCTTGTGGTCAACCTTTTTATTTTAATTTAATTTATAACTTGTTTGTTGTGGTTTTTAATCATTTTTAGTCATCTTTGTGAACGACAATCTGAACCAAATATTAATTTCAACAGGGTTATGCTAAGCCCACTCTTTCGGTTTGAAGTGAATCCAAATTGACTGTATGAAATATACTGGAAGCAAAATTGAAGTTTGAATATGTAAAAGTGGGGTGACCTGGTGGTCTAGGGGTAAGGTGTCAGACTTCTGTGCTGGTGGCCGGGGTTCAATCCTCGGTCACAGCACAGATTTATCTGATTACCAAACCCTTCCTTCACCTTGACAAGACATCTTGTGAATGTGGGAATGCCAGCCTCCACCGTGGTTTGGATTTCCACGTTAAACAGTTAGGTCCTCCATTTCATCTCACAATCACCCTACCATTACACATTAGCGTAAGTGCGTATTAACCGAATGAGGTAGTAAGACAAAGTGACTAATAATATATAATAATAATTAATATGTAAAAGTGTATTATTATGAAAAACATTATACTGTGCATATTTATTTAACTATTATACACTAAATATCACATACAAAGGGTTACATCTCAAAAATGCATAACACCTTTTGTCCTAACTTAATAAATTACGTTACTTATACAACATATAATTGAATTACCTATTCATTTTTAAATGGGTGCATTAATTGTTTTGTATATCAGTACAAATCGACAAAGATTTAACATATTTTATATTATATATATTATTATATATAATATATATATATGTGTGTGTTGTGTATTTTAGCGTTCATTATTTTTATTGGCTAACTTTGTACATAAATGTTGAAGCCTAATTTTGTTTCTTTCAAAGAGAAGAAAGATTTAAAAGCATCACATGCGCCTAAATTTCAACACAATTTGTATGAGCATATCTCCTTTCAAGGGCTATCCTTACAGTTAAATTTACAGAAAAAAAATCAAGTGGAAACCACAATAAGCTTCTTAAATTTATATAATTTACTAAGTATAAAAGCTCACCATACAAGAGAGATAAAGGGAAGTTTTATCTTACAGGTAGAAAAAGTATTTTGGTTCCAGTGTTTGATCCATGTTTGTCACCACGTAACCATGTTCTCATTGGAACTAAAGACATTATACAAAGATAATGATTGGAGTGGACAAACAATGAGGTAAGTAATAATTTAAGTTGCATGTTTGTATTTAGTAAAAATTTGAACTAAATTTATAAGATAAATGGTTTGTTACATATTTTACAGTTGTTGCTAAAACAGTATCAATAATCTAACAAATTTAAATAAATTTAATACCATAAATTTAAATTGTAATTGAGTAAGGATATACTGCCTTTCACAGGTATTTATTTAAATATAGTTTTGGTTTAGATTAGGAAGGATATCCAGTACATTTACCTTGGTGATACTAGACTAGAAATTATTGTTAAGATAAAACACTAAAAAACACACACAAACACATTTTAAGGACAAGCTTTCACTGTCACATATAGCTTCATCAGATCAAGAGAGTAGACTTATGCTCTTGGTTAAACTGCAAGGTTGACTGTCCACAGCTGACTGTTTTTCAGTTATGATATCACTGTATAGATGGCAGCACTTTTAATAAATAGATAGATAGAAAAATTAAAAAATTGTGTTATATAATGTATTATTATTGTGACATTGAATGTAATAATACGTGTGCTGGTAGAAAGGAGAGGAATTACCTAAAGTTGAGGTTAGGGGGCTTGTTGGGATTTGCTGATATATTGATGGGCCAGTTCCCATATCCTTAGTTGTGAAGGGTTGCAGATTTCTTTGTTCAGGGATTTGACCACCTTGGTTGTGTAGCAGTGATTAAGTCCAGATTATGGGTTTCAGTATGTGATGCTACAGGCTTATCTTTATTTTTCATGTTTGTGTCATGTCGATGACCATTCATTCTCTTTCTTAGTGTTTCTGCTGTGTGTATTGTGCTTGGCACTGGTTGCAGAACAGGACAGTCAACCTTGCAGTTCATCCAAGAGCATCAGTATACTCTCTTAACCTTATGAAGCTCTCTGTGACAGTGAAAGCTTGTCCTTAAAAATGTGTTTGTGTGTTTTTTAATGTTTTATCTTAATAATTTATACTCCAGTATCACTAAAGTAAATGTATTGGCTATCCCTCCTAATTCAAACCATGATTTAACCTAGTGATCTATTCCAAATAACTTTAAATCTAGTTGAAAATGACATCTGGACCTGTATTCACTAACGAGTGCAATTCTGCTTTGGCGCAAGTCTAGAAATGGCGCAACTTTACACCCAAGATACTCCCAAAGATACGCCTTTATCATTTGCTCCATTTCCGTATTCACTAAACAAGGTGCAAACTGGTGTCAAGGTTATGGTGATGTCACCATAAAGTCATCAATTGCATTCTTTTCGACCAATCCTTGTGAAGAATTTACTTTCAAAGTCAAGGCTACTTTATTTTAAATCTCTAAAGAAAATGACAGCAAATACAAAGATTTCTAAACATTTTGCTTATAAACTAGCAATAAAATTAGAAGCGGCCTCTTTCTGGATGCTTTAAAAAAACAATGTTAGTACATTATTTTGTATTTTTTTATATTATTAGTTTAAAACTTAAGCTCCATTAACAAAACATTTATAGACACTTTAAAACTTATTTTAAAGCTTTACTAACCGCCATATTTAGTGACAGATGTCTTTGGACTTGGAAGAATAAAACCTCTTTGTATCTAGACAAAGATTACACAGTTCGTGGTTTTGTTTTGTAATAGTGCAAGAAATATGATTGCGTTGTTTGAATGTAAAATTTCAACAGTTAAAGGTAAGTACTTGTTTTGTTACCACTATTTAAATTGAAATAAATTTTGTGCTAGACAGACGTATGTTATTTTAGTTTATTTATTATTAATTGGAGTACAGTTTTGTAACTAATAATTGTATTTTATGCCAATACGAAAATATGCCGCCATTTAAATTTATAGAAATGACAATTATGACTTATTAGTTGTGCCTGCTTCTTTTAGTTAATAGGGATTTTGGCGCAACTATTTGCCTCCGTTAGTGAATCCAGGCCCTGGACTAGAATTTAACTTAGTACCTTTGACCTAGTATTAACTATGTGATTTTATGAACTTTGCCTTCGATTATTAATGATTCTTGGATATCAGTTGAACCTGGCTAGCTTAATGGCAAAGCACTTATACGCTAAATCAAATGTCTCCGGGTTTATTCCAGAGTCCAGGTGTAATTTTTCAAATAAGTTTAATAATGTCACTTAAGGAAAAGTCTTAAACAATAGTGTATTATAATCACGATTAACTATTTTTTAGCATAACATCTTATTCCACATTCAGGTTATATGCTTATTTAATAATTACATTAATGGGGACATAATTAAAATGAAAATACTCTTTTATGGTTAAAAGTTGAGAATATAAACCATCCATTGTTAACTATAGCAAGAATATTTTTGTGCAATACTGTTGACTTTATTATTAATTTTCCTACATATTTGCGGCAGATCTGAAACTCTAAGGAACAATTGTGACATCACAGCGTGCAGGAGAACCACTTATTTAGAATGATTGAATAACCATTCACTGAAGTTTATTTTAAAAACATAATTTACACTATCTTATCTAGTTGTAGCTTTTTATTTTTAACTAATGAACACTACACAATTTTTCTCTTCAACAGCTATTTGTATAAATATTTCACATTTGGTCAGATCTTGGTTAAGTTGTGATGACTTATATGAAAAACTATAAAAGTAGTCTAATTCACTCAATATTAAAATAAATATTATGTGTTGATCAACTGCTTGTAGAGTATTTGTTATTGGTTTGAATTATCTTTATTCACATAAATCAGATTGTCATCAAGCACAATTTTTTTACAAGCACTAGTTTAAATGTACTATGCATAGTAAACATTTTTGCAACTTCTCAATTACAATTATTAATACAATTCTCTAAGTACGTTGATTGTACTTCATGTTTACAATCGATATAATTTTATAATTATTTTGATTATTTTACTGGATCAGCTTGTAAGTAAATGGTATATTTTTTACATTTATCGCTAACAGTAGTATAGTATAAGTAAGCACATAGGTAAACTGGTTTAAATATTGAAAAATTAAAGATACAAACCAAATGGTAAATTTGTGAGGTGTTAAAAGAGATTTTTACGGCTTTCCCCCATCTCCCCGTCAGTTTTACAATCAGGCGTTTATTTTAAATACAAACCAAATCTATCCAATGGAAATAAAAACTAAAATTTACATAAAACTAAAATTACTGTATATACTTGAGTATAAAAAGTTTTCTCTCTCCTTATTTGTCATTTCAAATCAAGTGCACACCATTATTGCATACTGATGTACAGCTACAGTCAACTAAAAATTTAAGTTAAATGTCAAAACAGGGAAGTTGAAATACTTTAAGAGACTAGAAACTCTTGTATAAAATTAAATTACATTAAAAACTATAACCTGGACACAGGGATTGAACCCGGTACCTTTGGCTTTGCATGCCAGTACTCTACTACTGGGGCATTTTAGTTCATCTAATTTCTTTGGCCATTTTTCACTATTTGTTGCATTGAAAAGTAAGATCCTGTTTTTTTTCTTTCTTGTATTCAGCTTGTCATGTTTCACTTAATTAAATTTAATTCTAGTATAAGGACTGATCCTCTAAATAAACATCAAATATCGTTTGTGATAAAAATCAAAGATCAATGTTTTGATATAATTTAGTTCTAAAATATATTTCAAAACAACAACAATTTATGTACAGTATAACTGAGAGTCTTAAATTCTTTCAGTATTTATTTTACATAGCATGTATATTTATAGAGGAATCACTAATAAATTACAAATACTATATTTTACATAGCTGCCAATGGACAAAGAAGTAATGTCTGCCTCTTGAAAATAGATCATCACCACCCAAAACCTGACTTGGGTTTCATTCTTTCGAAACTCATCAGAAGGGAGTGTGTAAAACGTGCAATGCAACTTCCTACAAGAGGAAACCAAAATCACAAAAGGGAGAAAAAGGAAATTTGTAAATAATGTATAACAAACAGAAACATGTAAAAGGAATATATGTGTTTCTATACATATTTTCTGAACCTTCTTTCAAATAGCTAATAATACGAAAATAGGTTTTCCTTAAAGAGTTAAAAAATGTTATATATTTGCATCCAATGTCCTGACTCTTATTTGATAATAGTTCCATTTTCAAAAATGTATATGTAGTTTAAAGATATGGGCGTATCGCTGTTGCAGAAAACCAGTGATACATTTATAGAGAGGATCAGGCTCAAGAACATCTCGCACATTAAATCATGTGTAATTTTGTGGAAAAAGTCACACCTGTTAACACACTTTTGATTTTATTCCTATCACTAAATATTCTTTCACAACTTTATGTTTAGAGTGGCTTACAAATTTAACACTCGACAACAATTTGTTTGAACGTTGAAATATTACATATTGATTCATCTTATCTTGAATGAAAGGTGTTAGCTTCAAATCATAAAACTCTTCAAGAATTTGGCCTTATCCATAGAACAATAGTGACATTATAAAATACTCAGCCAACTAAGATTTAATTTTAAAATTCATTCTCCTTCTGGTCAATTGGCTTAGTTGCAATATAATTTGATGTGAACTCCTTACACATAAGCTTGGCATTTGACATGCTAGTGTTGTTGATTGCACTTGATGTTAATTTTGATCTTCCATTTACTAATATGAGTCACCTCGGCAGACCTGGTATTTGTATCCCTAATATATCATTATCACAATGAACAGTTTTCATTTACTGGCTGGGTCTTTTAGGAGCACAATCCTCTCCAATGTATCCTTTCTTCCTATCACCTCTCCTCTACACACCTTTACCCTCTTAGTCTTCATCTTGGTCTCCTGCCCCCCACTTCAATTTCCAACAACTTCTTTGGTATCTTATCCTCACATAGCCATACCACCTTAGTTTCTATTCAGTCCTGCATTGGCTCCTTAACTCTTCATCTCACCCTTTCATTTATAATCCAATCACTTCTTGCCACTCCTATAGTACTACTCAGAAATTTAATTTCACAGGATTGTATTCTGCTTTTGGCCTGTTTTATCTCCACTTTATATGAGTATATTACATAATAGTTTCTGCACACAAATACTTATTTTGACCATTTATAAATAGTAGGGAGGGGGATGCTCAAATCTTCAATTCTTTAAATCTCTCGAATCATATGGTTTTAAAGAGATTCAAGATTCATAAAAATTTCAAAAAAGTATCCCAAATACAATACCTCAAATAATAATTTTAAGCCATTTGTAAAATATTTTATATATACATGTGTAGTAGGAAGAATAACACAATCACAAAAAAGGACAAAATTATAAAATTGTAATTGATTTACAAAAAAAGGTCGCTTTGTTGTTTATGACATAATATACGTGAAATCAAAATATTATTTGTTCATTGACACCAAGCCTTAAACATCTTATTTTAGATTAAATTTTTAATATTTTCACTTTAACTAACTTATACATTTTAAAGATTTTATTTTGGATTCAAGATTTGAAAGAAAACTTAGTACTCATATTCAAGAAATGTAGGATTCAACCCATCTCTGATAAAACGTTAATCATCTACACTGATAAATATATTTATATTATGTCTTTTTTTTTTACATACCATTCTCTTTTGATGAAGTGTTTGCCTATATTATCTAATTTAAATTTAATAACACACTGTACATTCTTAAGAACAAACTTGTTCAGGCAGTAGGATTAAACATTAATTAGAAATGCACATTTTCTCAGAACAACTATGTATATATTTAAGTCTTTAATGTTAATTATAAATAAATAAATAAATAAAAATAAATTGGAAAACTAATCTGGTGAATATTTTGTAGATCTTCAAATAATTCTCTTTGATTTCACTATACTTTCTGGCTGTAGCTTAAACTGTGCCATTTAATTTTAAAAGTTCAACCTAATTTCATACTAAATGGGTTTAATAATTCACACTGTAATTCTTGAATACCACTTTTATAGTCTCAGTCTAACCTCATTGACTGTATTTACACCTTCTCCTATCTCTTTTAATCAGTAGAGTGATTTATTTTTACAGAGTTTACCATGTACCCTATAATTAATTGTACCTACATTTACAAACTTCACATATACATATTTTCAGATTTTTTGTTCAATTAAATGTCAATGTTTTTATTTTGTCTTTGGAGGCTCATCAATACACCTAAAACCATGACAACTAAATTGTAATTTAATATTAAATAAAACACTTTTTTTTTTGCCAAACATTAAATAAAATGTTAGAAACTGTGCAAGCATCAACTTTGTCTTGAGAGCTTGCGAAACCTTTTAATGTAAAGGAAAAGAAGTTGTTATTCTGTCAAGTATCAACTATGCGAATTGTGTCCTCTGCCCTGCTCCGAGCTCAACACTGCTGCTGTTACTGCTGGCCTCTTCATCACTCTCTTCGGTACTCACCTTTTCAAAACCTTGATGTCTGTCCAGGAACTGTCCAAGCTTGAAACCTTCCACGGGAGAGATCGGGAACTCCCATCTGTCGTGTTGGGTGCTGTAGCCAGATATGCATCCTGGCAACAAGGTGCAAAAAGTTTCAAAGAAAGAAAGTTTTGGTAACTTTTTATAAAATATTTTAACTATTGGTTTAGGTAATGTAGTGTAGGCCTGTGTTTTAAATTTTAATAAATATCTTGATAAATTTGGAGATTTTTTTTTATTAATCCTACTACATTAATTAACAACACATTATTATTTAAGTTACTGAAAGACTAGGTTCATCTTGCTTAGTTGAGCTGATCTTGTTAAACACATAACTTTTAACTAAAAAGTTTGGTTTGATTCCGATCTAAGGACTTATTAGTAAGCTTAGAGCTTATTGTATGTAGTGACATATTCAGGTTGTGCCTCCATTCTAGAACCAATTTCAGTACCTTACCTGCACAACTTCTTGACTATGAGTTTAGAGTGTGAACACACGATATAAATGCAAACACGCTTAAAATTTCGGCTAAAACCCACACTTCACAGATCCAAACTTAAATAACTGCAAAGTAAGTAAAGTAAATTGACAGTTAATATTCAAATCATTTTGAAATAAAGTCTACTTTTAGTTTATGAATAATGACAGTGGAATTAAACCTAAATTTTATTTGACAGCAATACAATTTAGTAGATTTACTTTCATATATTCATACTTCAAGTCATGTGATCCACAGCTGTCACTTTTTGTAGATATCATTGATACCTATAACATAACACTATTAATATATTAAAATAATATTAACGTTGACCCTGGGACGGGCGTTGAAAAGTGTCTTTGTTTGTCTGAACATTCACTGGCTCGACCGTGATTCAACGTTTCATTGCAATAAGTTATTCTAATGCCATCTATCAATGAACCATTGAACTTTTATCCAGTCCAAATACTTATATTCAAGCTGATAGATGAAGCTACCAGTTCAATGTTATAATATGATCAAAGTAATAAATAAGAAAATAAATAAGTAGCAAAAATATTTGCTGGATGAGAGTATACAAGTAGAAAATTTGTCAATGGCCTTAGGCAGAAGGCTGTGCTACATGCGAGTCAGGAAATGAGTTAACCACACAAAAAAGTTTTATTTTACTAACAGGTCTTTCTCTGATAATATACTGTACTCAAGATCTATTATCAATGGCAGCAAATACTTGACTCCATACTCTGTTTACTTAAGTGTTTGGTTTTAACCAGGAATATTTCACCTATACTAGAATGTATAGCATTGCATTCTTACATCTTGATTCGTTTGAAATATGCAATGTATTTGTACTAATGGCAGCATAAAAACACAACCCAAGTCACCGGTGGCTGTGATATCGTTGAAAGCTCTTACCAGCTGATGATATTTACACAACCATTACAGACTCAACCTTAAAATATGAGTGAAGAATGACCTGAGGATGGGACAATGTCTGGATAGCTCAGTGGTAGAATATTGGTGCGCTAAGTCAAAGACCCAGGTTCAATTCTCGTGTCCAGGCGTCATTTTTCAATCTATTCAAATCTGATTCAATTACAGCTGATTTCATTTGTCTCATATTATTTAAAATGTATAGTGTTGCTTTCTTCCAACTGGAAGGTAGCTATTCTAAACAACATTAGAACCTAACAGATGAAAAACCCACGAGCCACTCATGATTCATTAGGTCAGACAAGTGTCGTCTGCCAATTCACTACTGATATTGCTAGTTGTCACTTGGTCTGCTTCTCTATCGCAGTAATTTTTTTGCTATGTCTCAAAATTTACTGTTATAGGTCCAGGTCTACATTTGACGAAAGATCAGCTTGACACTGATGACAGCAACATTGGCTTTAGGTTATATTGTCATATGACTTACATTAAGTAGCTAACACCTTAGCTCAATCGGCAGCGTATCTATTTACTGAGCTAAGGGTCCTAGGTTCGATTCCCAGCATGGCTTAAAGATGTATCATTGGTGACATGTGAGTTTACCCTTCCACTGTTGTGAATTGACGGTCGGGGATTGGATATTATGCCTGTCCTAGTCTTCTTAAGTTAGATTATAAGGCATATGAAACTACGACAGGCCTAGCAACCCAGTGGTGGAAATATATATGGCTTGAATTAAAAACTGACCCAGTCCACAGGCTGTAAAAAAAACAACTTATAAAGTACATTTACCAATAATCATGCAACCAAGCATTCACTAACAAAGCTTAAATCATTTTCAGTTATATTAACTTATTCATTTTTATTGGTCAGTAATACCTTATTGCATAAGACGGGGAGAATTATAAGTCACATGATTTGGTTAGTTTTGTCAACGTGTTTCATGCATTCCACGACAATTGCGTGAACTGTCTATCACTATGATTACACTAGAGAATGGTAAAAATGATGGTGAAAAAAAATTAAGTTGCTATTGATATTTTATTACAATACTTTGGAAAAAACTTTTTTTTATAAAATGTTATCAGTGAAGGTTAAAAATAAAGTCTTTAAGGCTTTACCTGGTATCGAACCAGGATCTCCTAAACTTGTTGATCCCTCTATAAACATTATTTAGCCTGCTTTGGTGGCTGTATGGTCTAAGGTGTCACTCTTGTATTAGACTAGACTGTCAATGACAAGGAGATCAGGGTTTGAATCTTGCTCATCTGTACTGATGGTGGTTTTTCTAAAAACAAATTAATTCTGCTCTCCATGCAAATGCTGGTACACTCCCTCTATATGCAACTTTTCTCATCCCTCGCTCACTAGCGTATTTAGTACATACAGATAGTAAGACGGGGTGCTAAAAAAAGAATTCATTTATGAGGACATGCAAAACTAAAATTAAATAAATCTAGTTAAACCTAAGAAGAGGTGTGGGAGGATAAAAGGTGTTCAAATAATACAAACATAAAAAGCAAAAATAAGGTGTTTATTACAGAAAAAAAACAATAAATTAAAACATAAAAACTTGTGATAGCAAAAACAAGTCCAAGAAAATTATAATATCAATGGTGTGATGTAAAAATAAAAAGTCAAATGAAAATATACTGTTATAAAAGAAACTTATACAAAATGATTAAAAACTATTTAGCAATCATCATATTTACATACTTTATGTTTGCTCATCATGCAATAGTTTGTTAACATTAGCTTATATTATATGATATGAAAAAATCATTTGATCCATCCAAATTCTAATGCACGTAATTTAAAAGTTTTACCCAACTTATGTTTTCCTTTACCTGCCAAACCCCCAAAAGTTATAGACTTTTTAAAAAAAAGTACTGAAATTAAGTATGTTTTAGATATCTTCAATGTTAAACCTGATTACTGAACAATAACTAGTAGTTGAATTATAGAATTCACTTGAGTGTAAAAATTTATATATATTTAACACTTTAAATTACATAAAGTCCTTCATTGTTAAGTGGTATTTAATTTTTTTAAGTGAGCCTTTTAATCATGTGCATTAAGTTACTACTAAATTTCACTTTTTTTCAATGTTGGTATCAAAAACTATCTATGGAATGGTAAATAGGAAAAACTAATAATTTACACTAGAGCCTTTAGTTTGTTGATACAATAAGAAGTGTTAGAAAACTAGTCCATGTGAAAAGGTTGGTTATATGCTTTGACTTAATAACTTTAAAAATATGCCGGCTTGTTAGTACAAAACCAGTCAACTATATAGTGTAGTCTAAACTGTGGCTTGCCAATCTCAACTGAGTTTTTAAATAAATATTAGAAAGACACACAACCTTGATCTGTATTATCGAAAAACATGTCACAAAAACAAACAAAAACCACACAGTAATTTCACAAAATAAATGGGCATGACTATAAATAATTCTACTATAGTGTAATTCTATTCTGGTTGTAAATTTAAAAAAAAGGCACTTTTTTACTAACATCATCATTACTTTTGTGTTGGTTGTAACCCACCGAGTTTGCTTCATTGTGTGGATTGGCCCGTGCGTAATTAATAGTAGGAATACATTAATATAAAATAAGAATAGTTAAGAGTTACCGTTTCTTCCAATGAAGATTATAGTGATTGAATTATCAATAATCTGGTTAAGATATATTGGTATTTCTCTATTTTATCTGCAGCTGCACAATGTGTCCAACCAAACATTTTTATAACTAAAAACACAGCAAGTCTTAAAATATATTCTATACACAACTCGACTACAATATTTCCTTCCTCCTTTTCAAGTTTAATAAAACCAATTTATATGCCAGGACATGAAATTAACAGTTTTGATTTTCTATTCCAAAATTTTTGATGAAATTTGGCTTTATACATAATTTAGAGGAAAGTATGCTTTTTTAATTTTTTAACTTTCTGTACCCTTAATCTTGGTTTTGTAATATTCAAAGCCACTTCGTTTTGCTTTTGAAAAAGTGATATTTTTGCACACTACTAGCTATACTATCAGTTTATTTTAAATATAATTTATATTAGATTTATCACAGTTATAATTTGTCATAAAACTAGAAATAAAAACAGTATCAAACATAAACATAGTAGCTAATTGATGTAATCACAATAAGAGATTAATATAATTTAAATTTAACTTATAACTATTTTAGCTATGATGTGCTAGGCTACTTCAAACACAGTTATGAATTGTGACAAACATTACAAAAGTATTCTTTGGTCAAACATAACTGTATTATGAATATATATATATATATATTAAATAATAAGTTTGTCAAGGAGAAATTATTAATTATATACATTCAAAATAAGAATGAGTTATAAAAAATAAAAATTTTGTTACAAAATATTTAAATATAAAAATATATAAATATTTAAATTAATTAAATATTGAAGGTGTTTTTAAAATGGTGAATTCTAAATGACAAATAAAATCAACTTTTAAAAATTAGAAACTGGCAGTTCTAATAAGACAATAAATGTGATTTTACTTAAAATGTATAAAGCTCAAACCACTATTTTTACAAATAAAATGAATATGCCTTAGGTGCTTTTAAAGTTAAACATATGATTTTATAATAATAATTAATAAGTGAGATGGTATGGACACGTAATGAGGATGTAAGGGGAAAATATTCCAATAAGATTGATGGATATGAAGTATGTAGGGAAGAGATGGAAAGAACAGATGGCAGCAAGTTCAGGAGGAAGAATTGTGAAAGGACAAAGGGAGATGGAGGAATTTTACTAAACAGACCTGACCACAGGCTGAAAACGGTTTATGACGATGAATTAATAAGTGTAAATTTAATGAAGAAATCCCACCTAGGTAAAGAGGAAAAATATAGGAAAAATCCAAGGCATAAAGGTGACTTCTTCCTTTCTTCTGTTTTCTATAGTAGACGTAGTCACACAGAGTGATTATAAAGTTAAGAACGATTTAGTTAAGTATAAGATTTGTACATTTTATATATATATATAAAAAAACTTGTTTAGGGATTAACTGTAACACCTAGTCAAATAACAAAACAATTTTTTATAATAATAATAACAATAATAAAATTTTACCTTAGCTCAGTTCGTAGTGTATCTATCTACTAAGCTAAGGATTCCAGGTTTGATTCCCGAAATGGCTGAAAAATTTACCATTGGTAAAATGTGGGTTTACCCTTTTACAGTGATGATTTAATGGCTGGAGATTGGATGTTGTCCATCCTAGTCTTAAGTTAGACTATAATGCATATTAAGCTACGACAGACTTAGCAAGCCAGTAGTGGAAAATATATGGCTTGAATTAAAAACTGATTCAGGCCACAGGTTGGAAACAGTAATGGGTGTAGAGTAAAAAAATATTCAAAATTACAATATGAATACATACATAATATATATGAAATAAGAGTTGTGATCATTATTATGGAGTATTAAAATGTTTAACAAATTAAAACAAATGTATGAAAAGTTAAAATTATACTGATTGTAACCATGTGATTCCATGCAAGTGAATAAATTAAATAAATTCATTTGACATCTACACAGCAATTGAATTTTTTCATGTAAAAGATAGTTTGATTGATATTGAAAACCAGCTGTTAGAATAGACAGGTAAAAAATACAAAATATCGAGATAATTATAGTATGTTGAGAGTAGAATGATTAGGATTTAGTAGTTAATGGATATGAATTAATAAAGACTGAGATACAAAAATAAAGCTTTCTTATCTGGCGATTTTAGTGCCTTCTCCTTATTAATGAATGGTTGGCAGAATTATCAATCAAATTCACGACAACATCAGGGTGTCCAGCCAAACAATATTTTTAAATTCCCTGACTTTCCAGGTTTTCCAGAGCCAATATACTTTTTTATAGGCCACTATATATCAATATTAAGATATTAAGAACATAATTTTTTTAAGATCACAGATTTTTATAGATACATTACATTCTGAAATTGTGTCACTCAATGAAGGGGTTAAACGATTTTCACCTAGGGCAATGGACTTTTAAGTTAAAAATAGATTTCAATAAAATCATATTGAGCCATTAAATCATTGCCTTACGCAAGAACAGTTTAAAAAGTTGTGAGAAAGTCATTCTTAGTTCCTTATAATTATAAAGGAATCTAATTTTCATGCACGCGCATAACCACGACTCAACTTTGGCTAGAGACACATGGTAAGGGTGTAAAGACAAGACACTCACTTGTTGCCCTAAGAAGTGATATTAGTCTGCTCAACAGGGACAATGGTGTGAAAGTAGTTTCATGCAGGTGCCACAGGGGGGATGGGGTTGTGACGCAGACTGCATCTTTGGAATTTTAACTAACTTTGAACTAACTATGAACATAACTATAGAGTAATATTTTGTCATTGTTGCCTTTATCAAACAAAAATGAGGGAAGAGGAAAGACACTTTATTATGGATGGGGTCTTGAATCCTTAAGGATATTTGAGAATTCGAGAACATTTTAAATTCGAGACTCAGATTTTTTTTTTTTTTTTCAATTTTTAAAGTGAAATCTGTTTTAGAGATCTAATACTGCTTATTGTTGGGTCAAAACCATTTATAAATTATACAATGAACTTAAACAACCAGGCCCTGGAAAAGTAATTCAACATTTATATTATAATGTTATAATGATTGGATTATAAGAGAGAATGTTAACATTTAGTTATTTTGTATTTTATATTATTCTAATATATTTATATTGTCTCTTATATTTGCAATTTTTTACAAGATTCGGGATTTGAAGGTAAATTGGAGATTGCGATTTGTAAAATAGTGGATTCTTTACATTTCACACAAACACTAAACTATCCCATTTTGAATTCTTCATAATTACCATTGAAATTGAAGGATGTCACCTTTATGTAATGAATTGTTCCACATTTTTTCTCTTTCCCTAGGTGGGATTTCTTAACTAAATTTGAACTTATTAGCTCTTTTTTTTTAATCAATTTATATTATTATAAAATCATTTAGCCATTGGACCTCTTCATGGCTAAACAAAGTTAAACAAATTAAATTGGTTTATAAACTAATAATCTTACTTCAATACAGTAAAAAATGCCTCATAAGCAAACAAATACATGTTTACAAGTAAAATTTGAGCTATACAATAGGTAGCCATTACTCTTTGTCCAGTGGCAGCAATGTAAAGTGTCAACTGTGTTCTTCTTTTCATTGTAAAAGCCATATTGTGTTTGTTCCTTTTATATGTTTCTATCCACCTCTGAACCTTCTTCTAAATATATTACAATTAATCACTAAATGGAAATGGTTGGCTAAATAAAATATGGTAATACAAATTATTTTGAGGACTTGAAAACCAACATGTCATTAAAACATAGTGTATGGGATAAAAACATAATTACACTTGCATTATATTATATAATGTGTGTTCTATTAACATTTCAAGGCTGGTAAACCTCTACAATATAAGTTGCGCTTCTATTAATTTAATTCCCAATAATTTACGGCATTGATATTTATTAGTGGTTTAGCTTCATACTATTATAAGATAAACCTAACAACCAAACCCCAACTTAATTTGAACAGAATAAAAATTATAGTAATGTGGAAAAAAATCAACCATTTAAGCTTATAATGTTTTCTAAAATTTAGATTCAATAAAAAGTGTATTCAACCCAGCTCTTAATTTTTATGTATACTTATTATATGCTTGTACCAAATATGTCTCATTCCTACTAGAAATAGTTACTGAACTAAAATTTTATAACACATTTTATTAAAGATAATATAAATCCAAACAGCAAGTTTAATTTACATAAAATATTGCTGCCTTTGTTACAGCCTTGTGATGTTACAAAACAAACATAAGTCACGCTACACACAGCTAATGTGCCAAATTAAGCTAAGTAAAATTAAAGAAAAATCAGCACACCTGCCTAAGTAATGCCAGAATAGAAACTTAAAAAGAATAAAAAAAACCACATTTAGGCACTAGATTTAGCCAGCAACAGGTTGATTCATGTTGAAAATAAGATGGTTGCCTAGTTGAAAGTAGTGATATGGTTATTAAATATGTTGCAAGGTGGCAGTAGTTCTCGACTCCTAGGGAAGCACTCAGCAGATAGGAAAAAATAGTGTCCAAAGGCTGTATTCATAGTCGAGATTCAGAGGTCAGTCAATCCTCCATTCAATCTGAACTGCTTGTTATTTATGTACCAGGAGATTGGTTGACTCCTGAGACTTGACTATAAATACAGACCTAAATTTGTTTGTATATTAGTATATTCTCAACAATTTCTACTTCAGCATTGGCCAGGAAGATGAGCTGGTTATTACTCCTTTTGCTTTTTTTTAAATCTATGATCAAGCCTAGTGCTCTATTTAAAACAAACTAACAAGCAAAATAATAAGTTTGGCTCATGCAAACAATGGATAAATGGTACTATAAAACACATTTTGGTAATTAATGTTTTAATAAAGTTATGAATAGGCCAGCGGTTCTTAAATAAGTACAGTGATGGTGTTAGCTCTAAAAAGATTTCAACCTCCTCCTTGAATTTTCCTAAACCAAATTTGTATTTTACATAATTTTGTTCATATTGTTAGAAATATCTATGTTTTTAAAATGATTATTAGAAATGTTTTCGGATTCATTAAATTTTGTTATTATTTTTTTAAATGTACATACTAAATAAAATACTCCACATATATCTGTATCAGTATAAGCAAACATATTTCATTACCCTTTGACATGAAAACTGTACAGTCACTCTCTTTTTACACGATTACTACTTTCCCTTTTTTAATAATATATTCAAATCTTTAAATTTACTCTGCTTGCAAATTAATAAGATACAGTCAATGCAATGTCATAAAATATAGTGTTAGTAATTATATTAAGGATGATAAACTATAAAGTCTCATATGGTTAGACAATTATGAAGGAAGTATTTAACTCATTTCAGAGCCATATTATCCGGTTGTGAATCAGGTTAGTAACTGTTGCCAGAAACCATGAATGTGAATGATTATTACATGGTGGCTAGAGACAAAGAAAACCTGAAAAAGTTATGGAATGTTTTGATGTCAAGGAATTTAATAAAAAAAATAAGGAAAAGTTTGGGAATTTAAGTACTTGAATTCTGAACCTAAATATTTAAACACACATGAGAAATATTATTTTTCAATATTAAGAAAATGCATTGCTTATATATGTTATGTTTGAACATGAGATAGTTGTATAGTGTTTATATTATAACACATTGACTCAGGAACAAATAATATCTAAGATATTAAATACTGGAAAAATAACTTATAATATGGTTTATCTTTAGTAGGCGTTTTGATTGTATTTGAAAATATGTAATAATGCGATAAAGGAAAAAAAAGTTGCTTTTCACTAAGAAAATTTTTTTTAAGGAGGTGAAGCCGGGAATTTTTTTAAATGTCTGAAAAACCTGTTAAGGTCAGGGAATTTTATAATAAAAATTTTGTAACCACTCTGGATTGTGTGACACTGTGGGGCAGTTCTTTTACCAGGAAGATATTTTCATTTTTACACGCGTATTTACAATATCAAGCATCAATTATTGAGATTCAATGCCAACAAAATATATATAAAATTATGATTAGAAGTGTGCAAAGCGATTTTTTTGTTTTATTAGACGTATTTAAGATGTACAAAGCTTCATAAGGTCAGCATTTATTAATCAGCACTTTGACATCGATATTCCCTTTACATCTCCGAAAACATTTTGAAGTTAACTATATTCATAACATACAACGAAGCAAACATTAATCAAATGTGAAATATTAGCTTTTCAAATTATTACTGAATAAAAAAATCTACCACTGACACAGTTTCATTGTGTCCAGAATTAAGTATTCCATTTAATCTAAGGCTATAATTTTCTTTAACACAATTTATCCTCCTTAGTTTTCAGGTTCAATGAAATCGAGTTCTGTGTTGGGACATAGAATTAGATATTTTTGTTTTCTATCCCAAGACATCTTCCTGAATATGGCTGTATTTATAATTTGAGGAAACGAACTTAATTTGACTTAATTTAGCTTTAATATTTTCTCACATTTTTCAGATCATCTTCACTTTGTATTTGAAAAAGTGATATTCGCACACTCCTAGCTAAACTATTATTTAATTTAATAACTAATAGTAACCACAGTTTATTTATTTGTCATACATCTAAAATAAAAAAAACAATGTTGTCAACTTTAAACTAATAAAATGCTCAGTGGTTATCATTTTAAGCAACACATTGCAGATCGGAATAAATTATGGACGAGTCGACGAGTTTGCTGTACTCCATGGTGTATTCCTTTGCATACCCAGACCTCAACCTACCTCGACGCCTCATCCTAAGCACGGCTGCTAATACAACAATGCCAACCACTGCAGTCGCACCGATCACTATGCCTAAGGCAGTTGCAGCTGATGTTGCTGACTTGTCTACTATAATTGGTTTATCATCTTCCTTATGTTTCAATGTGTTGTTCAAACCTGAAAGAATAATAAATACTAAATAGTTAGAAAATATTTGTTGAACTATTTAAATACATTTGTATCTGTTATGTATGTTAACTTAAAGCTATTTCTACAATGTACAACACACAACTTCTAGCTGAACCATTTGACTGAGCAGTCTTCAAAGAAGCAAATTATTTATGAGCTTATAAAGTGCTTTTTTTTTAACTGAAGGTTCACACAAGTAACAGGTTTATTATTTATTTTATTGGAGTACAAACCTAAAGAATAATTATAGAAACACCCAATTCTTGGATACATCATATATTTTTTAGATTTAATGATTTTTTTAATTTATTAAAAAAAAGGACATTAAAGACATAATTAGCTTTTGAAATGGGAGACTTTTGTTCATGAGATTGAGATTTTTTTTAGTCCTGCACTACTTTACAAAAGCTTATTACATTCAGTCATCTCATATATTTAATCACTATATAAGCAATGTTTCAAGATATTTCAAGAAAAACTAACCAATATTTAAGTTAGATAATGGGGCAGATAATCCACTGTTGGTTATGCTGTTTTGCAATGTTTCACTTTTAATAACCACATTAGAGATGTTAGCATCACCTGTCAACAAAAATAAATACATATGTTCATATTAATAAGTAAATCAGTGAAAAATTTCACTTTCAAATAAAAGTTTTCATAAAACAATATGCCATCACAATAATAACCAACATTATCTTATTAAATAAATACTTCAAAAGCAACAAAGCAATAGTTGCCAACTCTCAAATTTTATAATTATATACCCAATTTTATGCTCTCTCTGATTATTTTATGATTTTTACTAAATACAGTAGCTATATATCAATATCTGTTACTATGGCACACAATACTTTATGAAGTGATTTTATTATTTATTATTATTATTATTATTATTATATTATTATTAATTATTAGCACCGCGTCTTACTACCCATTCGGGTTATACGCACTTACGCTAATGTGTAATGGTAGGGTGATTGTGAGATGAAATGAAGGACCTACAGTTTAACGTGGAATCCGAACCACGGTGGGGCCTGGCATTCCCCACATTCATTTTATGAAGGTAACTATGAATAATGTGTCTGTCCTTAAATAAAATAAACAGTTTGCAATCGCCAAAGTATTTTGCTATTTTTTTCACAGAGGAGAAACGTACATATTTTAAGTAGGTCAGCAAAACTTCCCTCAGGAGTGTGTAAACAGTGCAGCCACACAGAGCCCTACAATTTGAGAGGTCCCAAGCTTTCTTAGATGACAGAGGGAAAAAACAAGTTAAGGTGAGAAATTTTTGTTTGCGCGCTCGTATAGTAGGTTCCCACTGTAGGCAGGCTAGCAAATATTGTCAGTATAAAAACAAATAGAAACACAATCATGTGGTTTGATTTATTGATTGAGGGAAGTGAGTTCTCCATTTCAACTCTACCAATTTGTATTTGTCTGTCTGTGTGTGTTTGTGTGTCTCACTATAACTTTTGAATGCATTAACCAATTTAATTCAAACTTGGCACAGGTGTTTCTTTGCACCTTTACACAAATAAAGTTTGTTGGGGAAGAAAATTAAATTTAGGGTTGGGAAAAATCAACTCCTATATGTATAAAAACATCGTCTCTGGCATTATTTATTACATGTATTTACCTTGTAGGGTATTTCCTGATACATTATATGGCTGAAAATGGGTGTATATATGTGCAAACTATTGCATTAACATTGAACAATTTTTTTTTGGGGCGGGGGCAAGTAGGGATAAACTGGAGGCCCTGCAAACCAAGTTTTTTCATGGCCCCACATCTATTAAAGGCGGACCTGTACTTCGGTGGTCGTATGATCTTTGGTGAAACTTTTGCAAGAAACTGGAATACCAATGATGGGGATATTGAGGTTTGAATCTGAGTCAAGTATACTGACGGTCGTGTTTCTTAAATCTTTTCCCCACTTCAAATCCGTGCAAATGTGGTTACATTTCCTCTAAATTCAAACTTTCTCATCCATAGCCCAATAATGTAAATATGTGAATAGCCTTAACGAGTAGTAACACAAGGTGTGAAAACAAAAAATTAAACTTAAGCCCATTTGAGATAAAATGTTATTTATTTGTTGTGAATATATTTACTAAATTTACCTCCAGCCATGCAAATTGCAAAGTATGAACACATATTAAAATAATAATTCACTAAAGTTACCTTTCACAAACTTCCAAACCTTATAAGGGTTTAGTTCTACCACATAGACCTGGTTGCCATCGGAAGAAAACTGCAAGGTCATGAGGATTGCTGAATTCCTTTTCATTTGGTGTGAATTGGTCGACGAGTTTCTTGGTCCCCATATCAACAACATATCCACTGGTATGAGCTTTATTGGATGTTAAACTTGGGCCGTTCACCAAATAAAGGAGGCCATCTTGAGGAGAAAAAACAAGACACTATCGTTATTTCAATTTGTGAATTTTTGATTTTGCAGGAGGTTAACACAAGTGTGGTTATTAGTGGTTGGGACAAGCCAAGTAAACTCTGAAACACTTGTAACTGCACCTGCTTTCTTACCATTTAAAGTTTAACATCTGACCTTAGAAGAATTTAAACAAAGTTTCTCCTAGGTAGTTGGATATTGCCTGGAATATGGTGTCGCAATGATAAAGGTCATGGCTAAGACCGGTATTGATTTTTGTGCCTTTAAAAAAAATGTTGATATAATTTTAAAATGGTAGTGATATTTTTTTTACTTCTATGTTGCTCAATTTTTAACTTTGTTTCAAATTTTACAATAAAAAAAACCCTTAGTAGTGGGCACAAGCTAAAGCATCAACCTAATCTAAACTGGTGTTCTGGTAACAGGGATGTCATGGTTTGAATCTTGGCCAGATGTACTTGGGTTGATTTTTCCCTACATGGTTTTTCACTTTTTACCTATGCAAACGTGGGTTCAGATTCCTCCAAAGTCTACCTTCATAATATGTGCCTCATCAGTGTAAATATGTAGATAGCCCGGATGGATAGTAAGACTTTGCATACAACACTGCAGAAAATTACTAGAACAGTTGTTCATCAGTTTTAACTTTTAAAATATTAGTAGGGATGGGATCCTCTAAACCAGTGTTTCCCAAAATATTTTTATAATGACCCTAAATATAATATTTCCCCAGCCTGGTGAACCAAAAGGTAGTGTAGTTTCAAATGTCTACTATTTTAATATGAGTGTTTATTAAATTAATTTGAAAAACAAAAATTGAATTATTTCAATAACTTTATGATCAAACAAATTGTAAAGCATAATTTTTAATGAAAATCTGACTTTGTTGAAATGTTTTGTAAGTAACCAAAAAAGACTATTTCAATGGCCACTATAACTGTTTCATTCTTGGAGAAAGTTATTTCGGGTTTTTATTTTGTATCAATAAATGTTATCAATTAATTGAATCAATTTCATTAACGTTTTGATCTTACAAATAGAAAATTATACAATATATTCCCGTGAAAAGCTTGATAAGTGACAAAAACATTGTTTATTACTAATATTAATGACAACAACCCTGATGCTGCTTAATTTTGAAAGTTTGCACTTCGAGTCTGAGTGCTACGCAACTCATTTTTAGGATCTTGATTGTTACAAGACCTGAAAATTCTTGTTAAAAGAGTTAGGATTTATGTCAGAAGAAAAAAAAAATAACAGCCTTTTAAACTTTATGAGTCAAAAAGGGCATGTCCATGAGTTGGGTCCAAAATTTCAAGTACAGGAAGATTCCAAAACATTATTTCAACACTGTTACTATTGTCAGTATTGTAGTAACTATTCATAATGTCACAATATGATGAAGTGGTTGTAATTGTAATATTTCATAATGTGTGAAAAAAAATAAAGACCTTCTTAGAACCCTCAAAAACATCCTTTTGAACCTCATATGGGTTTGAGAATGACTGCTCTAAACATCAAATCCTTAAGAATATTCAAGATTTAAGATTGAAAAAAAAAAGTAAAAATATGTTTAAAAAAAATAAATATAAATTTCTTCAGAGCTCTAATACTGTTTATTGGTGGTTCAGCACCAACATAATTATAGGAAAATATTAATCTGTGCAAGTGTAGATCTAGGATGAGGAAGAGGATAATAAATACACCAATCAAGTTACAGTAGTAGATTGTGTCATAAAACATAGTTAATATGAATATTACTTTTTGAATTAAGCGTTTTCTGTAAAAAGAGGTTATAAGAATGCAGGCTTACAGCTATTCTATATCGTCGTCATCATCATCATCATCATCTGTTTCCAACTTGTTACTAGGTGAATTTAGTGAAATGTCTCCATGTTCCAATATCCTTCCACAATTCTTACTCCTTTATTTACTTTCATTCTTTTCTTCTCACTTGCACACTTTCTACTCCTGTATTTTTCTTGGCCTCGTTGGGAGTCTTTTTCCCACATACTTTATCTACATCATTCTCTTTGGCATCCTTTCCTTCTCTATCTTCATTACATGCACATACCATCTCAATCTTGCTTTCTCTACTATCTCACCTACTCCATGTACTTCTATTCTTTCCTGGATAACTTCATTCCTTATCATGTTTCTCCTCGTGACAGCTAACATGTTCCTCACAAACCTCATTCACATGGCCTCCCCTTTTCTAGCCTTTCTTACAGTCAATGTACATGTTTCTGCTGCATGTGTGACAATGTGTACAAAGTACACCATGTACAACATTTTCTTACACTTCAATTACACGTCTCGTCTTCATAACAAGTTTCTTACACACCTATAGAACAAGTTTCCATGCTGTCATCTTCTCATTAGATCCTCTCTATTTCCACATTTTGCCTCAATCACGCTTCCAAGATATTTTGAATTTTGTACTTTACTCAGCTCTACTCCATTTAACGTTATAGCTTTACTAGGATTTATCCTCTTCCTTGTCATTACCATCACGTTACACATCACCATTATTAAGTCCTTCCCAAATTCATACCTTCTTTCCATCAGATGTTGTATAGTGAAGATCGAGTCTATTGTAGACCTATGTTCCATAAACCTGTGCTGTTCCTCTCTCCACCTTCCTTTTATTTTATTTTTTATTCTCTTTTTCAGTATATTTTTATATAGTGTGTACTGTGGTACATCAGCGTTATCATCCTATATTTCACACACCTTTTCCTATCTCCTTTCTTAAAAAATGTGTACGATAAATTCCTTCTTCCAGTAGCTTATTCTCCTTCCATATCACTCTCAGCACCCTGTATAACCAATATATTCCTACTTCTCCTGCAGCTTTTATAATTTCCAATCAGTTTGTCCACACTCTGTTCTTTCCCATGTTTTATCCTCTTAAATACATCCTCCACCACTTTCCCAGTGGGACCCATTTACTCCTCTTTTACTATTTCCTCATAATCCTCTGTTTTACATTCATCCATTTCTGGGTTGAACATCATCTCAATTTAATATCTCATTCATAGTTTCTATTTTTTTTATCCTATCTTCAACATTCTTCCTTCCTCATCCATCATTCTAACTTTTTGTCTTTTCTCTCCCCTCCTATTTCTTACATGGCTATATAACACCTTACTTAATTCCACATCCCTTTCCAGTATCTCTGTCCACTTTTTCACCCAATCCTTCCTGGCTTCCCATATTACTTGCTTTGCTATTTTCTTCTTCTCCCTATATTATTTCTTTGTTTCTCATTCATATTCTTAAAACTCCTTCTGAATACCTTCTTCTTCCATACTTCTTTCACGTTGTCGTTCCACCATGGTATCTTCTCCCACTTCCTCTTGTCACTTCTCCTCCCACATACCTCCTCAGCAGCTCCCACCAAACTGTTTTTAAACTTTTCCCATTCCACTTCTACACTTTGAAACTCATCCTTGAGCATTAAGCTTATTGCCTTTCTTAGGTACAGCTCTCTTTCATCTTTATTTTTTTAGCCTTTGCACGCTTATTCTCTTTTGTTGCCTTACTACCTTTCTCCTAAATTCCCTTTCTTTTATGTATGCCACTAACAACCTGTTGTTGTGTGGACACTTGGTATTTACCTTGATATTTACAGACTGCCTTTTTATTTCTTCGTCCATGATAAAGTAGTCAATCATTGACCTTTGTTCACCATCCCAGCTGTATCCAGTGATCTTATGACTTTCTCTTTCCTTCTTATACCAGCTTTTTACCACTTTTATTTAATTTCTTGCACATAGCTACAACAGCCTTTAGCCTTCCTCGTTTTTCTCGTTCCATCCTTCGTTCCCCAACACGTTCTCAAACTATCCTTTCTCTTTTCCTACTTTTGGGTTAAGATCCCCCATTACTATCTGCCACTCATTTCCCATATGACTTTCTAAATCTTCCTCGAACTTGTTATTTTGTTCTGTTGGGCACCCGACTTGAACAAATAAACTTGTATAATCTCCACCTTTTTACATCAATCCGTTATTGCCATCTTTATTATCTGGTCCATCCCTACAGCCTCTGCCTGCATCCCTTCTCTCATTACAAAGCCTATTTATCCTCCCTTCATTGTTTCCCACCCAACGGCAAACATAACCATTCCTTACATCCTCTATGCCACTCCCTCTCTTCTTGGCCTCGCTCAAACCCAGGACATCCACTTTCCTCTTCTCCATCACGTCTACAATCTTCTCCTCACAATTTTAATGTATTATTCAATTATTTTAAGATAATTTTAAAACTCTTTCTATAAATATTTCATCCTGAAGGGCCACATTGAAAAATAAAATATAATAAAGGTCCACCAAATTAAATATGATTTTTCGGTTGACACAACTTACTATAGATAATATAAAACAATAAGTTAGTGAATCTGCAATAAAACACAACTTTATAAGATGAATACAATTTTTCTTTTATCTTTCTCTTAATAACGGGTGTGAATTGAGTAATTGAGAATTTAAAACTGATTATATATGTTTATAAGCAATACCTGATTGTAAGGAGTATTTAAATGAGATTATAGAAAATGTTAATTCAAATATATAGGCTAAGCCAAAAGTAACCAGAATATGTTGACCAAAATCTTAAATGTTCACAACTTTGTCAGAATCAAGAGAATTGTAAAATGTATATATTCCTTCAAGGTGCTGTAATTCTCTTATATTTGAACTACACTGTAGATCTATAATCTCAAGTTGAAGTTCACTTGTTGTTTTGTGTCAAATAGAAATTGTATATACTTTCATTAGAATATATTTTTAAATTCTGATATCATTAGCACCTATTTTGTTATTGTAGAGAGAGTTAAAGCTTACATGCCATATCAGAAATGTGACAGGCCACAGTTTGCCAAGGGCTTCTTTACAAATTAGCAGGTGTTTATTTCCTTTATTTCAATACAAAGAACTATGAGTGGTACTTTGGCTAAAGATTGGAAAACGAGTACCCGCCATTTGGCCTAAAGTGCAGGTTAAATTACTTTTGTGAAATTAATTTTAGGCCATTTATTTAAAGTGTGTTAATGTTGTCTTCGGAAACATTCGTTATTTGTAGTGATGTGACTAGATGGCGAGGGTGTGTAATGCTTAGTTAAATAGTATATACTACCATTTCAAAATACATTGGTTATTATTATTAGCACAGCTTACTACCCGTTCGGGTTGTACGCACTTACGCTAATGTTTAATGTTTGGGTGATTGTGAGATGAAATGGAGGACCTACATTTTAACATGGAATCCGAACCATGGTGGAGGCCTGGCATTCCTCACATTCACAAGTTGTGATTAATACACGTCTTGTCAGAGGTGAAGGAAGGGTTTGGCAAAAAGAAAAAGTTGTGTACCACTACCCATATAAATGTGGCCACTCCATGTTGATAGCTTTGTGTTATTTTGAATTTTGAACTTTTTCCAGTGCCAAAGTATTTTTTTATCTGTCTATCTGCGTATACTTGTTTATTAATTTTATTAAATAAATTAATTAACCATTTATGTTTTCTATAATTATATTAACTTACTAGAGTTTGTCCATGGTCTCACTCACATTTAAGTTGGGTGGATTAACTTTTTTCTATCGAATCATCTAAACTAGGTTTTCTCAAAACTGTATGCACTTGAGCCTTACTTGAACACTAAAAGTAATTGTTAATTGTTAACTTTATTAGAATCAAAATAACTTTTTTACATTAAAATACAAAAATGAGGCACTTATTTCATTGATTTACATAATTGATGATAAGAATGTTGTAGAAGTTATGAAATATTAAGAATAATAAGGTTTTGGAAAATATCCATAAAATATCAAGTTTGTTTTAATATTTTATGATATAAATAATATTTATGGAAAATATGTACTTGTCATTTGGAAGAATGAGTTTTTTCCCTATCACAAAGATGGTTCATGTCAGCTTCTGTTTTTATAACACACAAAGGAAGGTTTTTTTCAACTTATAGTCAGTTTCTGTATTTAAAATTATCATATTTGTTGAGAAATTACTTTCATACAAATAGCATGTAGATGAAAACATCAAAATTATTTTTACTGCTTCATAAGTCAAAAATAATATTAATTTTTTAGAGTCGATCAAATATTTAGCAAGTTGGAGGAAGTGAACACCTGGTTCACAGATAAAAGAATGCTGCGCCTCACCTGAAATCCCCACACGCCTCACAGTTTAAGAAAGCCTGAACTAAACTACCAAAAACACAATTTCAGACATATATGAGGTGAGATTTTTTTTTTTGTATTTCGATAAAGCCACATAATAAATACAACCTATAAGATGGAACCAATATAGATATATATTTTTTAAATGTTTGCAGTCTTTGCAAAGTTATTTTCTTGCTTACTCAAAGACAGTATTGTAATGAACACCAAAATAAATAGTTTAAATTTACTATCTAATTAACAAAACTAAATAAAACTAACAGAACTATAAAATAACTGAAAACATACTTACATTTAGGGCACAACTGCAAACACGTTAACTATGGTTCTTTTATGTGAAGGCATTGTTGCAATGAACATCAAAAGATATAGTTTAAATTTACTATTAAAAAAAAAGAATTAAATTGAAAGAATCACTCTTAGTAAGCACCTTAGCATATCAAACAAATTGTTATGTTTGTCATTGTTTCTATTAGTTTTGGTAATTTTTTGTCCTCATTTTCAAAACTGATTTTTTATGTTTGTTTTGCATGCATTATTGTATGGAGAGACATAATAAAGATTAAAAAATCAAACCTTGAACAGGAGCATAAGCCACGCTAAAGATCCTGCCGCCTAACTCTTTGGAATGAACCTGCATGACAAAAGTGCCATTATGGCAGTTGAAACACTGTATCCGGCCATTCTCCCGGTCTGCAACGCACAACAATTGCTTGTCCTCGGCTAGCGCCAGAGCATGTGGTATGGAGAAGAAGTATGGAGGTGGGACTTGCAAGGGTGGGAACCCTAAACACCAAACACATCTAATATTAAACAAGGAATGACGATAATTACGGTACTAATTAAATACAATCAAACCCTTCAACATGTGGTCATGTAATAAGTGTCACCTGCTTCAATGACTACATAGTCTAAGGTGCTACTCTCGTAAATATACTAGGCTGGCTAAGACAGGGATATCGGAATTTGATTCCAGTTGGGTGTAATGAGAGGGGTTTTCCTTAAATGGTTTTTCAATATCATTTCAAGCAAATGCTGGTATACTTCCTCTAAATTCAACTTTCTTAATTCTTAACACATATACAGTGGCTGTAAAACACATTGTTTCAGTAAAATAAACACTTCATATTTAACAGATAACTATAAAGGAAATTCTTACGTACAGCTCTCATTATTTATGGGAGAGTTTGACCTGCAACAACAATTTAATTTGTATAATGTGGCTTCAAGGTTTCAATACACTTTTTTCTTACAAATGCACCCTGATTAATTTGAAAGTAGCTAAATTTTACTATAAAAAAATGTAAACTATATTTGTCCTAACTAACAGAACCAACTGCTTGCTCGCATGCTGCAGTTCCCTTGAATGACGTACTACCCATATATTTCCGTGATTTGGAGTACAGGAGCTGCGCCCTATCACCACTACTATTTGTAAGGGTGATGGTTATAAATAAAGTGGTAGAAAAACTCGGGGAGGAAAGGATGAAAGTCATGATATTTGCTGATGACCTGATGATATGAAGGGAGAAGGAATAGGAAGTACAAGAACAGCTATAAGAGTGCAATGAGGAAGTGAAGAAGTGTTGAATAAAATTTGGCATAACGAAGTGTAAAGTGATGGTAATGACAAGGAAAGGCCTAGTAAGGCTATAAGTTGGATGGAGCAGAGTTGAGAAAAACACAGAGTGCAAAATATCTTGGGAGTGTGATTGAGGCGAAGGGTGGGAGTAGAGAGGATCTAATGAGAAAGGGACAGCAGGGAGAATTGTCTATAGGTGTTTAAGAGACCTGCTATGGAGAAGATAAGTTACCTTTATGTGTAAGGAAGTGCTGTATAATTTATACTTTGTTCCCTTAATCACATCTGCAGCAGAAACATGGACATATAATGTAAGAAGGATTAGGGAAAAGGAGGCCACGGGTAATTAATTCTGTGAGGAGCATTTTAGGTGTCACAAGGAAAAACCAGATTAAGAATGAAGTCCGAGAAAGAATGGAGTACATGAGATAGTAGAGGAAGCAGGATTAGATGGGGTCATGTAATGAGAATGAAGAAGAGGATGCCAAAGAAAATTATGGAAATATATGTAGGAATATGACTGCAAAAGAGGCCAAGAAAGTGATGGAAGGAGCAGATAACAGAAAATGTGCAAGTGAAAGAATAAGAATGAAGACATTTTACTGACTCGACCACAGGCTAGAAATAGTTGATGTTTAGACTTTTGGGACAGTTAATTTCCTAATACCCACTCTAATCACAACATGGCCCAACATACTACTTTCGCAGTAAACTTGACTGATGATGTTGGAGAGATCAAGGTTTTTATTTAGGTCGAATGTACTGGGGTGATTTTTACAAAACAATTTTCCACTCTCGCTCCATGGAAATGCGGGTACACTTCTTCTATAGATAGCCTTCCTAATCGCTAAAACCATTAGCTTAATTAATACATAAATCTTTAATCCAAATGAGTGGTAAGACATGGTGCTAAAAAAACCTTATGTGTGTGCCAGCATCTTTCTAAACACTCCACAAGCTCTAAATGATTTAGAAAGCTGAAACTTTGCTTACTTAAAGTATAGACCAAGGCACAAAACCTAAAATAGCCTGATTTTCCTTTTTTTCTGTATGTTTGTTAGTCTATCTCAACCTGGAGCCGAAACCATTTTACTGATCGAACTTACCCTTGCTAATAGGTTTTTTAATGTTCCCCCTAAGAAATTAGATATGTAACCCTAAAATAAAGTGTAATTTACTAAAGGGGGGGAATTTTTTTTTTTTTTTTCAAAATCCATCACAAAATGATTTTGATTAAATTTTTTATTTTGGCACTGTTTAACATCACGGACAAAATGGCAGTTTACATTTTCCTATGAACATGACTTTGAGGGTACTTTACATAAGCGTAAATTTCCAATTTTGATCATATCGCCACAATTATTTGAGATGCAAATTAACTTATCAATGTAGAGTTGTAGGACTATTAAAAATATAAAACTCTAATTTAAATATATTTTAATCAAACCAATATTTTTCGAGATATAATAATTTTTTTTCTTTTTAAATTGGGGTATTTTGAAAATGGTGAATTTATTGTTATGCTATTTAGTAGAAAGAAATGTTCCTCTTTTCTCAATGTTTCTGTAAAAGTGTATATTATTTCAGCTATGCTCTTTAGTGAAATGTGATGCTTTATTTTTCCATCATGTTTCTGCTATAATGTCATTTCTTTTCACAAATCTTACAAATTTTAAGTAAAATATTCTACTTTTAGATAAAAGAGAAAGTCTGTGTGATGCACCATACAATTTTTTTTAAATCAAACTAAACTTCAAATTACGTGCTTCTAATTAGAGTGCTATTGAAGATATGTTTTCAACCCCTCCTTATTTAAAAAATCCTTTAGTAGAGTCAGTGAGAGGTCTCCATTTTTCAGCTTATACTAAAAATATGTCACATCCTAATTATTCCAATCTAGTTTGCCTGTCACTGACGAGCTTATATACTAATAAACAATAAACTCTCAGTCTATTTGTCAACACATGTGTACATTTTGTTTACCCTTAAAGGTGGCACTATCGTGACGGATTCTACCTTGACCCTATCTTATAAGCTAATTCATGGTATAGTCAGTCAAGGTAAGGCTACTAAGTTTCAGTATAAATAGCGTGTACATGCGATCTTGCCACTACACACTCCTAAATTATTTATGTCTAACCTCACAAGCGACAGCTCGCCGAGAGGCAGTTCCAACAAAGTTACAGCTGGAGATTCTCAGGCATTATTTTTTATAACTTAATAAGAAGCTCTTATAATAGCTCACTTTTAGCAGGTACAAATATTTTAATAGAACTATTTAATACAAGTTTATGGTCTTTAATGGTTGATTAAACAGCTGGAAGCAGTCTGTGACTAACCTTGAAAAGTGCTTCTCCCCCATTCAAGAATTTTAGTTCCATTTTTTGAAAACTTGACGATTCGACTATTGCAATAACCATCAGAGACAAAGAAATCACCATTTGTCATAATGGCTATGTCGGTGGGCTTACAGAAGTGATGGGCGTCTTTTGATGGTACAAAAGACTCCCCCAAAGTTAGAAGAGGGTTATGGTTTCCTTTACCAGGGGCGAACTTGAATACCTGGTGGAGCGCTACGTCTGTCACCCAAACATTGTTTTCTGGGTCTACCGCAAGTCCATGGGGAAGGTAAAATCTGATAATGAAACAAATACATAAATTTAAAGCTGACAAAATTGTTTATAAAGTATTTTTTTTATGAATTCAACACATCTTAATAGTTGAATCAATACTATTAGTATGTGTTAAAAATGATATTTCTTATTTAAGCAAGCGTACTGTAATACTACATATCCATCTAATTAAGTTATAAATTATGACTTATTTTAATTTAATAAAATATTAATCAAACATCACAGAAAACCACCTTAATGGTTACACAGCTTCACATAGGTAGTGTCTGTTAAAAACAAAACTTAAATTCCATTCACGGTAGGAATTACTCTCTGAAAGGTCTTTTTTCCTACCAATATCCTACTATTTAATAGATTTATGGTAGGGAAAAAGGCCTTTCAGAAGTCAATTCCTACCGTGAACAGACATTAACTTTTTAACTCTTTTGACATACTATGTTGCCATTCTTACAGGGGTAATTCTTGAAGGCTTAGTATTGATTTGTGGTGCTGTAGGAGAAGAGGGCAAATGAGAGGACTGCACAATTAAGTTAAATATTAGACTCATGTATTTTTTTAAAACATAACAAATGCATACAATTAAAAATGAACCTGCCTGTTACTCCCCCACTCGTAAACAACCTTCCCTGTTGTTGCGTTGAACACCACCACAGTATTTTGTTGGATCGGTCCCAAGGCACGCTGATTGTATACATTGTTAGGCTGGAAGCTTTCAGCTCCCCACTCTCTGTCCCCACGGTGAAATACAACAACGTTGCCATCCTTGTCAAGGCTAACTGCTGAGAGCTGACCTAGACGTTTGTGTGGATCTGGCCAGTCAGTCACCACATTTAGATCTGAAAAAAAAACACACACACACAAAATGACAGCTTCTCTTGGTGCCTATGATGGCAACTACAGCATAGATTAATGCCTGCCAGACACGCATTAGTGAGCACACAGACTTAACATAAGTCTGGTTTATTCTAATTTGTTTGTAATGAGGAGGTAAGGGTTTAAATTTCTATTAGGTGTAATGCGGGTGTAGTTTCCACTCTACCTCCATACAAATGTGATGCTCAAATCCTTGATTACTCGAATCCTATGGTATTTGGAAGAGTCAAAATTCGTAAAATATCTCAAAAACAACTATGGAGACCATAACTTTATATAGTGATTTTAAGCAATTGGTAAAAGGAATTATATTCTATAAACGTGTGTGGTTGAGAAAATAATGTAGAACAAATAATAAGGACAACATTGTATAAATATAATTAATTTACTAAAAAAAGTGTTCACTTTGTTTGCTTTTGACATAATAAACATGACAAACATAATATAATTTATTAATGCCACCGAGCCTTAAAAGATTTGTTTCAAATTATTTTAACTCTAAATAAAATTACACATTTTTAAAAATTCGAGGATTTAAATTTGAATTCGAGATTCAAATTTGAGAAATATAAGATTCTACTCATCTCTACTTCAGCCATCTCTAGGTCTTCATCTAATCTTCAGTTTGTTTTGTTCTTTTAGAGTCTTAGGTTTAATCGTTTTGATAGGTTCCCACACTAATATTCACCATGACATTTGTTTATGTAAACAAAATCATCTCCTCAAGCAAGCTACCCGAAAATGGTGTTTGATAAGATTAACCAAGCTAAAGAAGATTTTTCAAACCCATTGATTCATCTCCTATAGTTATTTGCATTTAATTATCTTAAACGAGAGATAAATTTGAAAACACTACTGTGGAATTAGATACCTTTTTTGCTAAAGGAAAAATCCATATACTAGTGACATATATATATAGAACAAGAGACATTTATGTTGTTGTATTTTACCTGTATTACTACTTATAATCAATTGTTTTATGTCTCAACATTGTCTAAGCCTAAACAAGCTAAAGAACCATATTGTGAGCCTATTCCTTTTTCAGGTAGTCCTACACATCAGGCAACATTATTCTAACTCCTATTAAACTGGATAGTTTTGGTGGTAATATCAATGAAAATCCTGAATTTTATTATCTATTTCACCACTTTGTAGAACTTAATAATGAATATTCAGATGTTGTCAAATTCTCTCTTTTGAAGTCGTATCTGAGCGAAAAAAGCACTTTCCTTGGTAAATAAACTTATATTCGGTAAAGTATATTTTCTTGCTGCTGAAGATCTTGAGGCTAAATATAACCCAAAGGTTACATGTAATTTCCATTTAGATAAACATGTTGATTTCCCACTGATCTTAAAATATTCTCCAAATCAACTTAGAGAAAATAGTCAAACAATTTGAATTAAAATGTAGGGAGGGACCTTAAGAATTTACCAGTAGATAAGTGAGCCACATTGTGACTATTTAGCTTAACCAACAAACTGGACCCCTCAACCAATTTACAAAGGGAAATTACTTCACAGGACCCATCGTTTCCTACCCTCAATATTTTTATTCCATTTCTAGAAAGAAGATGTCAAATTGAATATACCTTTTCACCTACCTCTACTCATAAATCATATGGTACTGAAGGTCATGGAGAGCATAGACAAAAGTTGCTCCATTCATTTGTGGCAAAAGCGAAAGGCTCCCCAAATACTAAAGTAAGGCCACAGAATGCTCAGGTTGATCACCATCTGAGACGAAGGGGGCAATCAAAGTACCCTCAAATTATTTTAATACTTTTCAGATGTGTCAGCAATCTCTTATCGTTGTCAAGTGTTTACTAAATTCACTCCTACAAAGTGGTTTCAATTAGTAAAACAAAGATTGTATTAACTGTATGAGTAGTTCACATAAAGCAGCATTTTGTTGTTAATGGATAGTTTGCACATACTGCAAGTCAAAACATCATTCATTATTATATTTTGAGAATTGATCTCGTGGGAACAAAACAAATGAGGCCTTCTTGACTCCTTCCATTACAAAAAGGGAATCCTAAGTATTTATAGCGTCTACTTTAATGGAGTCTTCTCTTTCGGTTAAAACAACTGTTCTGCTTTCAACCGTAACTTTACACATCCTTGATATCGATGAAAATTGCATGAAATTAGATGTCTCATGGACTCAGCCAGTAAAGTTATTTTTATCACAGGGTGTTATCCCAATAGACTGGGTCTTTCAAGACATAAAATCAAGGGTTTTATTGATGAGATTGGGAAAACCTCAGTACCTTTATTATTATTATTATTATTATTATTATTATTATTATTATTATTATTATTATATTATTATTATTATATTATTAATATCATCACTATAATCATTATTATTATATTATTATTATTATTATTAATATTATTAATATCATCACTATAATCATCATCATCATTATTATTATTATTATTATTATTATTAATATTGTCATTATTATTATTATTATTAATTAATTGTCATTTATTATTATTATTATTATCATCACTATAATCATCATCATCATATTATTATTATTATTATTATATTATTATTATTATTATTATTATTATTATTATATTATTATTATTATTTTATTATTATTATCACCACATCTTATTACCCATTCAGGTTGGACGCACACTAATGTGTAATGGTAGGGTGATTGAGAGATTAAATGGAGGTCATAGAGTTTAACGTGGGATCCGAACCACGGTGGAGGCCTGGCATTCCACATATTTACAAGTTGTGATTAATAAATGACTTGTCAGAGGTGAAGGAAGGGTTTGGCAATCATATAAATCTATGCTGGGACCGTGGATTGAAACTTGGACCCCCCAGCACATAAGTCCAACACCTTACCCCTAGACCGCCAGGTCAGCTATCTTGCCCTCAGTACCTCTAAAATGGAACTACTTCATTTGCAATTCAACATCAATTCACATTCAACCCTTAGTTTTTGTATTGATGTGTTGATTTTTAATAAGATAGTCAACCAACAACCATCCATTACTTTATTTTCAAACAACTAGTCACACTTGAAAGGATTGGCTCTAGCAGATTGTCGATTTAATCTCCCAGGAGAAATTGAGGAACTAGTGGGAACAGAGTTCTATACTTATATTGTTGGTACAAATAAAGTTTGCCACACCCGTTGCTTTGGAACCATGCTTTGGGTGGCTTCTTATGAGTCAGACAGCCACTATACATCACTTGGTACCTCACACCTTTTGTGCTCACTTGGACTCAGATGAAGTGATGCAAAGAATTTGGCCCTTAGAGGAAATACCTAATAAACCAGTTTTGAGTCAAGAAGAAATATGTTGTTAAGATAATTTTGTCAAAACCATTCTGGATATAGTAATGGATGTTATTTAATGGCGCTGCCTTTTCAGTAAGCTCCTCCTCCTTTCGGAGATACTTGTTCTGGGGCAAGAATGAAACATAAACTTCTTAAAAAAAATACAATCAAGACCTTATTTGAATAAATAATACTGTTATTCTATTAAAGATTACTTGGACCAAGGTAATATTTCATCAGTTCTTAACAGTGATTCTTCTGTACTATCATATTACATTTCACATAATTTTTTTTAAGCCTGATAGCACTAATACTTAGTTAAGAACCATGTTTCGATGCTAGCTTTAGAGTTACACCTGAACTTTCGCTTGATGATGCCTTAATGACTGGACCTAAGTTACAGTTTGAAATTTTCGAAAGTTTATTTAAGGCGATTGACCCTTTTTTTATTTGGCGTGGAAATGTAGAGCTGTGGGAATAAACTGTTATCTTTAAGAATTTTTATTTGCTTTGCAATATTTTTTTTAGGAAACGTTTTGTTCAAAAATAGAAGCATGTTGATTAAGTTATACATATCCTCTATAATTTTAACAGTGATCAAATCGATAAAATTGACATTTTTCAATAGAAAACTGCCAGCTTCACAACAAAAAACAAGAAAATGTTGCAATTAATAGACATTGATACATTATCTTAGAAGGGCTGTTGAAAATATTAACATAAAGATTTCACTCGTTCTCAAGAAAACTGATATTTACAAATGTACGATTTTTCCGCAAGACCTGTCCAGTAGCTAGCGCCATCTATGGTTTCCATGATCCATCTGTTCTTGTTGGCGCAGAAGAATACTTTGGTCGGTTGTGAAGCCACGCCACACCTTTTAACCTCCTGCCACCATCCCACAAAATAGGTTTTAGACTTGCACTCGGTAAGGCCAAGGGCCTTAACTTGCGTATTCATCCTGTAGCAATCACATCAGACTTGAGTACTAACAAATAGGGATCCACCCTGAACATGGTTTTTATAAACAAACTGCTTTGCATTTCTCAAACATTCTGATTGGATATGGTATCCTTCGATGTTAAACATGCAAAGTTCCTTACACTTCGTGTTGTGAAACAGCTAGCATCTGATGAAGAGAATTTTCCTCCCACATCTAGAGTGGTTGAACATAGTCACTAGCTTTCCCGTTCACATGAGGAAGCTATTCATTTATTTCAACAATTGGTTGATTTATTCAGACTTGGTGGTTTTGAATTGAGGAAGTGGGCTTAGTAATAGTTTGGAAGTGCTGGGGTCTATTCTTGTTGAGCACCTTGAGAGTCTTCAAAGACTTTTATAGTATTTCAGATTCTACCCTCAAAATATTTGGAATGCAACGACTAACTAATATTGATGTGGTTACCTTTAATGTGAACATGGTACCATATAAATGTACAAAGAGAGGAATTTTGTCGACTGTCTATCATATCTATTTAAGGCTGAAGCAGAACAAGTTTTCACATTTGAAGAATTGTATATTTTTTTATTTCAAATTGAAACAATCGTGAACTTTCGTTCCCTCTGCATTATGCCATCTAGTCCTGATAACCCAACTGCCTTGACACCTGCACATTTTCTTGCCCTTTCACCCTCACAACATTTCCCAGATATAAATCTAAGTCAGAGAGCATTAAATCGACTTTCAAGATGGAAACTTATCCAATGTTTGATGCAAGACTATTGGAAAATATGGCACGGAGAATATCACCACATACGTCAACAAGAAAACTCTTAAAACTATTAGGTACTATTGTTGCAATTAAACAAAGTAAGGATAGGTGGCATACTTTTATAAGTGCGGCAATTAACTTTCGAGTTCCTAATGCCAAATAGCGGGGGTTCTTAACCTTTTTACGATTACAAACCCCCAATTTATTGCTAAATATGTCCCCATACCCCCTTCACCAGACTGTCAAAATAGTCATCAGCACTATTCCTACTAGGTACTTTAAGTAAACTTCAAAATATGTTAATATCTTGGTTTTATTTAACATATGGATAGCTGGGAACAGAACAGCTTGAATAAAATCACGAGGATTTAATCATATCTATTCATAGAAAAATGGCCGAATCACAAATACACAAAATAGCTACAACTAGTGAGAAATTTGCTATTTAGAGAATTAGTCAAGAATCCCTGCCATAGAGTAAGTCTTCCTCCTTTAAAATGGCCTCTTGGAGTAATTGAAACAGTTTTTCCAGACTGAGATGGCATTGTACGGTCGGGTCTGTATACACTACTTGTAGTTTCAATCATGAGGTTTTTCCTGCTTCCTACTTGGTAGCTCTTGTTGAAATAAGTTATCTCATGCCTGGCGGTATGTTCAGTCTTAATAGTAAATTAATTATTTTAAATTTTTATTTGAGTCTAAAGGTACTTAGTGTTATTGAATTTGGATATGCCATTTTTTTTCTACTTCTCCAATGAAAGGCCATCCATCCTCTCACCCTCTTTTTTTAAATGCCACTAAGTGCATTTGACTTACGACTCTCCAAGAAACAACATGTTTGTGTATATAAGTCCTCTATTTAGATGGTTCTTGTATTGGTGTATTCCTTGTCCTGACTTTAATGGTTTAGTAGAGTGGAAGGTTGAGTTAGGGTGTAAACATTAATCATGGGGAAAAAAACAGCATTAAGAAAGCTGGTTTTCAAGAATATAACTTCTCATTTATAAAGCTACATTCTTCAATGATTCTATGTTAATTATCCATACATCCCACTTCTCAATCATGCTGACTACCAAAATGTTGAGGGGAATTAGTTTGAATCCTGAAAATACCTAAAAAGATTAATTTGTTTAAGGGTTTGTCATATTTATAACATTTAAATAATGAAACTATTATTAAGAATTCTATATAATGCATCTTACTGCTATTCGAGATATCGAAGTGAATTTGAAGAAAAATGTAAATTTAACTTTGGAAATGCACTCGACAATAATTCAAACTGAACTTTGATCTATTGGATGAAGGCTGAACACATCATATGAGTTTGCTGGTGATAGGCCAACCCTGTTGTAAATTCTTTGTAGTGAGGTTGAGTTTTTGTAAGTGTATATTAATGGTTACCTAACTTTAGTTGGTTTAAAATTTATGAGTTTATTTAAGTGCATGTGTTTCAGAAAGAACTTAATAACACCTCAAAAATCCCTACACATCTATAAGTTATGCACACTAAGGCCTAAAGTTTTTTTGAATACCTACATTAAAGAATATGACATATAGGTACAATACATTTTTCATATGAAGAACATTAATTGACAGCAAAAAATGTTACTAGATCTACTATCACATATTCATTCCCATGTCAAGCCATGTAATATTCAGCTGTCACTTTTGAGAGATATCAATACTTATTAAATATAACAGTAATAATATAGTATAAGACAGTGTAAAACCACTGTACAGTAATGTATGTGTGTTTTGTGTATTTTAAATGTGTCTCTTCAATTGATAAAGCAATATTTCTGAAAATTTAAAACAAAGTGTAAATGTAGAAGTGTGAAGTGTAATAGTTTAGGAAGGAAAACAACAGTTCACAATAACAATATAGTAAAATTTTAACAATGGTGACCATAAACAAAAAGTGTATATTTTATAAAAAGCTCTTCATAAGAAAATAGGATTGTATTTATACTTACTTGAGTTAAAGGAAGCATACGCATCACTAGTTTGCTGCACATTGCGTGATGCCGCCGGTGACTGATCTTCTAGAGCACCATAGTCAGGGTCCTCATATTCTGGAACAGTCTCTCGGAAGTTCATCTGTGGCCGATATATGCTGTCATACTCTCTATCTTGCTTGCCATTGATCTACAGTCCATACAATGACCAATACGAGGGGAAAAAATAAGATGTTAAAGAAGTATCAGTTGACTCACTTTGGTGCTAATCTTGTGTTAGACTAAACTCCAGAAGACAGGGAGATCGGGGTTCTATCCTGGTCGGTGCATTTAGGGTGGTTTAAAAAAAATAGTTTTCCACTCTCCCTCTACACAAATTTGAGTGCACTTCCTCTAGCTTAAACTTTCTTAATCCCTAACACAGGGGTTCCCAAACTGTGCACCGCACACCCTTGGGTTTCACATTATAAGGGAGATCTAAAATTTATAGTGAGATATAACATGCAAATTTTCAAAAGGTGTACTTGTACATATTTTGAATAATGACCCGCCTCGGTGGCTTAGTTGGCTAACGCGCTTGTCGTGTTGAGCTCGACTGCTGAGGATGGCGAGATCGAGGTTCGAATCTCTGGTCGGGTGAACTGGGGGAGTTTTTTCCTAAATGGTTTTCCACTCTCCCTCCACGCAAATGCGGGTTCACTTCATCTAATTCAACCTTCCCAATTCCTAAATCCATTAACGTAATTAGTACTTAAAGTATATAACCCGAACAGGTAGTAAGACGCGGTGCTAAATATTATTATTATTATTTAAATAATGGAATAAATCATACAAGAAACCTGAACTGGTAGTAAGATGTGGTAATAAAAAAAATTGTATTATTTGTCAGGGTGAATTTGTTACAAGTACTTAATGTTTTTGCAGGCTATCCTAATGTAAAGCTGTGTTTACATCGACATAGAACCATGGCTGAAATCAGACGTGGACGCAATTGAAACGTGAAGACAGCTAATGTACACACAACAGACATGAGTGTGCAGGTGTAAGTACACGTCACAACTCTTTTGCACGGCTTTATGTTTAAAACCAAACCTAGTTTAATAACTTCGCGTCATTTAGCCGTAGTTGCTTCATTCAATCAGATGTGAGACTTTGTGCATTATAAGTTGTCCTGGAAACCACGGCAGAGAAAGATTGTGTTTCTTTAAAGTTATCGGAAACTAACACCATACAATTATTGCAATTATATCAAGTCGAGCCCTGTCTGGACGACATTAATACTGACGATCATTGGAACCGTGGATTGCGGACTTCAGCAATGAAACGCATTGCTGCAGCATTGTTAGTTGATGAATTCAGGTCGAAGGAAGTTGCTGTTAAATTAAAAAACCTTATAAATTTTATTTGCAAGAAATGAAAAAGGTGAAAGATAGCGAGATGTCTGGTGCGGGCGGGGATGGTGTCTATGTTCTCAATGTGTTTTGGTTCAGTGTGATGAACTCATTTCTTCAGCCCTATCTGTATTCTCGACTTACACAAACAAATCTGGCAAGTACCTTTTTTAACAACATTTTATTTATACTTAAAATAACAAAATTTAATGTTCTTTAGCTATACATGAATCATGATTATAGTTTTTTATCCTACGGTAAACCAACAGATTGCCTTTGCCAACCCATAGCTCCCTCTCTGTTGAAGAACTGAAAATATTCATTTTGAACTCTCTCTGTATGTATGCTTGTGTGTTAGTCTCTTGTCCGCTGAAGATCATGTATATAGTTTTGTACATTTACCCTCCACAACCCCCCAATAAATGGCCATTATCCTTGTGATCTACAATGTTAGGAGCAATGTATGTAGGATTAATTTTTTTAGACAATGTGTAATATGCAACAGACTAAAACCACATCGTTCACTGTTTGAAAGTTAGAGAAATCAGCTTCTTGAGGACTTGGAAATGACTAGCTAAAATACCAAAATCAATTTCTGATCCTTGTCATGCGTGGCTAAATCGATAGTTACTGGATCCGTTATTAATCCGATATAATATATGTTTCTTGTATGGTATCATAAATTATGCCTTTATTGAAAATGCATCATCTCCTATAATTACAGAGTTAGGAGGCAAATCAATCCAATTGTTTTCAATGGCACAAGCAAGTAAACATTGGTTCAAAACACCACCATCAGCACACTGTTCGTTCACTCCTACATCAACATACTTAAAAAAGTAGCCATGATCAACCAAAGCCATCAGAATTATACTGTAGAAGTGTTTTTAGCTGTAGTACAATGAACCACTTTGGGGCAGACGAGCTATTGCTACATGTTTTCCATCCAGTGCCCCTACAAATCCAGAAAAATCCCAACTTTGGTTAAAGCCTTTCTCCAACGCAGACCATTGCTCCTTTTTTCGGGGAAACCATATACAAATAATATAATACGGTATACTTCAGAATTCAGAATATACAAAAAATTAATTTTACAAGTTTTTCTCTATGGTTGTGAAATGTGGTCTCTTACCTTACATGGTGAAAAAAAAGTTTAGGGTAGGCTTACTCATAAGCAAGGTGTTTAGGAAGATAGGCCTATTTGGTCCAAAAAAAGGGATCAGGCTATTGGAGAATGGTGGAGGTTACATAATGATGAGTTATCTACCCTATACTAATCACAAGATATTATTAGGCTAATAAAGTCTCGTATATTACATTGAGCAGGCCATGCAGCTGAATGGGAGAATCTAGAACCTCGTTCAGGGTATTGACTGGCAAACCAATGGGAAGAGAAGATTGGGAAGATATGGACACAGATGGGAGGATAACATTAGATGAACATGAAAGAGATAGGGTGTAATGAGGAGGTCTGGATAGAACTACTCAAGATATGGATAGGTGGCGTACTTTTGTAAGTGCAGCAACTTTTAAGTTATTTAAGCCATAGCGTAAGTTAGTCAAGAATGAGAAACTGAGGACATTTTTCGCGTAATTCTTTGATGGTGGAGCACCGATTGTATTGAATGTGTTCATCAGCTTGATTTCAAGTCCTAAGGGCGCCCAGATCGCTCCTCCTTATGAATGTTTTTTCTGCCTTTATTAAACATTGATCACCATTTTCTGATACTTTCTTTGTTCATCACTTCATCTCTATAGACTGCAAAAAGTTGATGGTGAGTTTAAATTGACCGAACATTTTATGTATTCAGGAAGCAAATCACTTAACAAATTTTGCAGTTGGCGGGCATATTTATTTATTTGTTCATAATATATCACAATAAAAACACACTAACTCATAGAACGACCGTAAGAAAGTCTAAGTAGGATAACCAACATACAACTTAGGCCAGCTAACCTTGAAATTACATTGGGTGTTCACATGCGCAAAGGCTGTGCACAAACGTTCCTTAATTTATGGATGGCCCAAGTATCAGTTCTTATATAATTAATTTACCACTCAGTGAATAATACTCCACCAAATTATTTCAGGCTTCGTCTGAGACAAAAGTCCTGGACGCCATGTTGAGTTTAGGTAAGATGGTATCTGGGTCTTTAGTAATAGCGGGGATAGGCGTTTATAGATGATTATTATTATTATTATTAGCACCGCGTCTTACTACCCGTTCGGGTTATACGCACTTACGCTAATGTGTAATGTTAGGGTGATTGTGAGATGAAATGAAGGACCTACAGTTTAACGTGGAATCCGAACCACGGTGTAGGCCTGGCATTCCCCACATTCACAAGATGTCTTGTCAGAGGTGAAGGAAGGGTTTGGAAATCAGATAGATCTGTGCCGGGACCGAGGATTGAACCCCGGACCCCAGCACAGAAGTCTGACACCTTACCCCTAGACCACCAGGTCACCACCGTTTATAGATAATATCCCTAATAGGGAAATAAAACTTTTAAGAGGAAGTGTATGAAACTGCATTACTTTTAAAAAAAAAAAAGAGAAACTCTTAAAAATCTGGATTAAGTGGAGTCTAGAGAGTGTTGGAGAAAATGTTAGTTGAAAGGGATATGTAGGGGGGGGGGGGGGCTGGAAAAAACAACTTAATAATTTTATCAAAAATTAGAAAAATTGGAGGTCACTTACCAAATTTAAGGATGCAAATGTGAAATGAGGGACTTACCAAACAGTACTGTAGCTGTAAGGTACTTATGTAGTATTATTTTTCCAGTATGAGGTAAATTAGAGCAACATAAGTGGAACATGCTAAAGGGACCTAGGCTCAGATCAATATTTGATGAAGAACAAATAGCTACACGCTTCAGTTGCTGCATGGTGTAAGGTGTCAATCTCTCGATAGACTAGACTGATAAGAGACTGAAGAGCTCTCTGGCTGTTCAAGGTCAGGCACCTCAACATACCGTCTGAACTATACGACACATCTTCAGTGATACAGTAGTTGTACTTTCAATCTGTGGAGCTTGACGGGCCGGATGTGGCCCATGGGCCGCCAATTTAATAGCCCTGGCCTACAGTATTCTTGTATTTTTAGAAGATTTTTGATAGGATACCACAAGGGTAGGCCTGTTAAAGAGATAGAAATAGTAAAGTTTTTTTTGGACAGTATGCAAAGAGTGATCTTCTCTGTGGTCTAGTGGTCAGAGTTCTGGCTATAGATCCAGGGTCTCGGGCTCGATCTCCGGCAATTACAAAATTTATATGTGAAGCAGTGGTCTGGAATGGAGTCAAACTCATCCTTATGAGGACAAATAAGAAGCAACACAAATAAATAAATAATAACTTTGGTTTATAAAACAGAGATTAACTGCCAGAGGGCTTGTGCCGACCATATGACACCTTCTACCCACAAATGTTGACACTATCAAATTATGACAGCGGCAGCTGCTTGGTCTGTATAGCTCTTTTGCAGCGGGCTCATATCATGGAGTTTTTTTACAAGTAAAAATTAGCTGTAGAAATGTCAAAAGTTGCCCAAGTGAGGTCAGACAAACTGTACAGTAGTGTTTACTAATTTTAACCATTTTCATTATATAAACCATTGTAATGGAGGAGGGTGAGGGGGAGGATATTTATAAATTATATAGCCTTAAAATATATATTACTTTATTTTATTATATACTTTCGGTTGGTGTTTCTGCCTTTAGCCCTACTATGTGTTTGTTCAGTTATGTAGTCTTGTGTTAGTGTGCTGAATGTAAAATCATTACTGGATGTGCAAGTGTTTTAGTTTGGATAAGAAAAGATTAGTCAATCGTTTTCAAGAAATTCATCTGCTACAAAAGAGAGCGAAGTGTGGTCGCTGTAGAAGGTTATTGCGCATTAATCAGCATATAATATATGTTAAGCTTCGTTCATATAATTTTCCAGTTTTTTTTTTTTTTACTTGGGTGAGTTTTTTGTATTGTTTAGTATAACAATGTTGCGATTATCGGGTTTTTAGAGAAAAAGATCTTCTTAGTGGTACAATTCTTTGGTTTGTCCCCTAAGTTGCTAATATAAAACACTGGCATTTGAAAGAAACATTAAGTATTACTTACATGTTCATATTGAGTAAGTGTCAATTTACAACAGACCAGGAACAAAAACACATATTTCTGCATTTCTGAAATAAAAACATTTATAATATGAGACGCATGAAACATATAAACAAAAATAAGTAAATTAAAAATACATCTTCTAGATAAGGGCTAAGTTTAGAATCATCTTACCAGAAATATAAAGTATTCTTAAGTTTAAATTAGAGACTGTTTTTCAATTATAAGTTAAAATACAAGTATTATTAAGTCATTTAAAACTAATATAACTAATTAATGGCTTAATTTCATCCGCAAACATCCTCTTTATACAAAAATGTGTTAACATTTCTGTATTTACACACACTTGTTAGTTTGACAATTTAGCAGAAAGAGATTTACACCAAAGACGTCAACAAAAATCAACAGATGACCAACATTTAAAACACAAATGTATCTTTATTTAATTAAACTCAAATGTCTTTTCATTTCTGTTATTGTTTATTTGGTTATCATTTGAATGCCTTAGATATATAAGCACTGCAATCCCATCAGCCGTTTTGGAAGAATGTAATTAATACATTTTATTGTATAAGTAATTTATTTGACAATATTGCATATTTCCCACTTGAATATTTGTAACTCGTGTGAAACATTAAATCAAATAATATATTAAGAAGGTAAATAACCAAGTATCAAATGTAATTACATTTAAAGTAAAATTATGAAAAACCAAAATGGCTCATGTATGAATAAAAATGAATAAATATTATGGGCCTAATTCAATTTTATATGTATTATATTATATATTATATATATATTATATTATATATATATATATATTATGTCTATAAAACTATTATAATAATATTACTTTGTTATTATACTGAAAGCTAACATGTTCCATTATGAAGAAATCTAAAAGGCAAAATCAGGTTAGGCCTAAACTACTACAAATTAAACCCACATTTTCTAATATAATTTGAAATTATATGTGTAATAAAATGTGGGATTTATTATGATTACAGAGTTTTTTCCATTTTAAAACAATTACTTTATTGAAAATGGAATTATAGAATTTGATAAAAGTGTACGTACATTCAAACAAATAATTTTAACTGTATCTGAAATTAATATATATAACACATTAATGAGTTAGGTTGCAGGGAGCTTGAGTTAAATAATTATTTTTTGTTTACTAAACTTAAGTAATATTTTATTATGTCTTTATTATTATTATTAATTATTTTTGAATTAAACTTTAATTAATATTTAGATAATTCTTAATTTAGTACACACAAGAATACATGTTATAATGACAATACAAAGATAGTTTACCAGGGTATACATGACAGCTCTTTAAACTATAATTTATATGACTAGTGTCACCACCTTTTGTTCATATACCAGCGCCTAACATTATACATATTCAGCCACAAATACATATTAAGCGCTAGTAATATTGCAATTCACAATAACTACATTTTCTCTTAGTAATTAATTATAATAAAAACTCCTTTATTAGTGTATTTAACGTTTATTTAGTTCTGTGGAATTTAAGAGTTGTTGACTTAATTACATCTTGGCCTTAAACATTTTGTTGGATCATCATACAACTCGCTAGTCATTCATAGGAGAAATAAAAATAATGAAATATTTTCGAAAAAATTTACTGTTTGCCTTTTATGTGCAGATTTTGGTCGTTTATTTATGAGAATTCAGATATCAAAACACATTTTTTCCCCCTCAGAGGCAGCTATAATTTTTTTTTCACTCTGAATTTTCAGGAAAAAAATAATTTCCAGCCACACTATTGCAAATTTCTTCATAATATCCATAAAACCAAAAAAGCTCCCAGTGTAGACAACCTCTGGCCTTTAATCAAAGATAATATGCCAAGATGAACATTATTTGATTTTTTTTATGGTGGTCAGATTGAAAAGTAAATATTGACGTTCAAAAATATAAATTTTAACGGTAAAGTCTTGCATTTGTAGGCTGTAGCCCAAAATACTTAAGTTAAGTTAATTTGTTGCCATTGTAGCTAAAAAAATTATTTATTTACTAAATTTTTGTACTTAATAACAACACATTTTTAAACAATGAAATAAAATAATTTTATTTATCACAACAGGGAGCGCTTTTTAACAAAAGAAAAATATATAAACACGCCCTATTGCCCATTTTATTGAAAATATTCTGACTTTTAATAATTTGAACATATTTGATGATTAGCTAAGTTTAATATATATCAGTATCATTTAAATAACACGTCATATTCAAAATTATGTCTGTATCAAATATGACAAAAAAAATTTAGGCCTGCTGTATAAAACAATCTATTTTATTTTTGTAGACTTGATAATATAAACTATGGATAATAAAGTCGGATTCAAACATAACAACAATGCATCTTTAAAATACAATTTTTGAACTTCAAATTATACTTTAAGGCAATTGGGTGTAACATTTTATGCTCATGGTTTATTTACCCCTATGTTTAAATAAACCAGACTTTTAAAATAATTTTACTTTACTTTATCATTTGTGTGCAATTTTATATAACTGACAACATTGCAATGTTTGATCGTCAAGGTCATAGCCTACGGGAGATGAAGGTTGGCGATCAGTGATGTCATTATGACATCATCGGGAAGTGTAATAATCTCATAGACACTCGTGAAACCATCTGGGTCTGTGTTGCTTTCTCAAACGTGTTAAATAAATTTATAATTTCACTACTATTTTAAACAAACAAAATTACTAGCTCAACATAAAATAAATTAAACTATTGCGTCGAGGTCAAGCTGAAGGCGCTAAGAATCAATGACGTCAGAGGAAGTGTTTTACTCTACTAACATCTCCGTGTTGTTATTAAGAATACCTTAAATTGCAAAATATTAAGTTGAATAGAAGTATATCAGGCAAGTTGCATGAATTGTGATAATAAGATTATATTTGTAAAAAATTGAGCTAGTTAAATAGTTGACATCCTGATTTGTTGAGGGTTCTTCACAGACACTTGACATTGAATACGCTATGGCCTGGCAAGGGAATGCAAATAGAAGGCAACAGAGGTCAAGTCAAGAAACTCTGTAAAATGTGAATATCTTTGTAATTGTTTTAGGCATCATCATACTGGGGCATATAGCAGTTAATATTTACCATCATTTTGACAGGATCATGTATTTTGAAACTTATCTTTAATATAAGCATTCATTTGATAGGGGCCCCTTTTATATGAGATTTATTGAGCCTGTTTTACAATGTGTTGAGTTATTAAAAAGCAAAAGTGAATGACATATTTGTTTCAGTTTTAACATTTCATAATTTTGACGTGTAATTAATGGAAGTGTTCATTGGATGATGCTGTATGGCCCTACTTTGGATTGAAATTTTCAGTTTTGAAAGGTAAGTTCACTGCTTTCTATTTATTAATTGATCAAGTACTTTTACTATAAGACAAAGTGGGTATAGAACGGTAAGGTTTTATATACTTTTTTTTTAAACATTAAAAACACTACTAGGAAAATAAACACATTAAAACAAGTGATGTATACATATTATAATTTTTGCTTTAATATATCATGCGACATTTAGTCTACCTAGCTCACCTACTTGACAAAATAATGTGCTGCGTGAAATCTCTTTAATGATTCTAGGTATAAGGAGGAAATTTATTACCTATGCTTAAGTTAGTTTAATCCAATAAAATAAAAATAGTAATATTGATAAATCAAGTAGACGACTGGTAGCCTAATTCGGCCTACAATAAGACACCAACAAACAAGAGTATAGCCTATGTTTCACAAAGGTCACTTGCCTTGCCTAGTTTTGTTCTTGCTAAGTTTGTCTAATTTGCTTTCTGCCAAGTTTGTCAACCAGCATTCGAATGCAGGCCATACATACTGAGTGTTTTTTCCCTAAGTGGCTTCTTTAATCCTCTCCCATGTAACTGAGTGTACATTTAAACTAAAATTCTCCTCCCATCATTAAATTGCGAAAAGACCGCCCTGGTAGTATGATGCAGTGAAAAAAAAATGAATAGTTAAAATAATTGTGTGTTTAGCCTTATAGGTCTAGGGGTAAGGTGTCAGACTTCTGTGCTGGTGGCCGGGGTTCAATCCTCGGTCCCGGCACAGATTTATCTGATTTCCAAACCCTTCCTTCACCTCTGACAAGACATCTTGTGAATGTGGGGAATGCCAGGCCACCACCGTGGTTCGGATTCCACGTTAAACTGTAGGTCTTTCATTTCATCTCACAATCACACTACCATTACACATTAGCGTAAGTGTGTATAACTCGAACGGGTAGTAAGACGCGGTGCTAATAATAATAATAATAATAATAATAATAATTTAGCCTTATAATATCTGAAATTTGGGTACATTTCCTCTAATCTGCTTTAATTTACATATACTCATAGTAAAACAAGAAGAGTGACTTAAATTTGGTTAAAAATGTGTAGCTGATATTTACTTTTCTCGTATCTTACAGGTAGATAAAGGTAGAGCCTAAACTATTTTACCAATCGGGCTAAGACTTGGTATCTAGGGTTCTCATAGGGTTGCCCCAAGGGGCTTTTGTAATTGGATATCTAACCATAAAATTAAAGGTAGTTCACTGAAGGGCAAAAAGAGAAAAAGTCAATTTTCTCAAAATCAGCTTTAACGATTTTGATTAAATTTCATTTCTAAACATTTATATATATTCCAAACAAAATGGCTTCTCTCAATATTTCGGCAAAATGACTTTAAGGGCTCAGGTCTGATGCGTACATTATCTTTTTTAATATCTCCTAAACTATTTTAGATATGAAATTACTTATCATTACAAATATGTAAGTCTCTTTGTAATACAAATATTTTATAAAAAGCATATTTTTATAAACCAATAACTTTCAAATTATATATATATCTTAACTTTTCTAAAACTCAAGGTAACGTATCGCAACCGTAAAAAAAAATCAAATGTGAATTGTTGATGAATGTCGACGTCTCATGACCCCTGAACACTAAAAGGTGGTATTTGCAATGGCGTCTGTCTGTGTGTATGTTTAAACTTAAAATCAAGAGTAGTTTAATAAAGAGCGAAAATAGAAAAAATTTGATTTTCTCAAAATCGGCCCTAACGATTTTGATTAAAATTCGTAGCTAGGCGTTTATTAAGATTATAAATAAACTGGCTATTTTCATTTTTCCTATGAAAATAACTTTTAGGGTACTTTACAGGAGCTGAAATTTCTGTATCTCCGCAACTATTTGAGATACTATATAACTTTTCATTTCAAATTTGAAGTACTATTAAAAATAAAACACTTTTATATGAAATATATTTTTATAAAACCAACAGTTTCTGAAATAATGGCAAATATATTGATACAATTTTGTTAGCTTTAGTTGTAAAGAGATACTACTTAAGTTTTAACGCAATATTTCTCCAATGCCGTAGAGTAATTAAATATAAGTCTCTAAAAGTTTTATGTTGTTTTTCCTTAAACCTCTTAAGATAAATGTTTGTGCAACAATGATCTATATCCATTTTAGACTCAATAGTCATTATTTACATTTTTTATTGGTCAAAATTTATAAATGAAGAATTTAAAATCAATGCGATGGCATGAAGATTTGCAACACCTAATAAAATGTCAAAAATTTTAACCGAATGTTGAAATTTTAATAGGAAGTGTTGGCCTTTGGGACCCAACATTGATCTTTTTTATCGGCCCATACATACAAATGAGGATATTAAGTTAATTGTTTAAAAACAAACCCACCTTGGTGGCGTAGTTGGCTAACGCGCTTGTCGTGTTGAGCTCGACTGCTGAGGACGGGAAGATCAAGGTTCGAATCTCGGTGGGGTGAACTGGGGGTGATTTTTACTAAATGGTTTTCCACTCTCCCTCCACGCGAATGCGGGTTCACTTCCTCTAATTCAACCTTTCCAATTCCTAATCCATTAGCGTAATTAGTACTTAAAGTGTAATACCCGAATGGGTAGTAAGACGTTGTGCTAGATTTAAAAACAAAACTATAAAATTTAAAACCGGGACTAAAAAAAAGTTTTACATAAGTATAGTGCAATTTATGCTTGGGTTTGCTAGTGTATATTATTTCGTTTCACATATATTGCGAGTTTTGAGTAAATATCTCCATTTTCAAACAATATAGCGAGAAAGTCCGTGCAGAGTTCCGTACCATTTATTTTTATTGTATGTTCGTTTATTGTAAAAATGGGTCTTTAGTTCATTGGATCTCTTTTTATTGGCTTTCTTAAATATATGTGTATTAGCACTGATTAACAAATGGCCAAGCTATCCACATTTAACTACAATAGTGGGCTTAAAATAAGGAAAAGTCATTTCAAGGGCAAATATAGCCCTTCTGGATTAGTGTAGAGGGAGCGTGGAGCACCATTTAATAAAAACATTTGGTACACAGGGCTTGGTTTCAAACCACAACCTTCCATTATAGGTACATATGATAAGACGAGATTGATGTTTAGTCCACATGTCCACCTTACTTCTAGGTGCTATTTTACATACATAATTATTTTCATTCGGTATGGTATGAGCTTATATATTTTTAAACACATGTTTGTTCATTGAGCCTAACATGTAGGCCTACTATATATTATACTATGGACTCCGGTCTTGCTATTGTATAATTTATTTTTAAAAACAGTCCCAAAACCCACATCGGTTTCCAGCAGTTTTTCCTAAAGGATTTCCCAAATTGCCTCCACAAAAATGTGTGTACATTTCTTTTAAAATTCTACTTTCCTCAACTCCATTCCATTTAGTAAAATTAATATATGCATATAACATGTAAACTCGACGAATGTTTATACATAAGCCAGAAAGATGAAATTTTGCAGGAAGGTAGATGGATTATTTCATATAAACATAAAAATCTAAAAATAGGAAATTTCAAAATGGGGGGTGGGGATGTATAATTTTTTTTAAAAACTGTTAAAAATGAGTTATCTAACTAAATAAAATATGCCAGGCAGGTAAAGACAAAACCCCAGATAACCAAATAACTCTTCAAAGCTTTTATTTCTAAGAGTGATTTTGATAAGAGTTTGAAGGTGGGTCAGAACTAATAGAAACTTATAGGCTAATAGAAATTTAGCAGGCAGCTAAAGGAACCATTCCAAGTAGTTATACAATTCTTAAAACTTTTAAGTGGGGCCCAGGAAATAGTAGCAGAAACAATACTTTTGGGTGTGGTAGAAAATTTAAATTTCAAAGTCAGGTGGAAAGACAGCTCGAAATAACCAAATAAGTCTTAAAGATTGAAATTTTAAACAGCAGTTAGAAAAATGGGTGGGGGAGCGAGAGGTTTAAAATTTCCAAAATTAATAGAATAAACTTACTAGTGTTGGTAGAAAATTTGGAAGTAAAGTAAAGGGACCACCCTAAATAACCATAAAAGTCTAAACATTTTAGAATTTAAATAGGACCTCTGGGAAATAGGGAAAAGAAGGGTATGGAAAGAAAAAGACTTTTAAGGTGTGATAAAACATTAAATTTTGCCAAGCCGATATGAGGACCCTATTAAATATTACAAATTTGAAATTTATAAGTGGGAGTTGAAGAATTGATTTGGTGACATTTCCAAAAATTATACATTAAACTACTTTCTCTGAGGTAGAGAATTAAAATTCTTTAAGCAGATATAGAGACCACTCTAAATAAACAAAAGTCTGAAAATTTTTAAGCTTTTAATGAAATTCTGGGAAATGATGGAGCACAAGCTATACCTCCACCGACAGTTATAAAATACTTTTTAAATTATGTAGAACATTATAATCTGGCAAACAGGTGGACAAAATTAAATCTCAAGATAACCAAACAAATTTTAAATTTTCTTAGAGTAATTTTGAAAATAGTTTGGTAAGGTATGAAGGTGGTGAGGTGAGTAAAAACTTAACAAAACCACAATATGACTCCAAATACTTTTAAAAGTGTTAGAATTTTAAAATAGTACTCCAGGAAATATAGGAGGTGGGGTTTGTAAATTTTTTTTTAAGTGTGGTAGAAATTTTAAATTTGGTAGAAAGGTAGGAGTATAACTCCAGATAACTAAACCAATATTAAAATTTGAAATTTATAAGTGGGGAGAGGGGTTTAAGGGGCTTCAAATATCCCAAATTAATAAGTTAGGAACAATTTATTTTCAGCTTGGTAGAAAGCATAAACTTGAAAGTAAAGTAAAGGCGTCTCTTAAAATAACCAGAAGAATTTAAAAATTTTAAATGTGCACTGTGATATAAGGGAAGGGGGGAGGTATTTAAAAGTCACTTTTAGATGTGGTAGAAAATTTGATAAGGCGATAGAAAGACTCCTCCAGATAACACAATTAAAAAAGAACGTATTGAAGAAATGACGGGGTAATGAGGATGGGTGAGAAGGGGTTCAGAATTTCTCAAACTAAAACAAAAACTATGCCTGTGTGGTAGAGAACTGAAATTATAAAGTGTATCTGGGGATTATTCTAAATAAACAAAAAGGTCTGAACATTTTAAATCTAAAAATCTATCTCTGTAAGGCCGGTATTACAGTATCACATTTTTCTTTGATCAAAGAAATATATTATATATATTTCTTTGATCAAATATATAATAAAATATTTAACACCGTCTTTGATCAAAGATGTGTTATTACACTACATCACATTTCTTTCACAGTCGCTACATTATATGTTATTAAAAAAAATTGACTCCAATGGTTTAACTCCAAGTGCAGCGACTGTGAGCGATATTGTGATAATCTCATTGTTGCTTAGAACGAAAAGAAAACCTGTTAAACATTGTGGATTATACCTTGGGTTGGGAGATGAAATTCAAGAGGGATTAACAGTTAGTTGCCTGCTAAAGGAACTTCAAACTGAAGATCCGGAATCTAATCAAAAATATTTACGTATGGACTGTGAAACTTTTAAATATTTGGTAGCAAAAGTCACTCCATTAACTAAAAGAAAAAATACACACCTAAGAAATGCTAAGACTGCTTCGCACATGCAGGATAATCTTTCAGTCGCCATTTTCTTTGATCAAACCTTAGAGCATGTTCTATAACGAAAATATGTGATCAAAGATTTGTAAAATATTTATGTGATCAAAGATCTTTGAGGAGACGTCAAAGTTACATCACATTTTATTTGATCACAGATCTTTGATCAAGGAAATTTGACATAAATGTGATAGTGTAATACCAGCCTTAGAAGTATAAAAAGCCTGTTAAGGAATATAGAAATTTTTTTTTTTCAGGAATGTAGAGGCAACACTCTAAATAACAACATTACTATTAAATATTTTATTTTTATAGGTGGTCGCTGGTGAAATGAGGAATTTTAAAATTTCCAAAACTGAAGAATAAACTAGGCCTACTTATCATTTTGGGGAGGATTGAAATTGGGGGGGGGGGGGGGAATGGGGGGGCTGGTGAAAGGACTATCCCAAACTGTAATGAAGAACATTCTTAAATGTAAAAATTAAGGACCAGAAAACAGAAAGGGGGGCCTCCCTTTAAATAAAAAAAACATCCTCTATTACCTCTATAGGCTATGTCAACTAATCTTAATTATTGGTAGAGCTAACTCTGCTATATTATACTAATTTCAGCCAACTGGTCAGTTTGAATTCCTGCAGTGCGCATGTTGGGTGGTGTCACTAGGGTATGATTTTATATATTTTCTTCAAGTAAATGCTGGCGCATTCCCTCTTAATTTATTTCATAGTCCATGCCACATTAGTGGCATTTGTTAATATTCAAAACTATTCTTAACCAACCTATATTATGTTTAACTATTACTGGTAATCTAACCTAACAAATGCATGTAGTTGTATTCTGTTAAAGTATAGTCATGTGTAAAGTATTATTATTATTATTATTAGCACCGCGTCTTACTACCCGTTCGGGTTATACGCACTTACGCTAATGTGTAATGGTAGGGTGATTGTGAGATGAAATGAAGGACCTACAGTTTAACGTGGAATCCGAACCACGGTGGAGGCCTGGCATTCCCCACATTCACAAGATGTCTTGTCAGAGGTGAAGGAAGGGTTTGGCAATCAGATAAATCTGTGCCGGGACCGAGGATTGAACCCCGGCCGCCAGCACAGAAGTTTGACACCTTACCCCTAGACCACCAGGCCACCCAACTGTAAAGTATTGATCTATACAAATAGCAATATAATACAATTATTTAAATCTGAAAAGCACAATATATAGTACTCTCCTGCCAAAATGTTTTCACGAAGTGTGACCCAGAGCTTAACGTAAACAAAATGCTAGCAAAGAAATGTATTATTTCCATAAGTGTTACAAAAGTATGATTGGTTTAGTTTTAGTAGTGAAAAAATAATGTGAATGAGCCACTGGTGCCGCACTAACGTGATCAGGATTGCACTTGGGCGCCATTCGCGTTATGTCCTCATTTCTTGGACAAATCACCGTTCTTAGCATCATACTAATGATGACACACTCAACTTTAATTATATATATATATATATATATATATATATATATATATATACTTATATTACCAAAGAAAACATTAACGTCAACATTGAAATAATCTTCTTGCATAATGCGGATACCACCTATATAAGCATGTCAAAAGATTGGTTCAATTTCTCTGAACCCTGGACAAGGAAGGAAATCAGTGACTTTTTTTTTTAGAAGCTTCATGAGTGCACTCTTCTTTTTCCACAAGTCGATCTTGCGTGAAACAGCTAAGATGAGGGGGATCCATTGAAGATGTTGGCAGGGATGTCTTTGTAACAGTATTTACATTGGCAAATTCTGTAAGTTTTCTCAAAGTAGGGAAGAGGGTCTGTCCTGCGGAACAAGAGACTGGTGGTCATGTGAGAGGAGAGGGGAACTGAAAGTTTTAGAGGCCTTCCAAATGTTCCGGAAGAGAGCGTACTGCACAGCTCGAAGGCGGCTGGCTTTTTGTCTACCTCTGCTAGCCCGTACATGAGAAAGGGTAAGGGGAGAACTCATGGAATAAGGATTGGGGAGAAATGTGAAAAAAGGCTAGAATGGTGTAGGGTGTTAATGGAGGGAGATGGGCAGAGGCGACTTGAATTGACCTAAGTGTCAGAAGAGAGGTGGGAGAGACAACTTGAATTGACATAAGTGCAGAAGAGAGGTGGGAGAAACAACTTGAATTGACATAAGTGCCAGAAGAGAGGTGGGAGAGACAACTTGAATTGACATAAGTGCCAGAAGAGAGGTGGGAGAGACAACTTGAATTGACATAAGTGCCAGAAGAGAGGTGGGAGAGACAACTTGAATTGACATAAGTGCCAGAAGAGAGGTGGGAGAGACAACTTGAATTGACATAAGTGCCAGAAGAGAGGTGGGAGAGACAACTTGAATTGACATAAGTGCCTTAGAAGAGATAGGAGAAGTTTAAATGATAACTATTTGGTTACTAGTTCTGTGGTCATTTTTATTTTGAAAATTCCATTTGGGTCGTGATTGTACCAACTACGTCTTGTGTTGGGAATATATTTTAATTCTCTTAACTATACCTTATAATCTAGCTGCTCATAAGTCTCTTATTCTAACATGACCCTCTAAATTTATTTTAATAACTAACATTACAAGGTTATTTTTTATAAACAAGAACGTGTTCATTAATTTGTGTTTTATTAGTCTTGTAGTTGGTCATGTTTTAATTTTGGTAAGCGCTTTGTTTGGGGAGGTCATCTCTTTAAGGGATGCACTGCCTGCCTCGGTGTCTCAGCTGATATGTTGTTTGTGAGGCTTGCTTGTTGTTGGCATGAACATATTTTCCTCTTGTCGGTGGTACATTAATGGTGGGGGCGGAAGTGAGAACTGCTAAGGAACGTTCCCGTCCCTTTCGATGGTTCATTTGCTATGTTTGGAATGATCACTTATTATTACTGTGTAGCAATTTAGATATCTAGTAACTATTTTAAAATGGTCATACCTTGCTACTGCCAAGATTCAAACCCAACTTCTTCGTCATTAGCAATAAAATCTCTTGCAAGTTTTAAGTAGCAACATCTGCAATTATCACCAGCAAGAAAATATGATAAAATAATAATCTAATTAAATTATTGTGTTTATAAAAGGAATGCCCTTAGTCCATTTAGAGCAGAGATTCTCAACCGGTGTGCTGCGATATATAGGGCTTTTGCGAGATCGACCAGGAGGGCTGCAAGCTTTTGAAAGGAGAAAGGGTTAAGAAAATATAATAAAGAAAAGATATTGCCACTAAATAATAAAAATAAAGAAACAGAAGAAAGTTTTGTCTTGTGGTGTTTCTCTGAATTGTATGTGCCACGGAACACAATGTGAGACAATTATTTCCCTTTTGATGTTTTTTTTTACAGTATTATTAATTTTTAGCAATCTTACATAATGGTTAGTTAGTGTGACAGTTTATTGATTTCCAAAACTATTTTACTCTATAACTGTATTTATGTATTTCATTCACTGTTATTGTTATTTATATCTCAAATTAACTCATAAGGGAGTAAGTAAAAATGTTTATTTTAATTTTAAATAATTACAAAATTAAAACTTGTTAATGGTTTAATATACTATTCTGATATATTTTATTTTTGATGAAAAATAAAATATGTGAAAAACAAAACGTTTATAAACATTGTTACAAGGCTGCCACAAGATTTTAATCACCTTCACAAGGGTGCCGCAAGACTAGAAAGGTTGAGAATCGCTGATTTAGAAGAAAAATACAAATTTATCTTTTGGACCTTGTCTTACTAATTGTTTGGGCTATCCACATTTAATCACATTGTAGTGGTAGGTGTGGGGAAGCTAGAATTGAATGGAAATTTTCCCGAATTTCCATAGAGGAAGAGTGGAAAACCATTTACTAAAATGACCTGCACACCACCCAGCAGGGATTTGAGCCCAAGCCTTCTCGTCACCATTAAACCTGACCAAGCAAGCTTGACATTAATAGCTTTAAACATGTATATCAAGTATCCCCAGCTGGGATTTAAACCCTTACTCCCAATATGTTTGTTTAGTTTTTACAATCAAAAGTTGTGATTTTTTGCTGTAGTATAAAGGGTGAATGTTAACTGTGCCATTCTTATCTGAACGATTCATTTCTCACTCTTTCACTACCAATTTCAGGCCAGTATTGTTTCTCACACAGAAGATTGTAATATTTTGATTATTTATTGTGTTATAAGAACTCAAATACCCCCCTTTTTTTATCACTTGCAGTTTTTAAGCAGATGAATAACTTATGTTTAGCCCTGGGAAGACTAATTTCCAAGTGAGTTCTCGAGAGCCCAAGCAGATATATTTCAATGTCTTTATGAGGGAAGGGGTTCTTGGAGGCCATTTTATCTTATTTACTAATTTGAAACGCAATTCAACCTATGGCCAATTTATAATGCGCACAATTCCCTCTAAGCCAGGACATCAAAGAAAATAATACTGTACGTTTAAAAAACTAACAAGATGTGAAACCTCTCTTGCATACCATAAATGATAAAAGTATGTATTGGGAATAATTTTATTATGTAACACTGCTGCATCATCCATCAAGAGAGCTTATAAGCCATGTACAGTAGAGTCTTGGAAACTCGACAACTGACATTTTGTGTAACTCAACACACACATGTGCACACAGTTGTTGGTGCCATCTTCACAATTCAAGGTCATTCAACTGTATAACCTCTCAGTTTGTTTGTGTAACTCGAGTAGAACAGTCATGCTGTGGTGTTTTTACAAGTGCTGTGTTTGTTAGTTTTCCAATTCAGTTACTGTTATTCAAATCAATACAATATTATATGTACTGTATGTAGTATGTTTCTGTATATTACACGTATGTATGTACACCATTATATTAACACTTAATATATTGTACTGTACCTATATTAGTGTCACTGTACCGTAATATACTACAGTACAGTATAGTACAACTGTACCTATAATATTCAATACTGTACTTGATTCATTGTTGTATAGTAAACATACATCTTATGCAAGTTCATTCGTAAAACTCGACATTTCAATAACTTGACTCCATCTCAGTCCACATTAAATAAAGTTTCTGAGACTTTATTGTAGTAGAATTATGGTAGGAATGGGCTTTTGAAAGGCCTTACAGAACATACTTTCAACATAATCCTACTATTAGTCGCTACACATCAGAATTTTAATACTTATTATCGGGATAGTAAATTTCATTCGTTCCAAAGACTTCATTTCATCATGGAAACTATAAAAAAATTAAGAATGCTATAACTCAGAAATGGAGGATGCTGTTTATTTCTTATTGGCTTGTCTGTTTGGACATGGACAAATCAAATGTATGCTCCTGAAGGTAAAATTCAGAATTTCATGGTTATGAAATAAAAACCTGCTTCATGACTAGGAACGGATATGCAACTCTGCCTTCTTGTTACCTTTACCACACACTTAAATGTGTTGACCATACTACACTGCCTCACACCACCATTGATCGTTTGATATGATAGTACTTTACTGGTCATTGATTAAAAACAAAAGTTTCACAACCACAATCTTCATTTATTAATTCAAATGAGCATTCCTTACAACATTTTACAGTGTATCCGACCAACCTTGTCTACGTTGATGGCTTTCCCATCAATACAAACTCTTAGTGAAAGCTTCATGATAGAACTAAGCTATTATCATTTAACTGAACTCCAACATCCAACATAGGTGTCGCTGTTCTTTAGAATGATAACTTTAATTTTACTTTAATATAACATATATTTTCTTTTAATTCTCCATTACTCTGTGTTTATAATAAATAAATAAAATTAATTTAAATGTCAGCTTCAACCGGCACAATACATTTTCACTGAAAAAATAAGCTTATAAAGGTCATGTTTGATCATATTTAGGCTTAAGAAGGGCATTTTTATTGTAACTACAACCTACTGCTCAGAACTACATCTTTTTCCAACACTTACAAAGTGGAACATGCACAACTCAAACAATGGCTTGCATGATTTCTAGAGAACAGCTCGATTCAAGATGTTATCATTTCAATAAAATTGGTCCACACCATCTACATTCCTTCTCAACTTTGATTTTTTATAAGAATTCAATTTTTTTAAGAGAATTTTTCTTAAATTTACATTTTTGATAATTTTTTTTGGCAATGAGATCTTAAAAAATGATAAATGCCATTTACACCAAGAGAACTCTGACAAACTGACACTCAGCTGAAATACAATAATTCTTTGTGAAAAGCAATATCAAGTCTTGCATAGCCATAACCTTTTTTTAATAAATGTGTAAGTTTAGGCTACCATATGGAAAACCTTTAGTTAAGTACAAAATAAATAATGGCAGCCCATGTTGTAATGTGGCAATAATTTGTTGAACTTATATACGAAAAAATACATAAAATTGATTCCTCTTTGTACATTGAGAGGAGCTAGGAATAATATTAATAACTATGATTATTTATTTAATTACATTTTTCATAAAATTGAAGTATTTAATGTGCATTTTATGATCTGACTGATTATATCAGCACACAACTTTTAAACCAACTTAAATCTAGAACATACATAAATCCAGCCCTTGGCTGTTAATTCATCACTGTGAATGGAGAAAGCCACATTTCACCACTCTAACATTTTTTGGCCATGCCAGGAATCAAACCCGGGACCTTTAGCTTACTAGACAAACACTTTACTGACTGAGAAATGGTATCGATTTATAAACATCACTATTACCTTTATAAAATAAATAACAGCACAGTCAGAACTCTCTGATAGTATTTAAAAGTATCAAGAACACAAGAAATTGCTGCTCAAATTATTATCTCTAACTAAAAGATGGTATTGAACTAGAACTAATACGAATCTTCACTAGCAAAAAGCATGCAAATAGCACTTTAAATGTAATAAGACATTCTTATAAATGAAAAGAGATCAAAATGAACAATGATGGTTAAACAGTAAAAAACAGGAAGTGCGGGTTAGTAATAGGAATATTCAGTAATGATCATTAAGTATCTTACTAATAGAAATAGGTAGAATCAAAAACATTAAACCTAATCGTCACTTAAAGAAACAAGCGCAAAAACAGTAAATTTAGTAGTATTTCACAAAAAATGTCTTGTGATGAACAATAAATTTAAAATTATTTGACTTTGACAAGAAATGGTAGGACCCGGTGAGGGATTCCAAAGCTTTGGGCTATTCAAGAGGCAATTTTCACACAGGGCAACCTTCACTTCTAAACAATGCAATTCACTTTTACAAAATAAACAACACTTTACTTTACTTCACATCCATTACTGTTTCCAGCTTGTGGTCTTGATCAGTTTTTATTCAAGCCATATTTTTTCCACTATAAGCTTGCTAGGCCTGTCATAGCTTTATATGCCTTATAATATAACTTAATACTAGGACAGGCCGGCCATTAATTTGTCACTATGAAAGGGTAAACCTACATTTCATCATTGATACATTTTTTGGCCATTTCAGGAATCAAACCCGGGACCCTTAGCTCAGTAGACAGACACGTTACTGACTGAGCAATGTATCGGATTTATAAACATCACTATTACCTTTATAAAATAAATATCATAAAAAAGGATTATTAGAACAACTTTTACTACTATATAATATTATTATGCTACAAATTATATGGCTCTCATATCATTTCCTCTTATTGATTTTGTAGTTGAAATACTATGCATTTCTGTGATTAGGATCATGGTTAACATTGCATTATGTTGAAATAATTACTTTAACTTAAAAAACCACTTTATTTATAAATATAATACATATTATTACGACTTTCACAAGTATAACACATTATATATACAGCTTTGTCTCAATCAGAAACACTTTCCTTAACAGGTCTTATTACTTTGAAAAACCTTGAATGACTGTTCAACTATAAAGTTATCATACACACAAGCTACTCTGCCGATAATTACTGATGGACGCGGTATCAACACACACAGACATGTTGCTCTGATAATAATTTCCGGTAGACTGGGGGAAAGCTATGCATTCTCACAGCTTCTCAAGCTTTCTTTCTGTTGTATCTTAAATTAGACAAATTCTACAAATCATAGTGGTTTATACAAATCACAGGCGTGGTAGTGGGTTAGTAAGTTAACATGACGGAACATTCAGGTTTTTCAAACTTTAATTTAGATACCATACTTTATAAAATCTAGTTTAATGTTGAAATAAATAAATAAATCTGGTAAACCATAATTTAAATAAAAGGTTTCATTTTCAGTAAAAAAAAGAGATGCAAAAACAATATTCTTACATTTATATCGAATGATTGTGTAAACAGCTTAACTATCCGATGTAGAAAAATAAGTAAATAGAGTAAAGAAGTAAAACTTTTTTGAAAACATTTTTTAAATTTTCTAGGGGCCAATTTCTTGCAAAAGTGCTTAAAATTTCCTTCCTTTCACTAATGCTTTTCTATTTCACCACAGAGTGAACATCTTTGGGTATTTTGTGGCTATCCCCTTTCCCACCATATACTGTATAACTGACGACCAGATTAGTTATAGTCTTAATGTAGGAAATTTGATTATGTCATAATGAAACCAAACTACCCATTGACTCAAATTTCTGTTGCATTGAACAATTGTGAAGAACTATAAAGGACTTGCATAGGGGTATGCAAAATTAAAGCCAATTTTTCTTGGTCTACTAATTTTTTTTCATTATCACTCTTCATTTTCTATTCAACAATTAACAATATATTATGTCTCTGACCAAATGGCAAGAATTTTCTTGCTATAGGCTACACTATGAGAGAAACTTGTAAGCGTATATTTATACACTGCGCTTTGGGAGGAACTTGCAAGTCTATTGCTTGACACAACTTTGTGAGCACAACCTAAAAGTCTATTGCTAGATGCTGCATTATTAGAGGAACTTGCAAGAGCATCTATGGACTCGGTGTTGTGGGAGGAACCTGCACATTTATTGTTAGATGCCCCACTATTGGAGGAACCTGCAAGTCTATTGCTTGATGCTACAATGTGAGGAGCCACAAGTCTATTGGTAAATGCAGCAAAGGAAATAAACTTGTGAGACTACTGCTAGCCACTGCAGGTACGGAAGAAATAGAGCTATAAAATATATACTTTTTGAGTTTGGGTGCACATAAAAAACTATTATCCATCAAATCTCTAGCTCAAAAATTTTCACAATTTAAGTATTTTTCTTGTTTGAAACAGTAAAAAGTATATAATATAGAAAAAAACAAAACAAAAAAACATGTAATTGAAGATTTTTTACTGATTTATTAATGATATCAGTACATTAAATGTCAAATAAGTAAACTTGATAACCTAAAAGTTTCAACAATTATTTTTTTAATAAATGGGATAGAAGTTGACATGACAATCTTCTGTTATCTTATCGGTCATTGATGTTTATTAGGAAACAAAGTTTTGTTAACTACCATGTACCCATGTAATATATAAATTAAATGGACCGATTTGTGAAGACAAGCGACTATGATTTGTGTTAGATAAAATGATAGGATATCAATAAGTAAAAAGTTGGATTTCGATATTAAAAGTCTGTAAATAAAATATTTTATTTTTGGTTAAAAATGGTAAAAAATCAACTTTATTTTAATTAGTACAGTGCAAACAATTGGAAAATCACGATTATATTTTTAAATACCTAACAAATCAAATATGAAAGGTTAAAGAAAATCACATAATCTTCTTAGGCATTTTTACTTCTTCCGTATTTGGTCACAATTTGGTCATTATAATAACCAGTTCAAATACATCTCTTACCTTTGTTTTTTTGTTTTTTTTTATTATGTTGATATGTTGAAGGAGTTTCCTGAGGGTGTTAATGAGTATTTGATTTTCGAAATTTGTTTGTTCATTTAGTACTGTTTTATTATTTAATAATGCAGTTTGAATAAATATATTTTCAGCAGTGTTCATAGTTGTGCCTTTGGATGTATTAAAAATTAATTTCATACTATTTTCCATATTTTCCATTTTCCATTGATGTCCAGAAAGTTTGAGATGTTCAGAAAATTTAGATTTGTTCCTATTATATTTGAAATCACTGATTATGTTCAGAAAACCTAGTTGAAATTTTTCTGCCAGATTGGCCAATGTTTATACGGTCACATTCACAAGTAAGTTGATATATGCCACCTTTATCATATTGGTTGATTTTATTTAAATTTGAGTTATTAATGTATTTTTTAATGTTATTGTTAGTGCTGAAGGCAAGCTTTAATTTTTATTTTTTGAAAATATTTGTGATTTTGTTGATTTCACTTCCAGTGTTGTTAAATTTGAATCATTTGGTCTTATTTTCAGAATTGGCATTCAAATTGATAAGGGTGGATTTGTTTCTGAGTTGTGATTTTTGTTTTTGAAGAATTCGGTAAACTAATGAATGGGAGTTCATTTTTTAAATTATTTTTATTTAAAGGGATATGAAGTAATATATATATATAGGCTGTTGAAAGCAGCTCTTTTATGGATTGTAAGGTGATTTAATTATTCGGATGATTGCATCAGTATGTGTGGGTTTTTTGTAAATTTTGTACTCATACTTATTCAGCTTGTTTTTGAGGATGTTAATATCGAGGTAGTTTATACTATTGTTAATTAGCATGCTCTCCTAAGGTGATTTTAAGATTGGGGTGGGTGTTAAGATTTTGAATCAGATCAGGTGAAGGTCAGTTTGAATCATGTTCATAAATTACAAGGATATCATCCACATATCGACAGCAGAATTTTATATTAATAAGGGTTTTAAGTTTGCTTATTATATTGTCATGTTGTAGGAAAATTTCGGACATAAGACAGGAAATTGGAGAACCCATTACCAGACCATCATTTTGAGAGTAAAACTTGTTAAATTGAAAATAGTTTTGGTTTGAAACTGATTTGATAACAGATTGATTTGTTTGATATAATCAGAGGAAGCATTATTATTTTCTAAGATGGTTTTGGTAATTTTGATAGTTTCATTAACAGGAACATTTATGTATAAATTAGAAATATCAATGATAGGAATTTAGATTGATTATTCAGAGAAATATTTTTAAGTTTATCCACTAAGTCATTTAAACTTTTTACATTATAAGTGTATGGAAGTTGTAAGTTTTGTTAAACTATTTTAGCTAAATATTTTGCTGTCTTATAAGCTGGGGCATTTTGATAGTTGACAAGAGGTTGTATAGGAATAATGGGTTTGTGAATTTTTGGCAGAGATGTGAAATCGGGAGCTTTTGGATTCATGTTGATGAATTTGAATATATCTTTGAAGAGAAAATTAGTTGTGCATTTTTTAGTGAGGTTTTTATTGCCTTTTGGTATTTGGCAATAGGGTCACTTTTGAGCTCAGTAATATTGTTGTTATTGATAAAGTCTATAGTTTTTGAAATGTAATAATTTTGATTAATGAGGACGATGGCATTTCCTTTATCAGCTTTAACATTGATGATGTTTTCTCTTTTAGATCTTTTATTGAGATGCTAGAGAAAAAGGTGTTCTTTTTGGTTTGTCTTGTTTATATGGTTATTAGCAATAATTTTATGTATTTGGTCAGCAACGAGGTGCCTAGTTTGATTTTTTTTATGTCAGGATCTATGTGTTTAATTGCTTTTTCACTGTCAATGATATATGAATATACTTTGTTAGTAAGAGAGTAATCAAGACAATTAAATTTGTAACCTTCCAGAAGTACCGATTCTTCTTCATGAGAGAGTTTGAGGTTAGTTATATATTGATGCCTTTATGGTTCTCACATTGCCTCATATATCTCCATGTTTATTTATACTAGATTGACATAGTTATTAACTTTACTTAAATTTGAATTCTTCTATTAATTACTAGAACTAAAGTTAAAAAGTAGACCTTAATCTTAAAACCAACAAATTAATTACTAAATAGCCCTGTTGACGTCACTCACATAATGATTGGCTGGCTATATTATGTGATACCCTTAAAGTACCATTCACTTAAAGTAAAAGACCTTCCAGGACATCTCTTACGTCAAGTTAACTGCAACGTGATCACTTACATATAAACACACAAAGAGATTATTTTTGTTAAGTTACGTTAAATTAACTTTAAGTTAATGTTAAGTTGATCGTGATCCTAGCATTAAACAAAATCTTTGAATAATACTGCACACATAACATGCTAGTATGGCTTAGTGGTAAAATTTTGATTTAGAATGAGAAATAACAAACTATACTATAGAGTGGTGTTAAAGTTCGACTATCCAAAATCTGAATAATTCCATATATTTTGTTTAGTTGATTGAATAGCTAAAAAACAATTTATATAATAATTGTTATAATGTTTAAACTTAGTTCCCTCTTAATAATCACTATTTGTTGATAATCTTATTATTTGCTTATATTACATTTCAATACTAATTGCAAATTTCAAGTTATACCCTTCACTAGAGGATTATTCTCAAGTTTAGCGTTACACTGAAACATTACTTAAAGATTTACTCTCAAATTTTGAAGTATTTTATGTCAAAATTTATTGAGTTGCCTTCCACCCCCGCCCCACCTCCTCCCTGAAGGGAGTTTTCGCATCCCTACCCCATTCCCTCATGAAAGTCCTGGATTCGCCCTTCTGCTATACCAGGGTGTCTACCAATACGAGAAATACTGGAAATATAATTGATTCTATTTTTGATACTGGAAATACTGGGCTATACTGGAATTTTGAATCAGATACTGGAAAAATATTCAGCCTTTTTACATTGAGTGTAATGTTGAATTAAGGAATTTGAGACCCCTGATATTAATTGGACTACTGATAGTTCTATTTTGACCACCCCTCAATTACTCCCCCTCTAGTTTTGAAACCTGAAACCAAACCTAGTTGTTCTATTTCGAGTTCCTTGTCAAAGATGAAGTTTCTTGTGCTGAAATATTATGGGCTATTAATCAAGTAATGGCACATTCTTCTGCTAGAACTTTTTCTGCTTGTAGTGATCTTTTTAAAGTAATTTTTTCCGATAGTGTTATTGCCCAGAAATTTCAAATGCATAAAGATACACTTGGATATGTTATTGTGTATGGACTAAGTCCTTTTTTCAAAAGCAAGCTTGTGAATATGGTTAAGCAATGCTCATTTTATTGTATTTCATTTGATGAGAGCATAAATACTGTGGCTCAGAAGACTCAGATGGATGTTGTTCGATTCTGGAGTGAAAATAAAATTCATACAAGATATTACACATTGTCCATAGTGCTTACAAAACAGCACATGCAAACTCTATTTGAACTATCAACCAGTTTTTGCGCTCACTATATTATTTATATTTAAAGATTTTCCAACAAGATGTGCAGACTATCAAAGAATAACAGGATCATCTCTTTTCCCGATGAAGTTTTGTTTTATTAGATGGTAGAAAATCAAGGGTGTTAGAGAGAGCAATGTCAATGCTGCCGTATTTAAAACAGTATTTTTTATTCTAACAATCCTCCTCCAAAATCTGATAATTTTCAATGATTAAGCAATTTTGTGAAGGATGAACTTCTGACATTAAAGTTGGGATCCATGCTTTAAGTTTCACTTGAGTTGGAGCAATTTCTCACCGAATATCAGAGCATTCAACCTCTATTGCCATTTATGTTTGCAGATCTAAATAAACTACTTGAGCACTTGATGAACAGAATTGTAAAATGTGATGTGTGCAAACACTTCCAAAAAATTGTTAGCCGTTGATTTAAAGAAACAATCCAACATGAACTCACTTCCTACTGTAGATATTGGGTTTTGCAGCATCAGCAGCTTTGAAAGGAATTAAATACATCAAGATACTTCATTTCAGAGGAGATTGTCAAAAGTTCTAGTTGATCTCTGCATCAAACTTTTACATAAGTGTCCTCTTCTACAAAATTGTCAAGGGTGCTAGTTGTCTCTCTCCCGCAGTCATGTTCACATCCATCTGTTAGGACCTATAGGATAACTCTGCAATAGAAGTCCTTCTAGACAAGAAACAACTATCTAGCGTGCAAGCTGATGTAAAAAGAGACTACTTGGGACTTTGTATCAAAGCAAGAAGTTATTGACTAGGTACCTTAAGCAATTCACTTCAAGTGGTGATCAGCTTGATAAGTTCTTCATGAATATTTTTTCTAGAGTAAACGCATCCCAGGAACTACAATATTTCACTAAAAAAAATTTATTGTTCTCTTCCATAGCAATGCAGCCGTTGAGCGAAGTTTTTCTATGAATAAAGAATCTGGTTGAAAACCTAAATAAGGACATCCTTATTGCTCAACGTGTAACTTATGATGCAATCACTGCAGTCAGGAGACTTCTAAATATGACAATTTAAAAAAAATGATTCATGCTGTGAGGCATCAGGAATAAGGAAAGAAGCGCTTGAAAAGAAGAAAATGATTGAAGTAGACTTAAGTCAAAAAATAAAAATAGCATCTGAAGAAATAAGGAAATTAAAAGAGAAAAGAAGAATATTTTTGCAGAAAGTAAAGGAATAGGCAGAAGTGTTAGAACAGAAATGCAAAAATTGGAAAAGTTTTGTGCTTGAATGAATGTTAACTTTTGTCTACATTCTAAAAAAAATTGTTTTTGGGTTTTATCATCTTAATTTTTAATACTGTTAGGTAACTGCAATTAACTTTATTTCCAAGTAAATTTTATCAACATAATATTTGTTATTTTTAATTGAAGATTCTTATCTTTATTACTATATATTTACTAAACAAATCACTATCAAAAATATAACCTTTGGAAAGTATAAACTGATAAGGGGGGTGAGGGTAATAATTAATTTTTGTGGTAGAGTAAACTCCCTGGCTGTAATCATTCTTTGAAGTTGCGCCACCAACGCTGATTACTTGTACCTCTAAAAGTTCTACGAGTGAGGTGAAATGACCTAACAATTTTGCCAGGAGAGGTATACCTCTCACAGCACTTCTTTGATGCTGACTGACAGCTCACAGCTGATATCTGACAGCTCTGAAAAGTAACTAGACCAAATTATGTATCCCTCCGCCGAACCATATGATCTGCAAAAACATGTGTTTAACAGCTGTCACTTCTGACACTTAAATTTTAGATCTCTACAAGAAACCTATATAACTGTTTTATTTATTTTCTATATATTATTGAGCTGATATGTTGATGTAAGGCCTAGTATTAATTATTAATTTTTTCAAGAATATAAATTTAAAAAAAAACATTTAATCCCGTATTAGTTTTTATTGTAATGAATAAATAATTTTCAATAAAAAAGAATCCACTTTTTTTTGTTAATATTAATATTATTAACCACATTATGAATGTGAAAAATCTGAATGTCTATTACTACACATAGAAGAAAAAAAAGTCATAAACCTTTTTAACAGTATTACAACATATTGGTGACCTGGCGGTCTAGGTTTAAAGTGTCAGACTTCTGTGCTGGGGTCCAGGGTTCATTCCTCGGTCCCGGCACAAATTTATCTGATTGCCAAACCCTTACTTCACTCTGACAAGACGATATTAATCACAACTTGTGAATGTGGAAATCCAGCCTCCACCGTGGTTCGGATCCCACGTTAAACTGTATGTCCTCCATTTCATCTCACAATCACCCTAGCATTACACATTAGCGTAAGTGTGTATAACCCGAATGTGTAGTAAGAAGCAATAATAATAATAATAATAATAATATATGTAATATATATATATATAAATAAGAAAACTTTCTAGAGTAGTTTAAATTAAGGAGTGGTAATAAACTTAGAACTTAGATAGAAAACTCAAGAATAGCTATAAAAAATATATAGCTTTCCAATTTAATGGGTTAAATAGTTTTAAAATTGGTATATGAATTAAGTGACTTTTAATATTCAAAAGATTGATTTTATTTTGCTTTTAATGAGCTGCAAAATGGCATATGTATAATATTTTGATTTATTTTGCTTTTAAGGAGCTGCAAAATGGCATATGTATAATATTTTTTAATAAAGTGATATAACATAACTGAATTAAAACATGGTTTGATGACAAGCTAAAATACACATAAAAAATATTAAAATTTATATACAAAACTTGGATACAACAAATTAAGGACAAAAACAAAGTTTAAAGATGAACAGGGTTGTAAATTAGGTAATAAAATTGAATTAGTGGGTTAGCATCTCCCAATAAGATTTAATAAAGTAATGAAAATGTTCTAGTTATTTTTATTTTAAGGTTATTTATAAAATCTAAGCCTTATCTGGGTTCAATCCCATTACTCCTTGTGATAATCAGCCATTAGAATGATGATGATTTATATTCTTCCAAGAGGTTTCGGAATAAAAATACCATAATCATGGACAAAGTAAAATGAAATTAAAGAACCATGAAGAAAACTTGATACTTAAGTTGTATGAAAATCTATGATAAATTACTGTTATATTCATGATTTTGAAAAAGACAATTAATAAACAAATCAACTTACCAACGTCGCTGTGCGGGACACAATACGAAATTAACAAACATCTATTTTAGATTCACTACTCTTAAACAGTTGTAACAAAGTCTCTAATAAAAATACAATAACTTTTAACTTGAAGTCTTAGCCTGGTATTTATTTAATCAACACTGGTGAAAGACTCACAAGTAATTTTTATTACACTTCACAGATTTTTTTGGAATAGGCCTACTATAAAAATTCTAAAACTAGAGGTTTAGCCTAGAGGGCAACACAACACAATATTGGGGTTAAAAGATTTATTTTATAGTCTTGATACACTTAAATTTTCGAATAATGTATATCGATCACTGAGAAACACTTGCTATTTTATTTATCACACGCTTTAAGGTTATATTAGATAAATAATTATTCAAATATCACCAAAAAATCGTTTATATACTGAGGATAACACACTCGCACACTGAAATAATATTCACAAAAGAGCACACAGATTACTAACTAGCCGAATTAGTATTTAAAAAAGACACTGTACTATTCAAATTTGTAATAAAATTATTAACGGGTAAAATAGACACACCTAAATACAAATCAATAATACTCAACTATAAAATATTTTGTTCTTCAACTTGTTGATTCACGCACATGGTTTTATTAAATTTATTTTATACGATAATTCAATGTTATACTGCATTTTAAAATTGTTGGATTTTGGTTATAAGAATAACCGTTTTGTTAGTTGCTTAATATTGAAGTTTTCTTTTGCTGTTTAATTCAAATTAACTTTTAAAAGCAAGAGAACGTTAAAAGTGGTCTTATATGCTGAAAAAAATATGGCCACTGGATAAAAGGTGCCGGTTGATGACGTAGAAAAAAGAGGACCGTTGTCCGTTACACGGCAAAAGTATTAATACTCTTTGTTTACAAAATTTAAACTTTATATTATTTCACAAACATTTTGAATGTTCTTTCTTCTTTATTATTACAAACCATTTGTTTATGTTAAAGATATACGAGGGCAGCTATAAAAATATTAATAACTGAATATAATACCATTAAATGTAAAATTTCACGCTCTATTTAACCTGTTTTACCACAAGAGTTAAAAGAAAAACTAAAATGAAATCACTAGACTTTTTTTTCTTAAATTTGATTATGGAAAGTAAAATTATACTGTAATCTTTGGGGAAGTATTGTTAATAGTGATTGATAATATTTTTAGTAATAATAATAGTAGTAATTAGCAAATAATTATTATTTCCAAATATGGTGACAAAAGTTTATTTTAGACAATGTTGGCGTTACTGATACCATCTGCTAGCTTCTGCTAGCTGTCATCGAAAACCAAATAAGTGGTAAGTTGACTCTATTTTCACATACCTTCCAGGGTTCTTTTACATACGACATAGAACCGACAGCTCTACTTCCCCTCCAAAAGATGTTGAGATATGATTTTTTCTCGCTCAAGAAAAAGCCTTCTGCCTCTGTTGGGTTCGAACCCACAAACATCGGGTCCTGAGGCGAGCACTTTATCCCAAGACCACCGAGGTTGACGGTGGAATAGGTCATTCAAAAAATGTAATGTCTGTGTATGTGTGTGTATGGACGTGTATTAAAGATAGGTCAGATCCACCTTTTTTTCAAATCTGAAACTTCATTTTGTCATCAAATCCCTAATTAAAATTTGAATTTCAGAAAATATTGTAGGCATAAGTGTTTAACTTTCCCAATAACTAGGATTTTTTTCCTTCAATTCTGATTTTGTTTACATTAAATGATAAATTAATGATCTGGGGTTTGGTTGTTAGGTTTTTCTATCATTACTTTGGTTTTAACCACAAGAAACTATTTAACTATTTTAATACCTTTAAAAACTAACTCAAAACTTAGTACCTATTTAAAAAAAATATATTATTATTATTATTAGAGTCTTAATTCCATGAATATTATTTGTAGGTTATAGGGTCCCATCCTTAGTATATATATTAGAATATATGCTTCAATACACTTTATTATTGATGTAAAAATGTCTAACTATGACAGACCTAGACCTACCCTAACTTTCTATTATTTTATGATTTTGAAATAGGAATTGTTTATCTTTTGAGTACCTTTCATTTATACTGGGTTTCTTGAAAAAACAACTGGAAATACTGGAAATATACTGGAATTTCAAACTATAGTCAGGTAGACACCCTGTCTACAAACATTCCCCCTAAGAGGTTAAAGAAAAAACATCAACTTCTTGAAAGACTTAATTATTTTCTTACTTTATGGCATTAGAGAATTACTGTGTTTAAACTTTAGTAGTATCTCTTCACAACTAGAGCTCACAAAATTGTATTAATATATTTGCCAATATCTCTGAAACTATTGGTTTTTAAAAATATATTTCAAATAAAAGTTTTTAATTTTTAATAGTACTATAATTTTATAATGATAAGTTATTTAGTATCTCAAATAGTTGCGGAGGTATAGAAATTTTTGCTTCTGTAAAGAACCCTAAAAGTAATTTTCATGGGAAAATTAAAAAAAAAACATTTGAGAAAATTGAATTTTTCTCTTTTCACCCTTTAGTAAACTGCTCTTAATTTTATTGTCAGACAGACATACAAACAGACGGCGTTGCAAAAACAACTTTTTATGATTCTGGGGGTCATGAAACGTCGACATCCATCAACATCTCGGGTTGGATATTTTTGACGGTTGTAATACTTTACCTAAGTGTTGGAAAAATTAAAAAAAATATATATATAAATATATGCGTATATTTTGAAAACTACTTTTTTCATAAAAATATATTTCAAGTAAAATATGTTTATTATAAATAGATCTACATATATTCAATGATAAGTAATTTCATATCTCAAAGACTTACGGAGATAAAATTAAAAATTAGAATTTACGCATTAGACTGGAACCCTTAAAGTCATTTTGACGAAAAGTTGAGAAAAGCCATCTGGTTTGTAATATTGATCAAAGCCTGGACATGAAATTTATTCAAAATCATTTAAGCGGATTTTTATAAAATTAATTTTTTTCTCTTCCGCCCTTAAGGAAACTACCCTTACTTTTAGGATTAGATATCAAATTCCAAATATTCTCTGGGTAACCCTATGAAAACCCTAGATACCAAGTTTTAACCCAATCGGAAAATAGTTAAGGCTCCAGCCCGAGGTACAAACGAACAGACATATGACATTGAAAAAAAACACTTTTTAAGGTTCGGGGGGTCATGAGGCATCGACATCCATAAAAATCTCGAGTTCAATTATTTTTTACAATCACATAAGCGAGATAAGATAGCGAGAAAGTAAAAATATTGATATTGGGTCCTCAAAGGTCAACACTTTGTATTAAAAATGTAGACTTTCGGTTTAAAATTTTCTATATTTTATTAGGGTTTGCACATCTTATAGTTAGTTATTGCATTGCGATTAAATTCCTTATTTATAAATTTTGACCAATAAAATTGGTAAATATTGACTGTTGAATCTAAAATGATAAAGATAGATCATTGCTGTACAAACATTTCCCCTAAGAGGTTGAAAGAAAGAGAACATACACTTTTTGAGAGACTTATTTTTTACTTTATGGCATTAGAGAATTATTGCGTTAAAACTTGTGTAGTATCTCTTTACAATTACATTGATGTATTTGCCAATATCTCAGAAACTGTTGGATTTATAAAAATATATTTTATATAAAGTTTTTTATTTTTAATAGTACTACAATTTTGCAATGATAAGTTATTTAGTATCTCAAATAGTTGGGGAGATACGAACATTTCTGCTTCTGTAAAGTACCCTTAAAGTCATTTTCATGGGAAAATGAAAATAGCCAGTTTATTTATAATCTTAATCAACACCTAAATACGAATTTTAATCAAAATAGTTAAATCCAATTTTGTAAAAATTGACTTTTTCTCTTTTTGCCCTTAGTTAAATTACGTTTAATTTTAGGGTTTGATATCTAATTCCAAAATTTCCTCGGGGCAACCCTATGAAAAGCCTAGATACCAAGTTTTAGCCCAATTCATAAAATAGTTTAGGTTCTAGTTAGAGGTACAGACAGACGATAATTTAAAAACAACTTTTTTTTTATTCAGAGGGTCATGAAAGGTTGAGATTCATCAAAATCTCGAGTTTGATTTTTTTGACGATCACAATACTTTCTCTACCTGTAAGATAGCGAGAAAGTAAAAAAATAGTGTAAAAAAAATTAACACAGATTATGATGGGTTATGGGCAACACTGGTCTAATGACATAGTGCCCAAGATAATTCTTTATCTAGAAAATGTGTACTATTGAACACCTTTATCTAAAGAAGATGTTTGTTACCTTTCTAACCCAAGGGCGGGCTCAAAATCAACTTAGTATAGGTGATATGTATCCCCCTAATCCTAAACACTAAACTTACATGTATACTAATTAGTCATACTGCATATCTTTACTTTCTCATATCAGGAGAAAGAAGCCTATTGTAATTATAAAAATTCTTGATATCAAAAGTTGATGAGCTCTTACGTTATACCTGCTAAAGTTGATTTTACAATTTTGTCTGTTTGTTGGTCCCTGTATACAGATTTGAAACAGATTTATAAGATAGATTTGTTCAAACTTAATATCTAGATGTTATAAGACAATACTAAAAGTTTTTTAATTTTTTTTGACCCTATCTCTTAAATTAAGAGTATCTTACTGATGAGTGATTTTTTTTTATTCCTGATTTTTCAAAATGTCTCTTAACAATTTCGTTCTAAATTGAGTTCTAGGGAGTATTTAACCTCCCATTTAACATTGTGTACTTGGTTTGTGGGTAAACAATTTGTTGAAAAGTAGTTTACTGATGAGCTACTTTTGAAAATTAAAGATATTTATAAAATAGATCTAATGAAATTGTTTAACATATATATCCAGGGCATGATTGACATTGCATATTCCACTGTATACTGTACTTGTTATTTGGGGGGGGAAAAAATCATATAAGACTAGTTTACTAATGACTGCATTAAAAAAAAGTTCACTCTTGTTCAAGATTGGTATTTGGATACTATTTATTTTTACATGTTAAATCAAAATATATGTTTATTTTCTAAAATTAGTCAATATATAGGTAGATTACTAATGATATTTTAGAAAATTTGAAATATTTAAAAAATGGCCTTAAATATTCAGTTAAAAATTAATACCTTTCAATTTTTCTTATTTTTGATGAATGTAAACAATTTGAAGGTAATTACATATATTACTAATTTTTGAAAATTTGAAACTAAAAAAAAATGCCATGAACAACTTTGTTTAAAATTTATATTTGTAGAATATTTATTGTGATTAACAAGACTATATGCTTGTCTTTATATGAAACACTTTCTTAAGGGTAGTTTGATAAAAACCTATTTTTGAACATTTTGTTCCAAGTTAGAATTGACAAAGTTATACGACAAAGTTTATATGATTGTGCCTACCATAGTCTATATTTATATATAATATGTCAATGTCAATTAAAAAGGTTTAAAATGGAATTCTAATAAAAAAGGTGTATATCTAAACAATGGCATCTATAAGACCTCAATTTCATCTAGTTTAATTAGCCTGGGGGTGGGGTGGGGGGGAGATCGAGTTTTGAATCTCGCTCGGGTGTACTGAGGAGTTCTTTTCTTAAATGATTTCTCACACTTTAGCCACATAATTGTGAACACACTACTTTTAAATTCTGCCTTCCTAATCACTTTAAGTGTAAATATGCGGATAGCCCAGATGGGTATTAAACTGAAAAAATAAACAGATTGTTTTACTGAAATAGAAGATGATATTAAGTATTGTGAGACAACTTTAAAGTTTTATTGGCTGTCTGAACCCCTCTGATGAGAAGCTTGTTAAGGACCCACCCCATGGTTGTCTAACTGGGATATTAGATACACTATTACTCTCAAACTAGAAAACGTGTCGAAATACAACTGTGAAATCTAAATGAATTTATTATTTTAAAATAATAATTTTTCAACTTTTATAGTCTAAAAAAGAGTTGATTGAAAAAAAAAAAAATATATTTTTTGCATTCCACAAAGAAAGACCAACTTGGTGGTCACATTATAAGACGAAATGGCTCGTTGAGTGATGTCGCAGAAGACAAAATGGATGACTTTAAAATGGAAATAAGAGGAGCTTTTAGGATCTCTAAAACGAAACTGTTGATTAGGACATATTGAAGGACTTAGTTTATTCAAGGGAAAAGTCCTGTCGAAAGACAGAACACATAATAGTAATACTGTTTGAAAATATGGTAAAACAGTTTCACTGTAGTTTATTGAAGGCAAAATTCCCGTCGAAAGACAGAACACATAATAGTAATACTGTATGAAAATATGGTAAAACAGTTTCACTGGTCTCAATTTCATTCTAAAGTAGAAAACAGAAGACCTGATCATGATACAATGCCTGACCCGAGCTGTATTAATAAGTACTTAAGCTAGGTGTTATCCGAGAGGTGAGGCGGGCTCTTAAATTTCGATTCCCGTCCACTGGAAGAATACCGACCTCAAAAACACGTCATTGATACATTACCGCGAGCCTCGGATGAATAGATTGTAGGTGTTATCGAAGTGTAGCGTGAAATGGCAGGCAGTGCTAGTTGTAGTAATTAGTGAGCATTGGTGTGCGTCGTGTTTGCTCGGATACTGCCTGCAGTAATTATTCGCGGGGTGCTAAATGCCCCCAAATTGTACGTTGAAATAATGATGTCTCTCTATCATTTTGATGTTGGATGACGCAAGCGCACAAGTGTAGGTCAATTTAACGAGTTCTTGGGAACATAATGATCAAATAGGGCTTCTTGTATTCTTCATTACTTTTTTTTATTTTCCAAGGATGGAGTTCCAGTGAAAATTGTTCTAATGTTTTAACTATCACCATTAAAATATATATTATTTCTGACAATACCAAATCTGTTGGTATTTTTTGTTTATTATTTTAGCTATTTAATATTCACTATCTGAACAGACTGATTATATCAACACACGACTTATAAACCAACTTAAATCTCGGACATACACAACATCCAACCCCCAGCCGTTAATTCATCACAGTGAAAGGGGAAGCCCACAGTTCACCAATGATAAATTTTTCGTTCATGCTGAGACTCGAACCCGAGCTCAGTAGGAAGACACGCCACCGACTGAGCTAAGATGCTCATCTAATGCTTGCCGAAATTTACTGTGCAGCGAAATAAATTTCACTGACATTCTGTTTATTACTCACAGGGAATCGAAGTTTGAGATCCTTAGAATTTGATTATTAGAAATATGCTTTATCAACCGAACTTAAGTGTCCAAATGCTGTCGCCCACCCTTTCCCGCCATAAAAACTGCATACATGGAGTTAACTCCAGTTTATTTCCACCCCATTTTAAAATTATAGTGATATTTAAGGTTCCCCCCCCCATCTTCCTCTATAAAAAACAATTGTGTAGTTCCTATTAGTTTGCCTATATTATATTCCATTGCGTCAAGTGAAAACATAATTATTCTAAAATTGGTGGTGATTAAATTTCGACCATTCTTGGAAAGGAGCCAAAGTATATCGTAAGTAGTTTGTAATGTTATTGAGTTTAAACACTTAAGGGGTATCTAAGCGCCTGGAGCGGTTTCTTACTAAAATAATGACCCTTGGTTTCATTTTTCAACTAAGGTAAGCAAATGTGTCTTTGTGAAATTGAGTTTATTCCAAATGGCTGTCTGGAACATTAATGGTAAGAAGTCTGGTTGTTGTATCTGTCTTAAAATTAATAGTACAAGGTTATCTCAATAAAGCGTTTACCTACTGATCCAAGGATCTCCCGGTTTGTTTCCCGACGAGAGCCAGAAAGTATCTCTGTGAAGTTATGTTGGTTGCCAATCGCTGGAAATGTATCTTTGTGAAGTTGGGTTTGCTACCACTCGTCGGCAAGGTAGCTATGTGAAGTTGTGTTTGCTCCCACTCGTCGGAAAGGTAGCTATGTGAAGTTGTGTTTGCTCCCACTCGTCGGCAAGGTAGCTATGTGAAGTTGTGTTTGCTCCCCACTCGTCGGCAAGGTAGCTATGTGAAGTTGTGTTTGCTCCCCACTCGTCGGAAAGGTAGCTATGTGAAGTTGTGTTTGCTCCCCACTCGTCGGCAAGGTAGCTATGTGAAGTTGTGTTTGCTCCCCACTCGTCGGAAAGGTAGCTATGTGAAGTTGGGTTTGCTACCACTCGTCGGCAAGGTAGCTATGTGAAGTTGTGTTTGCTCCCACTCGTCGCAAGGTAGCTATGTGAAGTTGTGTTTGCTCCCCACTCGTCGGCAAGGTAGCTATGTGAAGTTGTGTTTGCTCCCCACTCGTCGGAAAGGTAGCTATGTGAAGTTGGGTTTGCTACCACTCGTCGGAAAGGTAGCTATGTGAAGTTGTGTTTGCTCCCCACTCGTCGGAAAGGTAGCTATGTGAAGTTGGGTTTGCTACCACTCGTCGGCAAGGTAGCTATGTGAAGTTGTGTTTGCTCCCACTCGTCGGAAAGGTAGCTATGTGAAGTTGTGTTTGCTACCAATCGTCAGAAAGGTAGCTATGTGAAGTTGTGTTTGCTACCAATCGTCGGAAATGATTCTCTCTGAAGTTGAGTTGGTTCCTAATCGCCGAAAATGTAGTAGCTCGGTGAAATGTTGCTTTGTTCCCAATCACTGTCCGGAAAACTATTGGTATAAAACCTGGTTGTTGTATTTGTCTTATAATTAACACTTAAAGGTTAGTTAAATCAGTAAAGCGTATACATACTGAGCTAAGAATCCCTTGACTCGCTTTCAGACGATTTCTGGAAATATATCATTTTGAAATTGGCTTTGATCTTAATCGTTGTGTGGTAAATTATGGGTATGTCGTCTGGTTGTTGTTTTTGTAGTCAAACTAAGCTAGGATCAGCCTCTAACACACAGCCCCTCCAATCATTAAATGGCAACGTGTTGATAGATTACTCCTATTTTAGCGAGTTGTCGACAACTTAATCGTCGATGTAACACCGCTCTAATCCGCTTACAGTGTTCTCCAATAGCTGTATTACATTATTATACATTATCTTTGGTCAAACACTCACCGGCTGTAATTACATTAGTTTTTCAACTTGACAGTGCATTAGCGCTGGTGAGCAATATGTTATGCTACAATAGTTATCAAACGTGCATTTTAATCACGTCCCATAGAGGACGTTGGTAGCATTAAGGTGGGTTGGAAGAGGAAGCGAGAAAAGGCCACTTTTCTTTGCAGTTTTTATGGAAAAACTTTTTTTAGTCTAAATAAATAAACTATTGCTCCAATACAAACATATAGTTTAGTTTTCTTCATATGTTGATATCAACAGTTCCTGAATAACCATCATGAGCATAGCATCATGAGATAATACACTTTTTAAATGAAGAAAAAAGCTGTCATTGAATTCCAGGACACCCTTAACAGTTATCCAATAAATGTTGAGGTCACCTTGTGAAGAAAATTAAATTCTCTGTTTATACTGGAATAATATATTATTTATATTGGCTGAAAAAAAGAGTTTTGCAGTAAAAACTGAAAAAAACACTTGCTTTGTCTCGCATCCTGTTCCATCCCACATTCTTGATGAAAAAGGGCCCTAAATTTAGCCTTCCTTTAACAAAGACAGTAATCTTTTTTATAAGCTCACAATATAATTGTTTTTAGATATTTGAGAGCTAGCAGCGAGCTTTCCTCTCACCCTTGAGATATGGAGTTTCTTAGCTATCTTTCGTCTCGATTTTCTTTACATGGTAAGGCGTGGTTTGTTGTAGGTGGAGGGTTAAAGGGAGTATAAGCGTGGACAGAATAAAAATAAGTTATAGAAAACTACACAAATAATTGCATTTTAAGCCATATGGCCTGACATTGATTGATAATTTCTCGCTGACCGAGGCGGCTGCCTTAAATGTTTCGAGTTTGGAAATCATGGCTTACTTGGCTTTGGTCCATTATTTGTGTTTGTAAAAGGTTGATTGTAAATTGCTGGTTTTCATCAGCCATAGCGGGATGAGGCAACCTGTACACTGTTTCTGATTAAATTCCATTTACACTAGTGGATAGCTTAGTTCATTTATATCCAATCTAATATGATATAACATGTTACATTAATACATTATTTAGCTTACAGCACGTTATTTAATTTATTTGTGATACCATAATCACATTTGATAATTTTCCGACTTTTCACTTTCTCTTGACCCCTCGAGACGAATAAAGAAGTATTGTGATCTTAAAAAAAATATAACTCGAGGTTTTGATAAATGTCTATGTTTCACAACCCCTTAAAACAGAAAATGTGGTTTCTCTATCTCGACATAGAACTAAAACCAGTTTACCGATCGGACTAAAACCTGATATTTATGATAAATGGTACGGAACTAAAAACATATGATATTTGCTCAAAACTCGTAATACATATGAAACAAAATAATATATACTAGCAAACCCGAGCACAAATTACGCTATACTTACTTAGAACAATTTTTGATTTCCTGTTTTAAATTTTATAATTTTATTTTTAAAGTATTAAAAGTCCTAATTTGTATATTTGGACTAATTAAAAAGGCCGCTATTGGGTCCATAAGGGTCAACACTTCGAATTGTATTAACATTTCGCCGGGGTGACCTGGTGGTCTAGGGTAAGGTGTCAGACTTCTATGCTGGCGGCCGGGGTTCAATCCTTGGTCCGGCAAAGATTTATCTGATTACCAAACCCTTCCTTCACCTCTGACAAGACATCTTGTGAATTGTGGAATGCCAGGCCTCCACCGTGGTTCGGATTCCACGTTAAACTGTAGGTCCTTCATTTCATCTCACAATCACCCTACCATTACACATTAGCGTAAGTGCGTATAACCCGAATGGGTAGTAAGAAGCGGTGCTAATAATAATAATAATAATAATAATAATAATAATAATAACATTTCGTCTTCCGGTTAAAATTTTCGACTTTTTATTAGGGGGTACACATCTTCTGGTCATTGCATTGCTATTAAATTCCTCATTCAAAAAAATGTTGACCAATAAAATAGGTAAATGTTGAAGATTGAGTCTAAAATGAAAGAGATTAATCATTGTTGTACAATCATTTCCCCTAAGAGGTTAAAGGAAAAATAACATCAACTTTTTAGTGAACTATTTATTTACTTACTCTGACATTTGAGAATTATTACGTTAAAACCTAGGTAGTATCTCTGTACAACTAAAGCTCACGAAATTGTATTAATATATTTGCCAATATCTTAGAAACTATTAAAAACATATTTCAAATAAAAACATTTTATTTTTAATAGTAGGCCTACCACAATTGTGCAATGATAAGTTGTTTAGTATCTCAAATAGTTGTAGAGATATGGAAATTTGAGCTTCTGTAAAATACACTAAAAGTAATTTTCATGGGAAAATGAAAATAATCATTTTGTTTATAATCTTAATCAACGCCTATATACGAATTTTAATCAAAATCGTTAGAGCCGATTTCGAGAAAATGGACTTTTTCTCTCTTCGCCCTTTAGTAAACTACTCTTAATTTTAGGGTTAGACAGACACGCAGGCAGACGGCATTTCAAAAACCCTTTTTAAGGTTCAGGGGTCATGAAACGTCGACATCCATCAACATCTCGGGTTATTATATATATATATACACACACCACACACACACAAACTGGCGTATACCTTGAAAACTATTGGTCTTATAAAAATATATTTCAAATAAAAGATTTTTATTATAAATAGGCCTATATATTTGCACTGATAAGTAATGTCATATATCAAAGAATTACGGAGATATAATTAAAAATATAATTTACGCATCGGTACGTAACTCTTAAAGTCATTTTGACGAAAAATTGAGAGTAGCTATTTTGTTGAAAATATTGATTAGAGCTTAGAAATGAAATGTAATCAATATTGTTAGAGCCGATTATGATAACATCAATTTTTTCCCTTAACTAAACTACCCTTAATTTTAGGGTTGGAACAGCCAATCCCATAACATCCCTCGGTGCAACCCTTTGAAAACCCTAAATACCATGTTTTGACCCAATCGCTAAAGTAGTTTAGGCTCTAGTCCGAGGTACAGACGGCATTGCGAAAACTACTTTTTCGGATTCCAGGGATCATGAAACGTCGAAATTCATCAAAATTTGAGTTCAATTGATTTGACGATCACAATACTTTCTCTATCTGTAAGGTAGCGAGAAAGTAAAAATCTTTTATTTGAAATATATTTATTTATATGAAATGTTGAGATCCATAATAATCTAAGAGGTAGAGAATTTTCACGATTACACTACTCTCTACATGAGAAAGTAAAAATATGGCAATGGTGCACTTGAACTAGTTTTAAACGTTTCCACCTAAATACCCGTGTGTTCAAACAGTTGCCTTGCAGTGCTACCGTTCATCTTGTGCATGCATCAGTTGTGAAGGTCAACATACGTCAGTTGCTGATAATTAGTGCTACTTACACTCTGGTTTCTTCTTCTTTGTAATTAATTTACTACTAAATTCAGTAAAATTCAAATAGTATCGTCTGAACGACCGCCTATCATAGCTGTTACTAGCGATACTAGTGGCAGTCACGAAAACAAGGACGTACTTTGAAGGTTGAATTTTTAAGCGATGTTCAAGTTCAAACTCACCAGGATATGCGCTAAGCGAAGCTGAAAAAATACCAGACCTGTCAATTATTATTCAAACACGTTAGTCTCTAGGCTGTCTCTTGATATTTTCAAACAATTCACATCTTATTGTAAGTTTAAATTCTAGAGTTTTAATCCAAGTTTCCGAAAGAGTATTCCTGATAGCAAACAGATGTCGCTACTTTAAACTTTTCTCGTTTCCATGCACAAACTACAATCAAAATCGAGTAACTTTCTAGAGAAACTGGCAGTAATCGCGGTGAAATTTTCCACGTCAATACTAAAAAAGTATTTTTTATTTTGCAGCCAACAATACTTCTTAAAACATGTTACTATACTATTAGTGTTATTTTATATGTACATACCTAATCACACCGTTCCCTTACGGGGTAGTCAAGAAACTGCATATAACTCAAAAACAACTCCTTATATTTAATCCATCATCACTAACGTTCTCCACACTTACCTATCCTTGCATACTCACTTCACTTAAACATCATACTTACACGAGTCTATATGCTTTTTTATTCTTAAAACTCTTAACGTTATCTTTTCACACATTCATCTACAACATTTAACAACGTCTTGCATGACCTACCCAGTTCCTTTTGGTACATACTCTACATGCATTAATTTTGCTTCGTAACTCGATCCACACTCGGCCTCTCAATATGCCCAAACTAACAAGACGCTTCTTTCTCATTGGATTGATCTATTGGATTTCCTTTCAAACCGCACTCCTTCAGCACCCATTAATTACTGACTCAGTCCATACGAGTTTTTCCACGTACATTTCTTAGATATCCCACTCCAACCACATTCACATTGCTCTTGTGTTTCTCCTGACAGACCCACGCTTCACACCAATAAAACACCTTTGGCGTTTGCATAGTCCACATACAACCAACTGCTTTCCGAGATGCGTTCACCCGTCTGTCGATCTCACCTATCCTTCAATATTTACAGAACATTCTTCTCAGATCACAAGCATCCCTCATACACTTATCCATGAATATATATTAAACACCCATGGAGACATAGCACAACCTTGTCTAACACCCTGTTCAATGCCAAACCATTCGCTCAAAGTTCCATCCACCCTAACGCACGCTTTACTTATATCATAACTCGCCATAGTTGCATTTACTAACCATGCATCCACATCATACTCTCTCAGAACATTCCATAACATAATCCTTTTCACGCGATCGTACGCTTTCACCAGATCTACGAATGCACCCGATACGATCGATAAAATAAGTGTTTATAATATCTATCTAGAGTGACAGTTGCAGATAATGTCTTGACGTATGAACATTAAAACTAGATCCATTATCTTTTCCTGAGCTAATATTTAAGTTTCTTCCTATGAAAACAGGAATGTAGGTTAGACTAGAAGCTGTTCTATGAAACCATCACACATCGGCAAGGTTAGTCGCGCGGGTGATACAGCACAGTGGCCCTCAACCTTTTTCTACTCACGGCACACTATTCTTTGTCGTGAGTAATCGCGGCACACTGAACGCGTGCAGGATGTAAACACCAAGGGGGAATCTGAAATGCGCATCCACAGTTGAACTGGAAATGCGCTCGCGTGTGAGTCCCCCATATTCTGCCACGAATTGAAATTTTCTGTAAGAAACGACAAAATTCTCATTAATTACTCAACTCTTTGGTTGTAAATAAATATATCAAAGCTTTCGGAACATTTCTCTCTTATTTATTAATATATATTATATATAATTGAATGAAACTACTTATAATTTGTTATCATCAACAATAACACAACGTACCGGGGTTGGACTACAGCTGACTAAAATAAGGTTTTTTTTTTCTTTTCCTCACAAAATATTTTCCCAGCTTCTCTTTGGTGCAGATCCTAAAAATGTTCACTTGTTCCCTTAAAAATAATAAGATATTAAAAAGATACCTAATATCACCGCAATAAATCTAATTACATTCCCCCAGATTTTATTTTTTTCTGTACCGCTTTGTACTCGATCATATTATGCATGTTTGGTTGGCCTTCAGCCTAGGTTTGTTTATATTTGCATGCTAATCGTTGTACTTGAAGCGCATAAATAAAGTCGCGTGCGTTAGACACTTGTATCTCAAAAACTCTGGCGGGGGAAACGGGAGCGACATACAAATGCGACCATTAACTCCTTCCCGCATGCAATAAACTTTCTAAACGCAGATCTGCAGGGTCGGCGCTTAGAAGTCGGTTACGTAGCGTTGCAACTAAACTGATTCTATTTCAAGGAGTTGTAAATAAATATATTTTAATTTTGCCCTTTTAAAAATATTTATGTATATATACTCTGTGACCTCCCATAATTACGACTTCATAGTAAAAAAATCTTCTAATTTTGCCTTTTTAAAAATATTAATGTATAAATACTCTGTGACCTCCCCTAATTACGACTTCATAGTAAAAGGGCAATATTTGCATGACTTGGTTGTATGCCTGCCTATCTGTCGATAAGAAACATGTTTTGGTTGACGAAAATACTTTATTATCCCCCACTCGCTCCAAAAGAAAAGTGGTAGATAATCAAGGTAATTAACAGTTTTTTTTTCTAGCATAACCTTTCATAGGCCTTGCTGATTCCTAGGGCGCTGTGTGTAACTGACGTAAAGGTTGTGTTCCGCCACTGATAACTGACCCGCCCTGCTCTCTTGCGCCTTTATATTTTTGTCGCGTCTAGTCACGAAGTCTCTAAATGGGGCGGGCTACTTGCCCTTGTGACGTGTCCGACCTCCGCATGACGTCATCTCGTCGACCCTGGGGGTAGATTCTTTCTCTTTATATTTTCATAGAAAAAGTTAATGCAGTCTCTGATTATTCTTTTCTTTCCGCACATCGCAGTATACTCGAATCGCCATAGAAATAAATTGTTCGTTCGTTCATAAAGTTACTAAACATAGTCGACTTCGGTGGTCTTGGAGTAGAGCGCTCTCCTCAGGACCTGATGTTCGTGGTTCGACGAGTTTTTCTTGAGTGATCAAAATCCGTAGCACAAATTCCTTCGGAGGAGAAGTAAAGTCGTCGGTCCAATGTCGATTGTGGCATGTAAAAAAACCCTGAAAGGTATGTGAACATACCTTTCTGGCAAAATTAGTAGGTCCTTTCGCTCTCCCTCATAGAAATTCCCGTGTTTTGATGTAATCATTCGGTTCAGAAAGCGCACGTATCATTGTTGACAGGTGAAAATATGTTTGTATTTTCTAAAAGGGTCTTCAAATGTCCATTCGTAAGAACTATTCGTAAGAAAATCAAGTCCCCGTGGCCTGAGTTATAGTGGGATTGCTATAAGAAAGATATCTCACGGTTGAAAAAGTTACTATAAGCTACATTATTATATTCATACGTCAAATAATTGGCGGTCACTTTTGGCAGAAAATATTATTTTTGAAATAATATCAATAGAGTTAAAATTTGTCATTGTTGCAACAAAAATATTTTTTTGCGTTCTCCAAACCGTTGGCTTACGTACCCAGAAATTTACTCTGGTAGATGAAATGTACAATCCAATTTTAATAGAAACAGACTTCTTTGACAGCTTGAAAAGTTAACAAAAATACTTTCACGTATTCATTCATACGTCAAGTTATCTGGTATGCATACGACACGTTTGATATTATCAGTGCCTATAAAATACATATACTATAGTAAAATGTAATTTTTATCGCAAAAAAAAGTATTTTTTTAAGGTTTCTTCCTACCAAAATTCAATATTATATCTATGAATTGTAGAGTAGCTTTTAATGAATATTCAGGTATATCTATTGAATATAAGGTTGCAAGACTGATCTTATCATTTATTCCTTACTATCAATACATTTTCAGGCTCAATAAAAATTGCAAAGCACAACTTCCTTCGGAGGGGGAAGTAAAGCCGTCGGTCCCATGTAAAAAGAACCTTGGAAAGTATGTGAAAATATCTTTCCCGGCAACATTGGTAGGCCCTTTCGTTCTAGCTCATAGACATTCTCGTGTTATGATATAAATTAGTCGGTTCCGAAAGCGCAAGTTAAATACCTTTAGTAAATAAATAACGAACTCTTGCTTGTTTTATTCTCTTTCCGATCCAGTATTTGAGAGAGCGAGGAGCTTGAGTGATTTATGTTACAGTATCTCTGTAACTTTGATATGGTAATCCTCGAAGTAAATAATTCTTTTATATTAAAAAAAAATGGTTTGGTAGAAATATGGAAATTGCTGTTGGAAGAGATTGCTATTTTTCTTTTTTTGAAATTGCGCAAGTTGAAGATGATTATTATTATTTAAGTTAGGCGCACGCTATGTCTTATCGCGTGGACTTGTATAGCTTCGTACCAGCTCTAAAATATTCAATATTTGAGTTTTTACCCATTTTCATACAAAATCAGAAGCGGATTTACACGGATCTAGGGGCGGCGGCTTTAGGGGCGGCACATTTTTAATTACATTATTTTTAATAATATGTTTATAAATATTATTGACTAACATTATTGAAATAGTCCAAACTAAAATCAGAGTGACAATATTTATTTTTAAATGTACTTTGCGATCGCTTTGTAACTGACGTCAGATTCGGGTCTCCCTTTCTTCATAATGTTAACTCAAGCTATTGTAGGCCATGTACATGCCTAATTATCTTTTGTAGAAATCTTTTCTCGAAAACTAACTTCCGATCCCCCCCAACCAATAATGTATAAGTCAGCCGACACTATGCAATACGGACAAGTATAGTTACAGTAGCCCCATGGCTTCTTTGGTGCTGACTGACAACTGACGGCTTTGAAAAGCTACCAGACCAAATTATGTATCCCTACGCCGAACTATACGATCTGCAAAAACATGCGTCTAGCAGCTGTCACTTATGGCAGTCAACATTTAGGCATATACCTAAATGTTGACTGTCAGAAGTCAGCTGTGAGCTGTCAGTCAGCACCAAAGAAGCCATGGGGCTACTGTAGTTAACAATATAGACAATTATGTGCCTACCCTCTTCGCGTGATAGCTGTAAAATATACATTCCTATTGAGTCGCTGCAACTAATAAGATGGAAAGGGTTGCGTTGGTAGGGGATATATTGTTTTTAAGTAGATATTTGTTAATCACTGTTGTATTTAACAGAATGCAAGAGTTTAGTTTTTTCTTAGCACTGCGTTTTACTATCCATTCGGGTAATAATTACATTAATGTGTTAGGGATCGGGAAAGTTGAATTTAGAGGAAGTGTACCCTAATTAGCGTGGATGGAAAGTGGAAAACCATTTAGGATGAACCCCCTTGTCTACACCCGATTGGAATCAAACCCTAATCCCGTCTTCTGCGGTCTAATATATTGCGAAAGTAGCGCCTTGGACAATGCAGCCACTGAAGCAGATAGTTTAGTTGTCAAAACTTTTCATTATATATATATATATATATAGCTTTTATTTGTAAAGTGTGTGTTCGATTTATTCGTGTGCATTCAATACAAGTTTTTGTTTACATTTTTGATAGATTTTATAAATTTTGAAGTTATTTTTTTTAGAATTCCTAAGTAATTTTTTTACCATATTTTTTTTTATAACGTCCAAACCTTGAATAATAAGATAAGGGTATAGTGTAGTCCGTTAAGAGGCTAAATTGGAGGGCGTTGCAAACGTTTAGAAATCCCCCATTATTTAAGAAGTTATTTGATATGTTTGGTGTAGTTTTCAACAAAATGTAGGTGAAAATTATTAACAGGTTTCTTGTCAGTTAAAATTTTTAAATAAAAAAAAAAGATAATTAACGACACACTACGCGATAGTTTAATCTGGGATTAAAGCAAAAGGTTAGCTGCCTAGATCTAGCCTTTCTCTATCAAATAAAGTCATGTTTTGAAAGGGTCACAGCCTAACATTTTTAAAGATTGTGGGAGTGTTTTAAAGGTATTTATGTAAGCTATCACACTCTTTTTAAAACCATTTGAACATAAAATTTAAACTTTTTTTTGACTAGTTAGAACTTTTACCTACATTTTGGTGAAAATAATATTTAAAAAATTTTCATAAATAAGATAATTTTTCTAAACGTGTACAACACTTCCTCAGTGTTCTCCCATGCAGCACCTTTAAGGTAAGACCGCCACCTTTCAGGGTGAACGGAGTGTACTTGAACATGATATAAAGGGACTACATGTACAAATTAAAGTTTATATTTTGTTCAATAAATAATATATACTCTGTTTACAGTGCTGTCTTGAAGAAATGGCTGTGATTATGAAAGACTTGTCCCGTCAGGTAAGACATTTATTGTTATTTTATAAGTTTTTAAAACAATTATTATTATGAACAGCGAATCACGCATATAGTAGACTTACCATATGATTTTTTTTAGCACATATAAACAAATTAACACATGGCTTGGCATATGAACACGCGAAAGTTGATGTAACCTTTTTCAAACTGTCAGCAAGGCTTCTTTCTCAATCGATCCGACTAAAACTCGCCGATAACGACATAATGTATTGCAAAGTGTTGGTTTTAGTTCTTTAGTACAGATTATGTATATAATTCCCTTCTATCCCCCTCCATTAGCTATAATACGTCGTCGCGAACTATTTTTACAAACGCGGCTGTGGACCCGGAGTAGGTAAAATGTGAATTCAAATTCCGACTGCGGCTTAAAAATAAAAAAAACTTATAATATTTTACAATATGTAATACTTTTTTTTTTTACAATTAAGACCAATATTTGTAATTTGGATTGACAAATTTATTCACTTTATAGATTTACAATGTCAAAGAAGCTTCCGATGAAGAAATTTGTATTGGAGTATTTTACTGCAGTAAATTTAATATTACTAATTAATATACTTTAAACATTTATGAAGGAGTCGAGTCTGACAGTGGGTAAATGTCGGAGTCGGACAGTGGGCAAATGTCGGAGTCGGACAGTGGGCGAATGTCGGAGTCGGACAGTGGGCGAATGTCGGAGTCGGACAGTGGGCAAATGTCGGAGTCGGACAGTGGGCGAATGTCGGAGTCGGACAGTGGGCGAATGTCGGAGTCGGACAGTGGGCGAATGTCGGAGTCGGACAGTGGGCGAATGTCGGAGTCGGACAGTGGGCGAATGTCGGAGTCGGACAGTGGGCGAATGTCGGAGTCGGACAGTGGGCGAATGTCGGAGTCGGACAGTGGGCGAATGTCGGAGTCGGACAGTGGGCGAATGTCGGAGTCGGACAGTGGGCGAATGTCGGAGTCCGACAGTGGGCGAATGTCGGAGTCGGACAGTGGGCGAATGTCGGAGTCGGACATTAGAAAATGGAGGAGTTTGAGCCAGGCATTAGAACATGGAGGAGTTTGAGTCAGACATTAGAAAATGGAGTAGTTTGAGTTGGACATTAGAAAAAGATCGGAATGGGACGGTAGAAAAATGGAGGAGTTGGAGTCGAAGGCTGGACGTACCGATTCCACAACTGTCTCCTATTTTTTTTTGTTAGTCGCAGAACTTTAGAACTATCGTTTTATTCTACAATAAACAAAATCAGGGTTGCTACGGATCAGGAAAACCAGGAATTATGCTAGAATTTTTTTGCACCAGGGGAAAAAACCAGGAAAGGTGTTTTACATTTTGCCATTTGCTGGGAATTTAAAAGAGGGAAAACCATTCTAAACTACTTCTAGGGATATCCACATTTTGAAAAATTTCTTTATGAGGGAATACTCAAAATATTTCGGAGAAATACTTACTAACAATACCTGCTCAAGCACTTAACTTGGTTGCGAGTTCAACATACCTTTAAAAAATATAGATTAATCAGTTCAAAGTCTCACAACTTGAGCAAAAGCGTTTTTTTGGGTCAAGAAAACCGGGTTTTATGGTGGAATTTTATTCTAACGTTTTAGTGGCCACCCTGAAAATATATTTTGTAAAACTTGTAATTCACTTATTTTAATTTAGTAATCAACGTAATTATATCTACTAGAACACGCATGAAAGGTTAGGTGCCTTAAAACGTTATGATCGTATTACACTGGATTTCCGGTAATGGGAAGGTTGAGTCTTGAATCTCAGCCGGGTACACTGGAGGTAGTTTTCCCGTCCTATCTTCACGCTAATAGTGCTCCTCTAAACAATCCGCGCCATCTTACCTCTTGAATTAAGCCTTTTTTTAAATACAGGGTGACCTGGTGGTCTAGGGGTAAGGTGTCAGACTTATATGCTGGCGGCCGGGGTTCAATCCTCGGTCCCGGCAAAGATTTATCTGATTACCAAACCCTTCCTTCACCTCTGACAAGACATCTTGTGAATGTGAGGAGTGCCAGGTCTCCACCGTGGTTCGGATTCCACGTTAAACTGTAGGTCCTTCATTTCATCTCACAATCACCCTACCATTACACATTAGCGTAAGTGCGTATAACCCGAACGGGTAGTAAGACGCGGTGCTAATAATAATAATAATAATAATAATAATTTAAAATACAGCTCTGCGTCTTTCTGCCCATTCATGTTATACGCTTAGTCACCTTTGTGTTTATCTTGATAATTAAAAAAACTTTGAATGCAAACCTCTTTTCTGCTTTAAAGTCTCTCCCCCCCCCTTTATTTATCTAGAGTTTTAAAAATTATATGTAATATCAACCGCCACAGAGATTGGCCGATAATGAAGGCAACAGCGGTACCGTTTCTGCGATTCCCCGGCCGGCACCGCCACAAGCCATAATATTTGTTTATATCTCCAGACACACAATTAGTGGGATTCTAATTAGGGATTTTTTTATGACTTTAAAGTCTTCGACCTTTCTTGGCTTTAAAACTCGTCCCATTCATTATTTGAGCTGTTGTTTGCATATCTCTTCTCCGTAAACTAGCTGTTCTTTAGTTTGTGAAGGGCAAAGGAGGGTCTCCCTATATCTTACACTAATTTTGATCCAGGTTATTAGAGTAAAATATATACCAAGTTGTACATTAAGTGCACTTTTGTGATAAGTTTATTGTAAAAAAAAGTAGCTTTTTTTTTCTAATTATGTGACATCTCAGTTATGTTTTATTTATAGCTTTTAGATTTAATAAATGAATCTCGTTAACAGGTACTCACCGGAAACCAACAGGCTGTATTTTGATATTCCTTCGGCAATTCCAAACCAATCATTTCGGATATGTTTGGCACAAAAAAAACATATAGAATGTTTGGTTACATAAAAAAACAAACACAAAAAAAGCCTTAATTTAGAATGTGCTTGAATCGGCAGGCACGCAGATTAAACATCTAGTTAGCCAGCGAGGCGGGGGATGGAGAGGTCGGGTTTGAATCCCGGCCGAGTGTGATGAGGGTGTTATTTTCCTTCCGGTCTCCCACCATGCAAACGCTTTACATTTATTCCTCATAAGTGTATTTAAATGTGGATAATATGGGCGCGGCAGCTGTAATGCAAAAAAAAAAAAAAATCCCAAAGATATCGGATTAATTTGATTTTATTAAGGGTTTTTAATTAAAAAATAAATCAACTTGTGTATTTAAGTGCCTGTGAAAATTAATATTAAATAAACACGCCTATGCTAGTAAAGGCCGAGAGTTAAGGTGGGGATTAGGGAAAGCGAGTTAAGGGCATTATTTCTGCAGTTTTTATGTCAAAACTTCTTTTGGCCAAAATAAAGAAAATATTGCTTCAGTAGATAGGTTTAATTTAATTTTCTTCATATGGTAATTGCAACAGTTCTTAAACCCGCTTCGGTGGCCGTATGTTCTAACGCGCTACTCTTGCAGTAGACTTAGACTGCCGAGGACGAGGAGATCAAGGTTTGATTGACTTGCTCGGGTGTGCCGAGGGGAGTTTCCAAAACTTTTCCGGTCTCCCTCCACGCAAATGCGGGTACATTTAATCTGCATTCTACCGTCCTCCCCATTTTAGCAATTACTACATAAGCGTATAACCTGAATGGGTAGTAAGACGTGGTGCTAAGTTCACCATTTGTCATGGTAATAGTGGCATTTGACCCGCCTCAGTGGCCTATTTAGCTAACGCGCCAGTTTCATGTTGAGCTAAACTGCCTAGGATGGGGAGATCGAGGTTCGAATCTCGTTCGGGTGAACTGGAGGAATTCTTAAATAGTTTTCCACTCACTTCTCCCACGCAAATGCTGTTTCACTTTCTCTATATTCAAACTTTCCAATCCTTAACCCATTATAAACTAATGGGTATAATATGGGTATTAATATTAGTACTTAAGCGTATAATCCGGACGGATAGCAAGGCGCTGTTGCTAAATATTAATAGTGACATTTGAACAAGAATTTTAAATGAAGTGAAAATGTCAAATTCCACGATCTCCATGACAAATATTAAATAACTGTTAAGATTATAAATGTGTGGAAAACCCAACTAAACGTATTTATTGAAGCAATACTATATTTATTTTGGCCAAAAAGTTTTTTTATTATATATAAAGTCATGTTCCCTTCCACCCGATCGCATATAACTTCAAACCACTCATTCAGTCTTGTCAAGTCTGCACTTAATATCTCGTTCAGGACTTGAACACAGTCCCCTCATCAGATATTGCTGCACTCCAATATTCAAAATTGATTGACGACTCATAGATTTCGATCGCGAGTCAGAACCACACTTTATTTTAAATGGTCTATCATCAAAATATTTCTATTCACCTATTTATATAATGCTGTTCCAATACTCTTTTACATGTGTTCTTTTTTTTTTCTTTTTTTAAAAAAAGCTTCATTTTCATGTTTGAATTTTCATTAAAAATTCGTTTAAGATGGATTTAAAATACTGTTAACGCTCATCAGTATAAAAATAATACTATTTATAAAATGGTGTTGAAATATATCATCCCTGGTTTTAATGTAGGTAACTGTTATATTTATCACACAGATAAAATAATCTATAAAACGTTGTTCTCTGTTATTTATTTAAATTTAACCGTCCGTTTGGTTTGTATTTTATAGTATTTTAACTATAGCTGAAACTATTCCAAACAATTTGAGTAGCATATTGCCCTTGTATTTTATTATAAATAAATTGTTTTAAGAAATATGGAAAATGACATGCTACATCACCGAAACTACTAAATAGTAGTCATCAGTCGTAAGAAATTTTGAACCAGAATTCCTACGCGCCATAAAAAATCTGGAATTTTAAAATATTTCTTCAAGGCCTAGAAATGTTATGGAATTATTCATTTTTCCAATCCTCTCCTGGAATTTTCTAGTTCGTCCTGGAAATTCCTTTTTCCCCTCCTCCCTTTTTCTAAACATATCAGTAAATCAGGAAGAAACAGTAGTAGAACAGAAAGAAACTGGAATAAGTCAGTAGATGAAATTTCCAAAATATCTGAGGAAATTCATAAGCTCTCTAAATAAATCCTTTTAAATGTTTTAACAAGCTATTGAATCATCCATTAATATAAAGCTAGGTGGTTTTATTGTCATTTTTATAACTCTTAGTATGGTTTTATAATTTACATAATATAAACTCTCATGCACAACATGAACAAAAGATATTTGGGGTATTTAACATGCATTTTATAAACCGTCTGATTATACCAGTGCAAGACTAATGAACTAACACTAGAACACACATGACATCCAAGCCCCAGCCGTTAATTTATCACTGTGAAACCTACATTTCACCAATGATTATTTGCAAGTGAATATATGTTATGTTTTAATTATTTGAATAACTCATTACATCATGGACTACATTATAAATTAATAAATTGTTTGCAAAGATGCGGGTGTATGCGAGGTTTTGCACGAATATGATTTTAATTATGATATCAATCATGTAAGATGTCATAAATTGTGAACTTATCTTACATAGTGGAACAATCACGATGTTTCCGCAAGTTCCAAAAGGAAGTAAGTATAATGTTGCGTTTGGTTGCCTTTTTTCATAAAAACGTTCAGTTGTAAAGGGATATTATTTATTGCCGTGAGATTCACTGCTTTTTTTCAGATATCTAGAATATTAATACGACCCGCCTCGTTGGTCGAATGGCCTACGGCAGGAATGTGCAAACTTACAGGGGGAAAAAAAAGGTTCAAAGAAGTTTATTCATTAATTTTTCTTTCAATAAATTTAAAATAGTTATAAACAAACATAAGAGACTAACATGAATAAGTTTTAATACATTAAGAATGCATAACAATAATAGATACGTGAGTGGCTTACAGATGCTTATCATCAAGTTTGTTTCTAAGATATTTTTTTCTAAGTTCCATGATTGAAAACACTTGTTTGCATGTGTGTGAGAATGCAAACATTGCCATACAGTTTGGGCATGATTTACCAAGTTCTATAAAGTTGATTTTTGGCATGGTTTTATTAAACAGTTTTGTTATGTTTAAAAAAACCTAATTCACAACGCAACACATTTTAATTATTTATCCCTAGGGCCATAGTTTCCACATCCGTGAGTTAAGGCGTTACTCTTGTAATATAGACTATTGGGCTGCTGATGACGGGGATATCGGGGTTTGACCCGCCTCGGTGGCGTAGTTGGCTAACGTTCTAGTCGTGTTGAGCTCGACTGTCGAGGACGGGGAGATCGAGGTTCGAATCTCGATCGGGTGAACTGGGGGTGATTTTTACTAAATGGTTTTCCAATCTCCCTTCACGCAAATGCGGGTTCACTTCCTCTAATTCAACCTTCCCAATCCATTAGCGTAATTAGTATTTAAAGCGTATGAAGCGAACGGGTAGTAAGACGCAGTGCTAAATAATAATAATAATAATAAACAATAATAGATATCGGGGTTCGAATACCGACTAGGTAAACAGAGTGGCATTTTCCTAAATGGTTTTCCACTCTCTCCACGAAAATTCGCCCACACTTCCTCAAAATTCGAATTTCGTCATTCTTAACACATTAGCGTAATTAGTACAAATGCGTTTACCCCGAATGGGTAGTAAGATCTGGTGCTAAACAAACAAAGACATATTCTAAGACACAAAATGAAAAAGCCAAATTTGAATGACATGCACCCGCTTTTTGGCCTGGAGAGAGGATGGGAAAAACATTAACTCTAGTGCACTCACTCGACTCTGGTGAATCTCATTGGCTAGTTTCCTTCACCAAAACTATTTAGGCACCTACTCTAAAATACATAAGCTATGATTAAAAAAAAATATTAGTTGCTTTCATATAAAATGGTTTTTTGACGTATTTTATGTGAGATTTTTTGGGTATCGATACGTTAAACACAAGGGCTACCAAAGACTTATTTAGTAGGGATGATAAGGTCTATAAAGAGAAAATAAACCTGCATTCACTTGGACAAAATTCTGAAATTCACTTTTATTTAGCTTCTTCTCCCCTTAGTACACGCGACTTGGCCACATTTTTTATAACACTGAGTCTGAATACTCGTTTAGGCTATGTGCTAATACACTAATGAATTAAGATGAGGACGGTTTAATTTAGAGGAAGAGTACCCACATTTGCTTCATTGGCATTCGAGTTTATTGTGAGAGTGACGCCTTATGGGTTGAGTCCATGCAGCCACCGGAGCGGGTTTGGTCAAAGCATGCCAGTCGAACGCGCTGGCGTGGAGCTAGCTCTAGCTCTGTCAGCGAGCCACACCATGCTACTGCAATCGTTTTCACCACGGGTGAGCCAAGATTAAAAAAAAAAACTACAATAACCCTTTTCAGTATGATGACAGTGCGTAGCAAATCAATCTGTGCAGATTATTTTTGTGAATAAAGCTTATTTTCTACAGTAAACAATCGGTTCTGAATAATCGTTCCTTTTTGTCACATTGTGATTGCGAATAGTTTCCGGCCCGTAACTACCAAATAGCGCCAGCAAATTAAAAAACAAAAACAAAAATAAAAAAACAATGGTACAATAGTATCGCATCAGTATTGTAACTCAGCAATGATTTGTATTGCTTCCTCTTTTCACAGTTTGACGACGTCACCACTTTAATTTCGACTAGTATTTCTTCCAACAGGATGTGCGAGGATGTTTTGATGGATGAATGGACTGAGGGGTGGGGGTAGATGTAACCACTCCAAGAATAGATGGGGTGGTTTGTGTGCCTTGGGCAGAGAAATCTCACAGGTCGGCCACCCCTTTAGCGGCCATTTACGCACGCCAGGGAGTTGATGTGTGTGTATAGCATCATAGCCTCCTTTCGCGGCAGGTCTAGAGTACTAAGTACAGATTATGACCGCTCATCAATAGCCTCCTTTCGCGGCAGGTCTAGAGTACTAAGTACAGATTTTGACCGCTCATCAATAGCCTCCTTTCGCGGCAGGTCTAGAGTACTAAGTACAGATTTTGACCGCTCATCAATAGCCTCCTTTCGCGGCAGGTCTAGAGTACTAAGTACAGATTTTGACCGCTCATCAATAGCCTCCTTTCGCGGCAGGTCTAGAGTACTAAGTACAGATTATGACCGCTCATCAATAGCCTCCTTTCGCGGCAGGTCTAGAGTACTAAGTACAGATTTTGACCGCTCATCAATAGCCTCCTTTCGCGGCAGGTCTAGAGTACTAAGTACAGATTTTGACCGCTCATCAATAGCCTCCTTTCGCGGCAGGTCTAGAGTACTAAGTACAGATTTTGACCGCTCATCAATAGCCTCCTTTCGCGGCAGGTCTAGAGTACTAAGTACAGATTATGACCGCTCATCAATAGCCTCCTTTCGCGGCAGGTCTAGAGTACTAAGTACAGATTATGACCGCTCATCAATAGCCTCCTTTCGCGGCAGGTCTAGAGTACTAAGTACAGATTATGACCGCTCATCAATAGCGAATCAGCGCTGATCTGAAGTGATAGATAATGATGGGCATAATCGAATGATTTTAAGAATCGAATAATCATTCGATTCTTTGAAAAATAATCGAAAGAAACATTCGAATGATTTTGAGAATTAGTAAAAAGTCTGTATTAATAATAATTACGGCCGGGCAATGTTTTATTAAATACATTAAAAGTATATACTTATCTACTTAATAACTCAACGTTAAAAAAATATCTCTCAAACCATTCGTAATATATGCGTTTAGTTAGTTAGGAAGGTAAAATTTAAAGGAAATGAAAAAGATCAATCCTCGTAGTAATGTAGCAAAATAATTGAATCATTTTGTAATTTTCATTAGAATTATTTTTGGCTGATATTCGATTGTTAACTGTACAACCACTTAAACTTTGTATTAAATTAGCCCTAGAATCATTCGAAAGCGTAAGGTCGATTATTGTGTGGCAATGAGGACTATTTATTGAAATGAACCTAATAGAAACGATGACCTGTATAGAGATAGCCTGGAAACATTCATAATCATAAGGTCGATTTTCCTCAGCACTTCTGGCAAGGGAGGGGTAAGAGAATGAATTGGCCAGCTCTCGTCAAGTCAGTTACTGTTTTAATTCGAATGATTTTGAAAGAATTGAAAGAATCGATTATTCAGAATAATCGAATGAATCGATTTTATTCTTCAGATTCTGACCATCATTGTTGCGACTACATTCGAACTGGTATGAACGTCTCGTTTTAACCCAGTTTAAGATTACTCCAACATTGGTGCGATCGGGCTCTAAGGGCTATATTACAGTAGCTGACATCTTGGTCGGTTAAGGGGAGGTTTTTTTGTGTGTCGGTCTTATATACCATTTTGACCTGATAAAAAAAAAGACAAAGGCCAGGTACGTTTTTTTGATGTTAAACACAATGATAACTTTTTTTTTGTATTTTAGAACTCACTGTTTAGCTCTTTTCGACATAGTATCACAAGAGACGCGCGGTGAATTGTACGGTTGGATGTTTTAATTATTGATTCTGTATGCGGTTTTAACGCGAGTGAATGCCTGGTAGACTGCGTAGGCGTCGGAATGGGGGTGGGGCTTATGGGGCCATTACCCCCCCCCCCCCCCCGGCCAAAGTCAGACGGGGTCAGAGGGGGCTAAATTTTTCTTGTTTTCTAATTTTCCATCTTCCTGAAAAGTAAGTAATGATTTTTACAAATGAATGTGTCATGCATGCCACTGGCGAAATAGTTTTGCTAGCTCATGTCATAGATTAATACGCAGCAGTCAATAGATAATCAAAGTTACAGTGCAGCCAATATTATATTCTGTTTCCTAAGTTGTTCATGATAATCAGAATATGACCCAAAAAATATATAATTTTGGTATTGGATGGATGTCTAAAGATGATTGTTTTAGCCCTTATGGCCAAAACATTCCGACGCCTCTGGTAGACTGCACTTAGAGGGAGAGGATCTCCAAACCACTCTTTTGCATTCTACTTCGCGCGAAGTATGAAACTTCTATCGGCCGGGTTTGAAGTGTATAAATGTAAGCTATAAATATTGATTCGATGATTTCAAATCATTACAGTTCTCGAGTTTTAAGTATTTAAACTTTATTTTATCCATTTTACGTACTAATTTTAAGGTAAAGTAGTTAATGTATGGGGATAAAATTTATTCTAGCTAAAGTAGCCCCATGGCTTCTTTGGTGCTGACTGACAGCTCACAGCTGACGGCTTTAGAAAGTTATCAGACCAAATTATGTATCCCTACACCGAACCATATGATCTGCAAAAACATGTGTTTAGCAGCTATCACTTCTGACAGTCAAAATTTAGGTATATACCTAAATTTTGACTGTCAGGTGTGAGTTGTGAGTCAGCCCCAAAGAAGCCATGGTGCTACTGTAGCAGGGTTGCCACGCACCTGGAAAACAGGGAAACCGGGAAAAGACAGGGAATTTGTTTGTGTCTGGAAAAAACCTGGAAAACACAGGGAATTTCACCAAAAAGCTAGAATTTACTGGAATTTGTTAGTGAATTTGGGCAATAAAGTGCTTGCAAGCGGAACAATATAGACTAAAATTTGTAACTGGAGAATTGAGCAGTCTGATTGGAACACGTCTCATTTATGATGACTATGCTTACCAGCACCTCATCAGCTTGAGATAAGTCCTGAGTGCAACTGAGACGACTCGTTTTCGTTCGGCAAATGCCGCGCATTTTCGGCTTCCTCCACTCACCCCCGCTAATAAGACAAACGTCTCGTTCCACCCCCACATTTAAACTCAAAATTATATTTATTGGTAATTCCCATTTTTTTTTCATTCCATTTAGGGTAGACAGAAAATATAACCAATTTTTCCTTCTAGAAAATGTGTCATTCATTTCTCATCATTTTCCAAATAATTCTTAAACATGTGTTTCTCTTGCACAATAAAACATTCTTCCGATGACAAATTACCCCTCTTCATTTCTAAAATGTTCTTTAAAACTAAATTAAATGCCTCTATAATTATATTTATAATATCTATTAGGTGTCTGGAAAAATGAAAATTTTCTCTGGAAAACCTGGAAAACACAGGGAATTTGGTAATAAGAAAATAGTGGCAACCCTGTGTAGATATGTGTATGAAGTGTATGCATTGACGTACTTACAATATTTTAAATAAATTAGTTTTTAATTTATAAGCTATTTAATAATCTATACTTATAAAATAACATGTCCTGACTGACTGACTGATTCATCATCGCCGAGCGCAAACTATCAAGGCTACAAGCATGAAATTCAGACTGTATATTCATTTTGTTATGTAGGCACCCACTAAGAAAGGATTTTAGAAAATTCCACCCCAAAGGGGTCAAAATAGGGGATGATAATATGTATGATAATATGTATGAAAGTCCGTCATTTTGAAAGTTACATAAACAAAATTTTGTATTTCGGTTATTGACGTAAAACAAATAAATATGTGTTTCAAATTTGTTTGGTTTATTAGTCTAACTCTACTCTTTTATTTTATAATTTACACCGCGTTGATAAATGTAAACGTAAATTTGTTATGTCCATTTTTTGAAACTTCTTGGTTTGACTGTACTTACCAATAATACATACTAGCCGACCAAGGAAGGATCAGGCTACCCCGGTCTCCGATTAATGGCTCACCTTTAAGTTGTTTTTTGCACTGCATCTTACTACCTGAGTGACGAACTGTGATATTTATTTTCTCTCTTTTTCCTTACTCTAGTATTTTGGCACTTAGATAGTATTTTACTGTGTTAGTTTTATTCTTCAACGCAAAGTGTCAAAGGAACTCATCTCTTGGTACATCAAAACGCGTATTGATTTAAAACCTATTGTTTATCTGAATATTACAATTAACTTCATGAATGTATAAAAAAATATGAATTTCACTTTTATTACTGGTTGTAAATTGAACATTAAAAAGATCTTAACAGTTTGAAAATATATTTAATGTCACATGAGTACTGCATTTCTTTAGACATTTTCTAAAAAAAATCATAATTTTGCGTGTTTATTGAACATAGCTAAGTTCAACTCTAAAAAAGCAACGTGCATCAAAACCAAGAACACATAATAAAAAGGCGAAATCGAACAAGAATCTATATAAACTTGAAAAACAATGAAGGATTTTGATCTACGGTGTCTTCAGGTACGTACAAGGCCATAGACAGGGCTGGAGGGGTTGGGGTTTCAAACCCTCCCCGAAATTTTATGAACAAAATATATATGGCTTTATTTATGGTTCAAACAATATCAAAATTAAGATAAAAGTACAAATTAGGGAACTGTGTAGCCATAAAAGTACATCAGAGAGCTTTTAGAGGTATTTAGTATCTATCATTTTTTCCTAGCCTTCGGCATTTAGGGGGGGTTATGTTTAAAAAAAAAACACACTTCTGATAACTTCTAGAGGGGTTTAATATTTAGAATGTTTCCTAGCCTTCAGCAGATATAGAGTTATGTCGCGAAACGAAAAATAACCATTCGGATGGTTTCTAGAGGTGAATTTTTCCTAGCTTTCAGCAGTTATGATGATGTGTTCCCAAAAAAAACACTTCAGATAACTTCCAGAACTGTTTATAATTAAAAAAAAAAATTAATTATAGCTTCTGGCAATAGGGGGATGTGTCCATCAAACCCTCCCCCTCCCCCCCCCCTGAAATTATTGGTTGGCTACGGCCTTGGGTTGGCACGTAATAAACTTGTAACAAACGTAGGTGTAGCTCCCTACTTGTTGGAGTTGGTAAGAAACTATATCATATACTCCATTCATGGTAAGAATTACTCTCTGAAAGATCCCTTTTCCTACCAATATCCTACTTTATAATAGATTTCTGGTAGGGTAAAAGGCCTTTCAGAAAAACAATTCCTACCGTGAACAGACTTTACATTTAAATTCACCTTAAAGAGTTTTGGTTTGAATTACGGCCTTCTTAAATAATTAGTGAATATCAACACACAAGCTGCAAATAATGTTAACTATGGGAATGTCCGTATGCAAGAGAATACACTTTAATTAATTTAAATTGGTTGAAAAATGACACCTGAACACTAGAATAAAATTGCAATATTCTAGCACTGAGCTATCCGGATTCGTCCCTCGCTCATGGTATTATATCCACGCGCTTTGACGATATAAAAGTGTAGTCAGTTTAGTCAGTTAAGACTATATAACTTATGTAAATATTATAGCATAGGCCTTTATCAAAGTACAGCTGTAGATCACATGATTTGACGTATGCATTCATTATTTGATGTCCCGGGGCCTTGCTACCACTGGTTCATAATATTATATTTTATGTCCGGGGCTTGTTACCACTGGTTCATAATCTTCTATTGTTTGATATCCTGGAGCCTGGTTACCACTGGTTCATAATCTACTATTATTTGATGTCCCAGGGCCTTGTTACTACTGGTTCATAATCTGCTATTATTTATGTACCTGGGCCTTGTTACCACTGGTTCACAATCTGCTATTATTTATGTCTCGGGGCCTGGATATTAGTGGTTCATAATATTCTATTGTTTTATGTACCTTGTTCTTAAGTTGGATATTTATCTCCTACAAATGGTGCTCTAAGGCAACACAAACCACATAAACCTGGAGGGGTTTAGTTAGGGCCTATATCAGATCACCAAATTGACTTCCATCCCACGCCCTCAAATTACATACGTAAATATACCACTATTTGGCACTTATTTTGTTTTCTAGTCTCAGACCTTTGTTATGTGAGAAAGCAGGCTAAGTGTAGTTCCCATCCTCAATTAATCTTTTATTTTGTATAATGTGAATATTAAAATTCTGTTTTGCACCAAACATAATATGTTAGCAAGGGAAAAAAGTGGTGGGGGCAAGGTTGAGTGTAGCCCCTCCCTTACAAATACATATCTACAATTTGTCTCCTTTTAATATCAATGTAAATGTCTTGTATGGAACCTAATTATGGCGTTTTGCACCGCAATAGCTTTCAAATAACAAATATTTAATATTAAAAATGTTAGGGAGGCAAAGTTAGCGTATCTCCCACCCCCACCCGATAATTTTTGATTTTCCTGTGCAAATAAATATGCATGATTTTAAAACTTTTTCACCCAATATTGGCGTTTTGCATTATTAGTTTAGTAATAAAAAATGTAATAATATCTCTTAGATGCATGAACCTAAAAAGTAGAAACATTATATTATTTTTAATTCCTTTTTGTTGAACTGTTTTTCGTGTAAGTACGACGTATTCCAGCCTAATGCTATAAAAATGTTTTTCTCATATTTATTATACAGACAAGCTATCCCAACAACAAAACTTAGCCTACCATGCATCTACCAATAATTATTAAAGAAAAGGTTGGGTTTGCTTGGTAAATATTGATGTACAGCAAATTTTAACATTTCTTTATGATCTAGAAAGCTGAAATTTGGAGTAAATTCAGGGGAATCATTCAAAAGGCGTGTGAGAATCTGTAAACTAAAAAGTGATAACCTTCATCAGTGTTTCTCAAACTCAAATTAGCCGAAGGTCCAGATTCACAAACTCGAGGCGTGTTGGGGGCCAAGGAATATACAAACATGTTTGATTAAATACATATATTCTATAGGTACTTTTGTTTTTGTAGCACATCTTACTAGCTATCCTGACTAATTATATTTTAATAACGTTAGTAAGTAAGGGATGAGGAACATATAATGTGGAGGAAAATGTAACTGCATTTTAGAAAAGGGAATGTGGGAGACCATAAATAGGAAAAATCCACCCTCTATACATCCTTCTTCCCAGACACCAGATAACTAGATCATAATAATCTGACGTTTAATCCGCGTGCCCACCGATGTAACTATAATAGCTATTTGATGTTATGTATTTAAAATAGTATACACCATATATTTTCCAGATGTTAATGTGGGTTAGAGAATAACTCAAAGCAATATTTATAAAAATATGTAAAAAAAATATCCGCACATCCCACTATTTAAAAAGTGATAAAAAATAACGTAGTTTGAAATGGTTTGAGTGTGTTTTATCAATATGTTATTCACACTAAAATTAAACTATTATTGTGTGTGTATGGGTGTAACTGCATGCCAAATACTTATTTAATTTAAGAATTTTGCAGACAAGCAGGCCAGTTAGATATGATCCGCGGGCCATGAGTTTGAGAACCTCTGCCTACGTATACCGCGCTTGGACAATATTGTGAACTAAAAAAAACCTTAAAAATAAAAAAAATCGAGTACCTAGCGTAAGATAGAAAAGGTTTTGTATTAATATGATTGTCATAATTATATTAATAAATAGAGCTTTGTATTTGAACTAAATGACGTAAAAATGGTAATTTACAGTGGTGGCTCGTGTATAGGCACTGCGGAACTGCAGCACTCCCTATTTCCACTTGATATTATCTATAACATTTAATATCATGAGTCCTTTTTTCTTTAATTCTATTTTTATTTTTATAGTACAATATATATTCCTTAAGCTTAATGTCAGTACTTCAGTAACCATCCCTCAGTTTATGAAAAAGATACAAACATCTTTGTATGGAACTGTGCGCTTCACAGTACCAGCGACGTGGTGTTTGACTGTTGTGCGCATGCGCACATAGAAGGGGGTGGGGAGGAAGGCGGAACTGCTAGGTAAAGAGAGCACTGTTGCTCTCGCAGTGTCATTTTTAAATGAATAGCCCAAGCTTGAACTGTAACAATTTAAGTTAAAGTAAGTACCAAAAATGTTTTTTTCGTTAAAATTTTATCAAGTTCCTGAATAAATTTTCTTTTTATAAATTTTTTTTCTTTTTACACAATTTTAAAACAAAGGCTAAAAATTTTCTGGAGCAGCACCCCCACTAATTTTAGCTACGAGCCGCCACTGGTCATTTATATAACTATTAAAGATTTATTTTCCTTAGAGCCTAACAAACTAAGAAAATAAGTATCGTTTGGTATGAATGCAATGTTATTGAATGACAGGTAAACGACCCCTAAAACTTATCACGGTTAGTTTAGACCTTGAGAAAACCAATCATGTCAGTTTTCTAACAACTTTCAACCCCCCTAATTCTTACCACCCATCTTTTACAAGAGAAGTATTAATCTCTTCTTTTAGACAAAGAGGGAGAATAATATTAAAACAGTACCAAAACTGGCCGTCAGGATGCGCCACTAGCGTACTAGCGCTTTCTCACGGCAAGCTATGTAACTAGTGAAATAATTTGGTTGAGCCGCGTAGAGTTTTTCCCTATTCTTCGATACTTCTATAATAGTATATACTTTCAACGCCTAAACATCCTTTTATGACCACGCGAAACAAACCGTTTGCACTTAAAAAAAAACCCATCCTTTGATTTCCTGTGCATTGAGATTCTTCTGTGCTGTATCTCGGCAACAGAGTGATCGAAATTCTTTTCTGACTGCCTGTGAATCTCGGCAAACATTCTTTTCTGACTGCTGTGCATCTCGGCAACATTCTTTTTGACTGCCTTGCATCTCGGCAACAAACATATCTTTTCTGACTGCCTGTGCATCTCGGCAAACATTCTTTTCTGACTGCCTGTGATCGCAAACTTTCTGCGGCAAACATCTTTCTGACTGCCTGTGCATCTCGCAACATTTTTCTGACTGCTGTGCATCTCGGCAAACATCCTTTTCTGACTGCCTGTGCATCTCGTCAACACCGCCAAGAGAATTAAGAGAACAAAAATTAAAACAATTATTTTATTAATGGGGGGAACTAAAACATAAATACATCTCCTATGAATTCGCCCATAGAAATGCTCATAACCCACATTAGTGGGCACGCAGTCTAGACGTGGTTTCGTCTGGTCTGGCTCTCCGGTAACTAGTACATTGGGGTTCGAATTCTGGCTAGGTGTACTGAGTTTTTTTTCTAAAATGGTTTCTCACTCTCCCTACGTGTAAATGAAGGTTCATTTCTATAAATCCGATCTTCTTCATTCTTAGTCCACTCGGGTGTTTGGTTACAGATAGCGGTGAAAAAACCCCACCAGAAAATATTGCGTTAGTTAATACCCTCAAACTCGCATCGGTGGTCACATGTTTTTTTAAAAGTGTTACCTACTCTCCTTCGGCGCAAATGCGGGCACATTTATTGTAAAATTATACCCTCCTCATTCTTTATTTTTGCGCAACTAGCCGTTTTGGGGGTCTATTGCTCTAGGCCAGGGCATCACTCGCGCAATATTTTGGAGTGCCACTGATGGGGAGATTGGGGTTTGAATCCCGGTCGGGTGTTCTGAGGCTTGATTTTCCCTAAATGATTTTCAATCTGAATCTAGCAAATGTGCTTACAATTCCTACAAATTCAACATTCTTAATCTTTAACCCATTAGCGCAATCAGTACATATATGTATAACCCCCCGAACGGCCATAAAGACGCGGCGAAGAAAAACGATGAGAAACCTCAATCAACATTGAGCCATTTTTAGTTTCCAGAAGAACCTTTAGAGTATTCACAGACCAGGACTTTCGCTCGATGTTTTCAACATTTCTCCTTTTTTTATGGTGGAAAAGAAGGGTGTTAGACGAAGGGAGAGAAGTTGGCGGGCGGACATCATTCTCCAGGGAAGGCGATCATTTTCGGCCACCTGTGGAGGAGATGGCGCTATCGATCAAGTTAGTGGTGTGGTGTTTACTCCCCTCCAACCCTCGGCAGTAGGGGGTTGGTCGAGTAACGGGTATGTCGAATGTCACCTCGCGGCTACGGACACATCCCTCTTCACGGCAGCCCGGCGAGCTTCATCTATTGGGACACTTCTCTCGCTTTCTTTGCTTGCTGGTCCCGCGCTCTGCTCTGCTTCACCCACGTCCGGCTCCGCGTGTTTGGATGGACAAGGTATTATTTTTAGTCGGGGTTGGTGTAAGGGGGTGGGAACATCTGTTGGGGGAGGCGGGGTATTTTGGGTTTGGTAGTACTTTTTACAAATCAATCATGTGGAAAGGATGTACAAGTTTCAGTTCAAGTTAAACAACGAATATTCAATAGCGTTATTGATTTAATAAAATATATAATTAATAATCCTAACCTGTTGGGTGGCCGCATGTTCTAAGGCGTCACTTTCGTGTTGGACTAGACTGCCAATGACAAAGAGATCGGGGTTTGAATCCCGGTAGGATTTTTTTTCCAATATGGTTTTTATCCCTACCTCCATGCAAATGTAGGCACACCCTAAAATAAACCTTCCCCATCCCTAACGCATTAGCTAAATTATATATGCATATAACCTCAACAGGCAGTAAGACGCGATGCTAAAAAAAAATAGCTAATGTTCCCGCGTTATTTAGTTATACAAGTGTTAACATGCTCATTTACCCGCCTCGGTGGCGTAGTTGGCTAACGCGCTTGTGTTGAGTTCAACTGCCGAGGACGGGGAGATCGAGGTTCGAATCTCAGTCGGGTGAACTGGAGGTGGTTTTTCCTAAATGGTTTTCCACTTTCCCTATACGAAAATGTGGGTTCACTTCCTCTAAATTCAACCTTCCCAATTCCTAATCCATTAGCGTAATTAGTACTTGAGCGTATAACCTGAACGGGTAGTAAGACGTGGTGCTAAAATTTAAAAAAAAAATGCTCATTTAAAAATCGTAACTAATATTGAATCCAAATTTACCTCTAGTTTTATTTAAAACTATTTAGCATCCTCATTAAAAATATCAAAATGTTGCAATACATTTTGGTCACGTTCGAGTAACATGTAACATTATACATGCATACTAACATTTTTTTAATGATTAGAAGTATTTTTTATGTATATATATGTATATATGCAATTTTAATTTCTGTGGATCTAAGCACTATCCAGTTTTAATACGTTGGATATTTTAATCTAAAATATTCCTTCATCCTCCCTTCACTTTATCCCTAATTTAATATTTGTTTTTGCATTTCATGTAAAATTTAAGTATATATTTGCACCTCATTGGTAAAATAAAGTGGCACGGTTTTAAATGTAACTTTCCGCTTGTTGGGCTTGAATGAAGTATCGTGTACTAAGTGTTTTTTTAAACTGCACCCGACATGCGATTTTATTCATTTTACTATCAGGCTTGATATATTTAAGGCCAAACTTTTTTTAAATGGCTTTCGAAGCTATTTCTAAATACAATGAATAGTTTTGGTTTCCTGTCATGTTTAAAACCTTTTCAATTTGATTTAATTTTTGTTCCTGGTTCTACATAAAAAAATGAAAGGGGATATTTTTTAATACATACATTTTTTCTTTCAAATACTTTGTTACTGTGTCTGCTTTTCTAGGAAAGTGATTTACAAATCTCTTTGTTTACTTACCTCTTCCAAGTACATATTTTCAAGTTAAATTGACAGTTTTAGGATTTTTAAAAAAATTCAAATAACTTAATAATTTGCTTCGTTTGATATGACAGGTCCATTTATATTACACAACTCTTTCACTTAGTTTTTAGCTTTCCATTTGGCGTTTATTTATGAGATTCCTATGCAGTAGCGGCTCGTAGCTAAAATTAGTGGGTTGCTGCTCCAGAAAATTTTTAGCCTTTATTTTAAAATTGTGTAAAAGGAAAAAAACATGTATAAAAAGAAAATTTATTCAGGAATTTGATAAAATCTTAGCAAAAAAAGAAAACTTTTTTATTTACTTTAACTTAAATTGTTGAAGCTTGATCTATTCATTTAAAAGTGAAATCAATTTTTTTTTGTTTTAATTTGCGCAAAAAGTTCAATAATCTTCTCCTTGATCTCTGGTTGACAATTGAGGAAATTTTTCTCCATTGAAAGTACTACAAGCGCATTTAGTCTTTCTGTTAAATAAAAGAACCGAAAAAAAAAACTGAATCAAATAGAATAGCGGGAAGCAGAATAGTAATCTAATTCTACACTTTATCACATTTAAGAATATGGTACACGGTTTTTAAGCACAACACACTCTGAGTAAAAAAAACTTCTTTCCAACATCACGCCATAGCCGGCACTGCGAGAGCAGCAGTGCTCTCTTTACCTGGCAGTCCCGCCTTCTTCCCCACTCCCTTCTTATTTGCGCATTCGCACAACAGTCAAACATCATGTCGCTGGCACTGTGAAGCGCACAGTTCCATCCAAAGATTTTTATACATTTTTCATAAACTGGGAGATGACTACTGAAGTACTGACATTAAGCTTAAGGAATATATATTTATTACATAAAATGAAGAAAGGATTAAAGAAAAAAAAGACTCATTATATTAAATAATTATTGATATCAAGTGGAAATAGGGGGTGCAGCAGTTCCGCAGTGTCTATACACGAGCCGCCACTGTTGCTATGCTTATTTTTGTCACTTTTTGAGCTCTTGTTGATAGCGTATCTGTCGATTCGGCAAGCTATGGACCTGTAAAAACTATCGTTGATAAAATTGAGGCTTTCACCCTGAGTGTTGTTTCTGTTTTATAGTTAAAGCTAATTTGTAAATCTTATGCTGATACAATCAAATGTTACGGAAAATGCACGTTGAATACCGTTGATAAATAAACTCAATAATTATGGTTTTAACTTAAAATGCGTGAATTACTTTAGTATGACTTTGGCAGGAAGAACAGTAAAAGTCAGTTACTAAAGTTAATAAAACAATTTTAATATATTCATACATCAAGTCATGTTGCCTGCAGATTTCACTTTATATATATATATATCAATACTTATAAAATAACACTAATGATAAAGTAAAATGTTATCATTGTTGGCCACAAATAAATATTTTTGAATTTTTTCTACCGTTCTCCCAAACAAAATCAGGGTTATAGCTCTTGTAATCTGCACATATTGGATTCCAAGCCACTCGTGCATACATCCCGTTTGTACCTTTTAGTTAGGCGTTGCAATCGGTGAGCTGGTGACGTGTTTCTGCCGAGTTCCTAATTTATTTTACTCTTGGTTCGCGTTTTATCCTCGTGCAAAACTTTGTAGGGTGGCGTTGCCGTCTGTGAGCTGATGACGTGTTTCGGCCGAGCTCCTTATTTAGTTTAATCTTAGTTTGCGTTTTATCCACGTGTGATGTTTAACGTTGTGGAGTGGCGCTGAAGTCGGTGAGCTGGTGACGTGACGTGTTTTTATTTATTTCCTTATTTCTTTTACTCTCACTTCGTATTTTTTCCGCATACAATTTTAACTTGGCTGGATAGTAAACTCAACTAGAAATCCCCTAATTAGCGTGTGTCAGCTCTCATTTAGAGGCTTAAGAAATATTAAGAGTTAGTTATAATGGTTAATTATAGGTGTTGTGTTATCTTGTGCAGTCTCTACTAGTAGAAATAATTAACTCTGCAGGAAGTATTTCCCCATTAAAAATAGTGTTGTTTTTACGTCTAGGTGCATCCATAGAAGATGTCAATGTACAATAACTCTAAATATCACCTTCCTCATGCTTACCACATTAGTGTTAATATTTCTATAGCCCAGACATACACACAAGATTTTGGTAAGAAGATCACTCACTATCCAACAGTTACAAAAGTTTTTACTAAAGCTATTTTCATATATTCATACTTTTGTCAAGTAATGTGTCCTGCATCTGACACTTTTGATAGATATTTATATGAATACAAAAGTAAAATATTATTAGTGTTGAAAGAATAACATGTTTGTACTTTATCCGCTTCGGTGACCGCGTGGTCTAACGCGCTAATCTCGCAGTATACTTGACTATCAATGACGGGGCGATATAAGTTTGAATCTCGGTCGGGTGTATTGAAGTATATGTCCAAAATAGTTTTCCACTTTCTTTCCACGCAAACGTGGGTACACTTCCTATAAATATATCCTTCCTAATCTCTAACACCATTAGCATAATAATTAGTACATAAGCGTATAACCCGAATGTAAGACGCGGTGCTAAAAAAAAAGTTTGTATGTTCTTAATGTCCCTCCTACCATAATACTTCTATGGTAAACTTAATTCTTAAAAACTATGGTAAACTTAATTCTTAAAAATAACAAAATTAAAGGCCTCCGCGATGTGAATTGTTATTGAGATAAACTATACTGAATATTATCTGTGCAAAATTTCACTAAGATATAAGTAAAATATCTTGTATCGGCCCACGCTTTTATTTTTGATTATTAATGGATTTTTTCTCCAAGTAGATAGCATTTTTTTTATGATTCCATTTAGCTTTTTGTAGTTTATTAACAATGAAACTTTTTTTTTTTTAGAAATACGTTTTCAAAAAGTAAGAGCTCATGTTTCCGTGACTACAATGTTTTCTTGACAACATCATGGGCACCTGATTTGTCGCTTGCTTCTTGAATTTGCCCACGCAGGGCAATCACGTCAATTCGCTCGCGTCGCACCACACCGCCCGCGTTTGATGGCGTGGGACAGTACCTAGGGTTTGTATTCTTCTGTTTAGATTGAGGAACTCCAGTAAAAAAAAAACACACACACACACACACACTCTCTCTAGTTGATTGTCGGTTCCAGTCCGTAATCAACTCATGTTTGTTCTTTTTGTTACACGGAACTAAATAAATCCTTACCCGCTTCGTTGGTCTTATGGCTTAAAGTAGTGTTTGTAAAACTTCCCAATAGCAGACCACTTGATAAGCGTTTGAGTTCGAAGCATATGCGTGCGGTCCACCCATCTTAATATAGGTCTATTATCTATCTACCTACCTGTCCCCTTGCGAAGACGGACATTATAATACTATCGTATGTATTTATCAAGTAGTACGAGCAGTAATTTTACTAGGCTTTGTTTCTCATGCCCATTTCACACGTAATACTACTTGAGGTCCAAAGTATTGTGACTTGACCTGTCAATCTAATGCGCTATAGATTTTTCACATATTATTTATGTTTTCCCTTATGGTCCCGTCTGTGACCATTTGGTATTCAACCGCGGACCACGGTTTGAAAACCGTTGGTCTAATGAGTCATATTCGCAAAAGATTGGACTGCTTATAGCGAAAAGATTGGGGCTCGAATCCCCGCTGGGTGTACCGAGGGTGGTCTTTTCCTAAATGGATTCTCACTCTCCCTCTACAAAAATCACGGGTACATTTCTTCTAAATCATACCTTCCTCATCTCCAAGATATTAGTGTATATATTTGGATAGCTCGAATTAGTACGCACAAAAAAAGGTTTTTTGTAAAATAAATGGTATAATTTATTTGTTGAACATTTAAACTAAATAATGAAAATTCTTTAATGTGTACATAAGTTACACAGTTTTGATTCAATTAATTGAACTTAACATTGTCTAATGGTAAGCACAAGGACTGTAACTCATCATTATGTAACTTCCTCCAAAAGAAAACCACTTCTGGACCTCTCTTTGACATGGGTGGTCAAACCCCTCAAAAGCCCGAAACCAAACTGACAAAGTCTTAGCACAGCACAGCATAGCTTAGCATTCTGTGTGTACCCGCCATTATCCTCTCAACATACCCAAACCAACGTAAGGGACTTCTTTTCAACCCTCCTCTACAGAGGAGGCGTTGCATGACAAATAAAATAATGGTTGATCACCAGGGACCTTTAATTGGCCTACTCTAGAATGCCCAGCGTATGTATACGGACCTAGCTATCTGGATAAATATTAAAACAGATAATTTGAGAATACACAAGGAGGGAAATAGGAGATTGTTAGATTTGAATGCAAAATGAAACATGATATCTACTCGTATAATGGCCTTCGGGCCGATTTATTATCAAATAATAGATAAGTCTCATATGAAATGACTATATAAGTTTACGTAGTTGAGTACCATACGCAGTATCAATACGAGTTCTTATTAATTTTAAACAATGTTCGTATAAAGCGAATAAATCGAATTTACCAGATTAGGATACATTTACAACGTTCAACAATGTTTTCAATCTCAATGTTCTCATAGCAAGTTATAGTGAAAATTATGGAATATTATAAGCAATAATGAACACAGCCTATCACTTACTTTTAAGGACTAAGCCTTTCAAAAGCTAACTATACAAGTATAATGAAGGGGTCTGTCTTGAAAGTGTATAATTCTGACAAAATCATGATTATAAAACATTCCTTAATAAATAAACTAGTAAAGTTTTGCTCATAACAATACTCCAAGATTCGTAATATATCATATACGAAATATTACTTATAAATGTTAATCCGTGAAGCGGGGTATCTATGTCGTAAAACTAGTTAATATACTATATTCTATCCACTACAATAACAGTATATTCCTAACATTTCAAAAATACCTAGCCTACTGGATATATCCAAAGATACTTAACATCCCAAGTTAGACTTAGACTCACTATAACAATAAATTTAAAGGCAAAAATTAACAAGAAGAGAAAATTATCAAATAATGTATGAATCAGAATTGGTCATCCGAACTCGTATTCCAAACAGTTAAATACCACATTACGGTGGTTTCCTAAACAAGCCCAATGGAATATAAAATAAATAAAAAATACGTCCAACGAATCCCAATATTCAAGCCCTACATTATATTGGCGGGTTTATTCTATATAGTTACCCATATAACAATATATTTATATAATTTGTCCAAAACGACGACTTACATGATAATGCAAATAGCTCCTAATTCCTATCGGCATCAAAGAGTGCTATCTCCATGCTGTTCACAAGCTTATATTCAAAGTTGCCCAGCGGGGAAAATATGGGAAGGAGTAATTTTAGGGGCAATGATGTCATTTTCCACAAATGTTAGCGTTGGGCTCTTTTTGACGCCTACACACAACGTCGAAAGAGCGACAGTTCGGGGGATTGGTGGTGGTGGTGGTGGTGGAGGTGGTGGAGGGGGGGGGGTTAGGGTAACACGTGATTGCACAGAGAGCATTTTTTTCTGAATCCTAGCGCCTGCGCATCACTCGCTACTCTGTGAAACAGGACCTGATCGCGACGCACTCCGGGACTTCCTTCTTGTTTAACTTGAGCGGTGGACAGTCATGTTTGTTGATGTGAGCGGAGGATGTAAACAAGGTGCTGGTATCCCAGTAGAACGGGGTAAGTGTGTGTACTTTTATAGGTGGTGGAGGTTAGGTGGCGTAGATGTTTGTGGCCACGGTACACTTTCGCATTTACTTAAATTCAATTATAACCATATTAATACAATAATATTTTTAACCGGCACTTTTGAAAAACATATAATATATAGTCATTTTTTTCCCTCTCTAACTTATGCTAAGCACACATAATGTTACTTTATTAAAGACGTCCTCGCAAAGCAAAGTTTGTGCATATTTCTTCAGAAAGGTAATTATGTCTAATAATGGCAATAATTCCTCCCTTCAAATGTCCTGGACTTGTACCATTGAGCACTAAGGGGTACACAATTTAAATGGAAAAGAATTAAAGTTGAACAATAAATAGATTTATTAAATAAAAAACAGAAATAACAAAGATTAAGGTTTACAATAATATTATAGGTTGTACTTTGAAGCTTGATGCAAACAATTTGACTTTGCAGAATGTGAAGTTTTGACTGTAGTTACAAGGGCTGAGGAGGTAGAAGTTTTCTAAAGGAGAAAACAGCTTAGCAATTATTAGCAAAGGGTATCAAACAGATACACATATAAATTATGATCAGTCTGCTTGAATGGGTCTTAAGATAATATCCTTTAAACATTTCGGATAATGATGAGCAACAGTAAACTTTGTTGATAACAGCGGTCAAGGGCTAATAAACAGGTGTCAACAAAACAGTACTATGGCTGGTCTCTTTCCCCTTCGGTACTGCCAGAGCATTCAATAGTACATTAAATTCGAATGGAAATCACACTCAGAGCAACCAAAGAACAACAGAAGCTAAATAACAGGCAAAAGAAAAGGGTATTATTTGCGCGGACCCCACTATGATTCTAGTGCAGCTCTCTGGTTTAAACACCGCGCCTAATACAGCACGAAAAGCGTGAGTACTTGGCCAAGCTAAAATATCGATTTCCATTAGCTCAACAGTGATATGGAAAACAAGACAGACAGCCTGGTTGTAGCTATCCATAAATTACATAGATGCACACGACGTACACGCCGTCATGAGACACATTGGCTCAAAATAGATTAATGGAACTTGTGGAAGTTTTGCAAGTCTAAGACATTACTACTTTCTCAGCCCATGGTTGATGAAGTAAAGACTGTATCATAAGGACACAAGGACATAGTAACTACAACTGATACACTAAGTCAAAAGGGGAGACTTGCCCTTCAGACTCCAGGACACAATATTTAATCGATTAATAGGAAAACTTCCATCTTGTAGTCAACAAGGCTTAAAATGAATACACTATCCATTAGACACGAAAACAAAAATATTCTTCGACAGAAAATATATATAAAAAACACTACATTTTCTAGTATTCTAAATAAAACTAAACCCTGAGTCATAAGACCTTGTCGACGTTAGTTCATGATACTTAAATATTCCTGGCTTGACGTCCTGGTCAGGGTGGCGGTGGATCTGACGACCCGTACTCCATGGTCGCCGCTGTTCTTCGTTACGTGACGGTGCAGAAGTTCCTCCTTCGACGCTGGGTTGTAGTAGAACGGGTATAATGTGAATCCGGGCGTGGCCCTATATATAGTCCCAAATCTGATACGAACGGAACAAAGCAAAAGGGTGTTAAACTCAGGAATATAGACAAGGAGAAGGACGGATGAAGGCAAGGTGAAAGAGAAATAACTCGAGACGGGTTCTTTGCGGGGAAGAAGGAAATCATGGTTCCTTGGACGACCGCTAGGCTTCTCTGACGAGAAGTGGGTCAGTGTGTTGATCCCAATATATTCTTCTTTCCTTCATCAGATGTAGTTGTGATAGTATGTGTGGCAGCCATTATTGAATAATTTTTCTTTTCCCCCATGTGGCAAATAAATCCAGGAACATCTTGAAATGGTGAGTAGATACTATAGCATCTTTTATTTAAATATATTAGTTTTGATTATGTTATTTAGGCTCAGCTATTATTTTAATGAGAATTTGTGATATAGATGTACTTTACTATATTTTCTTGTAGACAGCATGGCAAGTGTATGTAAATTTATCCGACATCATCCAGTGGCAAAGGATATGCGTTAAAGTATTTTATTCATAAATAAGATAATATTAATCCTCTTCTGTGATATCTGTTACAGTATTAATCAAAATACAATTTTTTGAACAACCAAGTGTTTCAATTTAGGGAGATACGTAATTTTATTTGACTGCATCAAGTCGGAGAAAATAAATTTTGAGGTAGATTACTGTTAATATTGTTTCTTTCTTTCGTAAATTATTAAATATTGATATTTAATTGTAGCTGTCCAAACTGTCTGATTGACATGCTACATACAACTGAGCAGAGGTAACGCCTATAAGTCAAGGCCAAGCTGCAAGACCCAAGCAAACTCCTCACCTTGCATTGTCAATGGCGGGCCGTTGAGTGTTGCGAGGTGGGTCATACTTCACATTTAAAGGGGAGTCGAAAATAAATGAGCGAAACACAACACATCATTATGCTGTACAAAACAGTCAATTTTTAAAACAAGAATTTTAGATATATTTATGAGATTAAGAGTATTTTGGTGTGTATTGAATGTAAAATAAACACTCACTTGTACTATTGTTCCTAGTTTAAATCTAACCTTCATATAAGTATGTTTGGACACTGTACGTGGTTCGTTTGATCAAATGTAAAAAATATTTAACATTTGGTTATCTTTGATCACATTTTTATACTATCCTTGTCCTCAAACCATGTAAAATAATACTTTTTTAATAATATTGTTTTATTTTTAATTAAATGATATGGTATCATTACTCAAATCTTTTTTATCTAATTTGTATAATAGTTTTAAAAAAAGTACAAGCTACAACCATTATTTAAAGAAATATTAATTTCATCTAGTGAATAATACTCGCACAGACTTATCAAGTACAATTTATTCCTCTATAAGACCAATGTTAAACTATAGTTCTAATATCCGACACCACGTAGCGACAGGGTCGAGCCAAAACTTATCAAATTTGGATATCTTCAGAATTTTCGAGTCAACGTTCCTTCGCCCTCTTTTCTCTAACTTCACAGCAAAGGTACTTGCTTGTGGGTGTCCCACTAATTGCCCTATTCTGGTTGACGGGCTTACACACTTTAGTTAAACACTTCACTTTATATTGTTGCCATAATAGTGGTAAATGAGAAAAAATTAAATTTAAGCTCGCCATGAATCTTTGAGGTGTAAATACTGTATAATGTTGTGGACTAAACAAGTGCAACTTAAATTAAATTAGAAATTTTGCTTCTAGAAATAGAGCTCAAAAATAATCAAAAGTACATATTTGTTTTGAAATCATTAAATTGAATATGTGCATATTATTTTTATATGGATTTCTTATTACTATTTAATCACTGCATCTTACTACCGTTTCAGGTTGAACTCATATAAATGTGCATAATAAAATTGGCAAGTTTGGTCTTAATTAATTTCTCGTTTCTAGTAAATATTTGTAAGCTATACACATTTTCTTAAAGTGCAGGTTTTAAAAAGGTCATTGCTGTGAACTCATAATAACAAGTGTGGCTTATAAAGGGAAAATATAAAACTAAACTCATGAAGCAACAGAAAGCTAGGAAATTAACTGTTCTGAAATTATGTTACTTATAACATAAGATGTGAAATCGGCAGAAAACATTTTAATACATTTTCTGTAGCCTTTATTTACTAAAGAAGAAGAATAGAAGCAAAGAATAGTGCATACATTTAATACATTAAAGGGGATTTCTTTATCTTAACTTATCAACAAATGTTACTTTATAACACTTGTATTTTAACCCTTGCCCTCAATTATCATTAAAATAAATATAACTTCAAAAGTAATTTATTATTCCTAACTCTTTCCCCCATTTTTTTTTGTTTTGAGCCTGGATACAGCCATTATAACACCCCAGGTATATTTTTCAAAAGCTTTTCAATTCAAATTTATTAAATATTTCGGTCTTTTTTGTTGTTGTTGTTAATAATGTAACAAAGTGTTTTATTTCGCTTATCTAATTTGACACTTTTCTATCTACGGCGACACACTACAAAGAGAAATGGTTCAAGATAAACTTAAATAATTTACTAAAAGGAGTGTGCATATTTGTTAAAACAATTAAAAAATAAATTTAAAATAATTTTCGTCTGTGGTAGGCCTACTCCAAGATTAAACAAATATTATTTATATTAATTATTGTTCAAAACATGACAAATAATATAGCTATTCTTATTAAAGTGAAGCCGATATCTCACAAGAAAAAATATACGGAGCACCGCACATACTTTCTCTTTCATCTTAATAAACATTTACTAAAAAAAACTATTTGTGAAACGAGATAATATACACTGTTACAGAAATATTGAGAAAAGAGGAACATCTGTCACCAAAGAGCATAACACACAATTTCAATTTTCAAATACCTACATTATACATATATATGTATATATATATGTAGTATATACATATTTGGCGTTTTTTTTTAAATTTCTAGCCGTTTATCTCTAAAAATAGCCTATGCGAGATAAAAACAAATATTTCGAATAAGAGTTGTGTGGGTTTGAGGGAGGACAGCACTATTAATTTTGATTTTATGAACGTTTTCAAGGTAAACTTTTTTTTTTAAATTGAAACTTATAATTTTTACACGCACACACACACACAACTTTTGTTAGAAATATTTTTTTTACTCTTTCTATTTTCAAAGTTATTTGACATATCAAGACATTATTAGAATGTTAGATTTACTACTAAACAGTATTAATTTAAGTTACTGTTGTACTCTCACAAAGTATGATAAATGATCACAAGGAATTACAACTCTTCATAGTGTTCCCCGTTATTTTCTCTGCAATAATAGTCTATCCTCGAACAAACATCTGACATGGGAAAAAACATCTCTAGGAAAATTTAAATGCAAACTGTGGCAATACTTTGGCAGAGTTCTTAAATTGTGATAGGTTCTGTTTGGTAAACAATATATTTAAGTTAACCCCACAACAAAATCTAAAGGTCTTTGATATAGGGATCCTGCTGGCCATTTTATAGGCCCACTTCTACTAATCTACTTGTTCAGAAATCTATTATTGAACCATTGAACATATGATTGTATCTCCCAAAACACCAGCCCATCTTTGAAAATAGAGGCCGAATAAAAATGTTTTAAACAAAAATTGTTTAGTTATTTGTTGAGAATTTGATTCCGCTAAAAAAAGTCACATTTTATGCGCACCAAATAAATAAGGGGCATTTTAAAAATGTCTTAAAATTTTTAAATTGTATGCAATAATTTTTATTATTCACAGTAAAAGGGCACAACACAACCTTGTAAACTATTAGTTTTATCTCCAACTAACGTTATTTTGCGAATAGCACTGAAATATTTGTCTTTTTCAAAAATATAATTAAAACTGTGAAAACTACAAGTTATTTCTAATTTCATAACCTTGCATATTAAATACTGGAAAGTTCTGGGGATTTCAAAACTTTAAGACTATATGCTCCGAATACTATTCTACGTACAATGTTCACACATCAATTGGAATGGGATGCCATATCGCTGATAATGTCGAAATTCTTACGAAACTTATTTTTGCCATATTCAGATTTGACGCGCTTCAAAAGCTGTAAAACTTTTATGAGAAGTAATTCCAGTAATTTAACAAGTGTGTGTGTGTATGTGTGTATATATATATATATATATATATATATATATATATATATATATATATATATATATATAATCCTCTGTGTCGCACCTGTGCTTAGTAGCCTACTAATTCAGAACACAACACTCGATGCTAAATCCCCAAGTAAAAAAAAAAAACGATATTAATGTCCTGTCAGTTTTATAGCTCTATAAAATGATGGTTTATGCGTGAGTTCCTCTGTTCATTCATAACATAATTTTTTCTAGATAGGTTTACAATTTACTATGAATTTAAATTATTGGTCCCCCAATGTGATACTGCTGTGAAGTAAAATCTGTGCAAGCTTAATTTTGTTTATTCCTAGTTTTCTTGGTTTTTTATTGGATCTATAGCCTTCTAAGTGCTCTTTGAAGATTTTCATTGGCATCCTAACCTTCTCTAAAATTTCAATATTTTTTTAAAACCGTGTCTTAATACCCGTTTGGTTTATAAGCATAGAAGCCTATACTAATTGTGCTAATGCATTAGGCATGGGGAGTTTGCATTTATAGGAAGTGGACCCGCACTTGCGTTGAGAGAGTGTGGAAAGACATTTAGGATAAACAGCCCTCGAGACGCTTTTTTTTTATAAAAGTTTCCAAAAACTTTACTTACATATTCAACAAAGTTCTGAATATAACTAGTTAATTTATTATTTCATGACACCCTGTCTCCTCTGCCTAGTTTGTCTAATTTTCCAATATCCAATAATACTGAATTAAAAAAATATTACTTTACAGAACTAGTACTGTCAACCATTTTAAAGTAAACAGGGTGGGTAGTATGACATTCTACCTATAAAAACTTGAGAAAAGAGGAGGTAAGGAGAAATGTATCCCCAGCATAGTATTTTTGAGACAAAACCCTGCCTTTCCAAATCTCCAAGTCTGGTATTGTATCGCTTTCCTAATGTAACAAATTCTCGCGCACGTTCGTACAGCTCTCGTTTCCGTTAGTACGGTCGATGACATCTCTGCGTAGTCCCCACTTGCCCCAATACTTCAGGATGATCAGATGTGTGATAAGCGTAAAGGACATCATTGGAAAGATTGGGTTGCTTAACGAGTTTTGAAAGTCGAAACATCTTTCACTTTGGGGATGGGTTCATTTTACAACGTTGTCTCTCTGGCTAGAGTAATAACGCGGTAGAAGGAGCAGTCTTCTACAATTATTATTATTATTATTATTATTATTCCCACTTTGGTGGTAGAATGGTCAAAGTCAGGCCTGTGCAAATGATTTGGCTGAAGGGCCGTGTTGATAATTTAAATAAAATAATAGGTCGCCAAATAAAAATACCATTTTTCTGAAGATATAATTTATTAATCTTTTTTATAGACAACATAAAATGGTCGGGTGTACTGAGGGTAGTTTTTTCCAAATGGTTTCCCACTCTCTCCTCACGCAAACGAGGGTACACCTCTAAATTCAACCCTACTCAATCCTTAATAAATTGGTGTAATTGGTATATATGCGTATAGGCCGAAGAGGTAGTGAGACGCACTGCATAAAAAAAGACAATTAAACTTAGTAATCCCCCAATAAAAACAACTCCGTTGTGTGAGCCTGCAAGCGAGCGGTCGCTGCCGTTACCGATTATAGTGCCAACATTTGCGAATAGAGGGTGTCATGTGGTCAGCACACTGAGCCCTCTGGCCGTTAATCTCATTTTTCTAATCTGAAGCCGCTACTTCTTTATTAAAGTAAACCCACCTCGTTGGCGTAGTTGGCTAACGCACACGTTTCGTGTTGAGTTAGACTGCCGAGGACAGGGAGATTGAGGTTCGAATCTCGGTTGAGTGAACTAGGGGTGATTTTTACTAAATGATTTTCCACTCTCCCTCCACGCAAATGTGTGTTCACTTAATTTAAATTCAACCTTCTAAATTCCTAATCCATTCGCGTAATTAGTAATATTGTCGAAAAAAGCAGGTAAACCCGGACAAATTTCGGAGAAAGCTGAAAATTTCAGGATCAACTCAGAATTACATGCTTAACAACATATCAAAAGTCCGAGGCTTGGTTTTTTTTTTTTGTTAGAAGACCCCAAAGCTCAAAAATTCCAAAAATACTTAAAATTTATTTTAAAGTGGGAAAAATTATAAGAACGCAGAAAATTTCAGGATTGACGCAGAGTTATATACTTAACAACATATCAAAAGTTCCCTAAATCCTTCTAAGCCCCATCCTCTTCAAGCTCTTAATAAATTCCCCGAAATGATATCTTTGATACACTTGAATGCGTACCCGAATGGGTACTTAAACACGGTGCAAATAAACTAAAAATAGTACAATAACATTATTATGGGTTGCTCGTCCTCTCTCCTTTCATCCCTCCTTTAGCACAGTAACTACACAACGGGGCGAAATAGGTCAGCTCACTCAACCAGCTTGCACATTCAGTTGTAATTTTGAATTTTGTAGGCATCGATGTGTGTTTATGATGTCAATATTCATTAGAAGATTTGATTGCAATGGGACTTAAAAGCTTAATACAAGCGAATGTTGACCTATGTTGCTTGCAATACCCTAGAGTATACCTATCTGCAATGCTCTGGAGAATTTTATTGGGACCCAAGATATCACCTCCGAACAACATGTAGATCTTCGCTCAAGCAGTCACTCTAGGGATAATCGTGACAGACAAAAATTTTCCTCTTGGTTTGATGTCCATCAACCATTTGCCTATCGTTCATCAACCGAGTTAATCAGCTTGTCGACTGGTCTTGTAGGAGATGAATCTGTTAACTGTGACAAAGCTCTGGAAATAGGTTCAGATTGCACGAAAAACATGGAACGGTGGCACTTTCGGAGCTACAAAGCTCAAGCACAAGGACAGTTAAACCTTTATCTGTCATGAACAACACTATACAAGTGCATAAACAAAGCGCGCTAATAAATCAACATCAGCTATTTAATCGTATTGTGTGTGTATTCCCACCTGGACCTGCGTTAATGCAGTTCTTTTCATATGAACTAGCACCTAGACCTATGTTTTGTTTGAAGAAATATCGATGAGGAAGATGAGGAAATCATTCCTCGCCGAAATCTTAGAATCTGTTTCTCCTTGCAAAGAAAATGCACCAAAAGTCACTGTTTGTTGTAAATGGTGGGTACCTTCTTCATATCATTATTTGACCGAGACCAGTGACTTAGAGGATTATTTGCATGACATATTCATCTTATATGATTAACCATTTTTAGTGTTCATCAACAGTAGTGTTTGATGGGTATGAGGGAACACTAAAGCGGAGGAGCAGATGCGCCTGAGCAGCGAGAAAACCTCGGTAGATTTGGCAATAGATCTTGACATGGTTGCCACATCCTTTCAGGAAAAGTGTCTAGCAAATTACAAAAACAAATCACGTTTTATCAAAATTCTAACACCCATACTACGGAATAGTGGCATCTTGGTCCAGTTAGCAGGCGGAGATGCAGATTGACTTAATGTTTCGACGCTATTGAGCTATCAGCTCGGCAACATGTAACAGTTATAGCAACTGATACATATATCCTTACCATGCTAGCTTTGCGTGCACTTTCAAGTATTAAGCTCTCTCTCCTAATTCCTTGAAAAACTACAAACCTGATAAAATTCCCAATATCGTTGAGCTCCAAGAAGCTTTAGATCCTGTGAAAAACACCCTCCTGCTTATTCATTCAATGCCAGGTTGTGATACAACATCTGCCCTTTTCAGAAATGGAAAGAAATTGATTTTGACCTCCTCCAAAATGATAAAGAGCTGTCCAGGAAAATGCTAATTTTCAATTATCCTTCTGCTACTCCTGCTGAAGTAGCTTCAGCGGGGGAACTGTTAGAAAACTGCAACTCCCTAGACGAGCTGCGTTATAAAATATATGTCCAAACCGTAGCTCGTCAGTCTGTCACTGCTACTTTTGACATCGCCGTGCTTCCACCTGCGAGTGCTGCTGCCCGTCAACACTCACTTAGAGTGTATCTGCAGGTGCAACAGTGGTTAGATAATCTGCTCACACCAACGGACTGAGGCTGGCAGCTTATTGGAAAGGTAAATATATTATTACACTGAGGCAATTTTTTTTACATCTTAATTTATTCGATTTAAATTTATATAATATATTTTAAATAAAATTGCAAAATTTCGAATTATTCGTCTTGTGTTAACAGGAGCTTGTTCTTTCATGACATTTCTCCCTCCAGCCCCAGAGCAAGAAAGGTTGTGAACTTAACTGCGAATGTAAGAAGAGCGGGCTGGCGTGCTCTAAAATGTGTCGCTGTTCGGGAAAAATGTGCAGCAAGTTTCCTTCACCGTCTATCACTATAGATAGCGAAGAAAACGTTGATGGCCTAATTAATATATTTTGAAAAATAAACTCTTTAACATTTGAGTTGAGAGAATTGTGTGTGTTAACTCTAAGGAATTCACTTGGGGATTAATTTAAATGGGACACGAGTGAAACTTACTTTTATTTATGCCTTATAGACTAATTTACTAGTGCATTTTTTGAACTTTTGGGTCTCCTACCATAAAAGCCAAGCCTCGGACTTTATGGGACTTTTTATATGTTGTAAAGCATGTGATTCTGAGTCAATCCTGAAATTTTCAGCGTTCCACTCATTTTTGTCCCGCTCTAAAATAATTTATAAGTACGGTACTTATGAACTTGTTGAGCTTTGGGGTCTTCTACCAATTAATCCAAGCCTCAGACTTTAAGGGACTTTTGATATGTTGTAAAGCATCATTCTGAGTCAATCCTGAAATTTTCGGCGTTCTTAAATTTTTACTGCCTTAAAATAATGTATTAATACTTATGTACTTTTTGAACTTTGGAGTATTCTGCCATAAAAACCAAGCCTCGCTCTTTTGATATGTTGCTAAGCATATAATTCTGTGACAGTCTTGAAATTGTCAGTTTTAGGTATTTGGTACTTCTAAAAAAAAAAAAAAAACCAAGCCTAGGACCTTAGGGGACCTTTTGATATGGTGTAAGGCATGTAATTCTGAGCCGATCCTGACATTTTCAGCTTTCTCCGAATTTTGTCCAGGTTATTTGCTAATAATCCTGGGCTATTAAGCGTATAACCCAAACGGGCATTAAGACGTGGTGCTAAATAATAATAATAAATAATAATAACTTAATCAAGTGGATCCTCCTCATTTATCCTCATGAGTCTGAGTTTGCCTCATTGATAAATTTTGAAAGCACTAGGGATCGAACCCTAGACCCCTAGATCTGTAGCCAGGAATTCTGACCACTAGACCACAGATGCGGTCAATCATCTACTAAAACACATCTTATTGAGACGAATGCAATTTTTTCATAAATTTAGACATTCTTTAATGTCAGATATAAATTGCGTAATTGAGATTTTTATTTTTAAAACTGCTTTTTAAATGTTCAACATAAATGCGTGAGGAACTTTTATTGAGGAGAGATCAGGCCTCGAATCTCATTCGGGTCTCCTAAGGGCAATTTTTCCTTAATAGTTTTTGCGCTCTCACTTCAAACAAATGCATCTACACTTCTTATAAATTCAACCTTCCTCATCCTCACCCCCTTTAGTATAAATATATGGTAGTTAAGATGCGTCGAAAAAAACCCTCCACAAAAACATTTACTAGCTACCAAAAGTGACAGTTACAGATCACATGGCTCGGTGTACAATCAAAGTAGTTTCAACTTTTGTAACTGTCAGCCTAATGTCCTTCCTACCGAGTTCTTACTATTATTATCGTTCACTATGCTTTACCTGACATCCAAGATTGCTCAAGCATTGTCCATAAAACAAACGACGAACTCTCGGTTCGAAAATGTGTGTTGTGCGAGAACAATCGCGGTACGAGAGATTCGGAGCTCATTTGTTTCTTCCATGCAAATAACCTCAACTGTGTAAAAGCGCTTTTAAAAACAATACATAAAACGATTAACTTAACGTTTATAGTGGATATTTTTTCTTATTTACCACCTGCAAGCAAATATTTAATATCCATAACATAAATCTTCCAACAAGTTAAAAAAAAAACCTAACTTATAATTACGACGGTATAATTTCATTGAGGGGAATTATATAATTCTTGGTATTACAAATCTTTGACATACAATTTTTACATCTATGTTTGTTTCTACAATTCACTACTCATTAAACTTATGTACCAACACATATATTAATTATATTTGAAATAAATCATGTTTCAAGTATTTTTGTTTTGAGAAAGAAATTGTGTTATTTGGATAAATGTTTCTTCTTCTTTTATTATAACTATTAATAAAATTAATAGTTTGTGTGTCTTTCAGATGCGCGATATCAACCGCATACCGAGGACTGAAATTTACAAATTAGTAGCACCTGTGCACAAACATGTGCACATCGAAACCGGAATTTCAAAATTTTATTTTTATATATTTAAATTAATTAAAAACTGGATCGGAAGAAATAGAGTGAAGATTATTTTCTCTGTTTGTTTGAAGCAAATAAAAGGTTGGACAGAGGCAACCACGCATTCTATTGTGTGGCTACCGTTGGCAATACCGGATATTTCTGCCAGTTTTCTTTAGAATACTAATTTAATGCATGAATGAAGTGGTTTTCTGATCTTTAGTAACTATGTTTATTCCTTTAAGTTTTTTGTAATATCTAGTAAAAAATAATTTAACATTGTAATTATTGATTTATTATTTAATTTGATAATTTGTCATGTTTTCCGTTAATCAATATAATGTGGAAATTATTAGTTATTACGTTATTTTCTATCTTATTCAATTTATATTAATAAAATGAAGAGTTTTTTTTTCTTTCATTAGCGTTGCGTGATATCTACCCCACGCGGAGGTCTGAAATTTAAAAATTGTTAGTCCCCTTTGCATGAACATAAACACCCCGAAGCTGGAATTTAAAATTAAAATTTGATTTTTTTAAAAGTAAATAAAATCTGACCCGAAATAAATAAAATGAGATATTTTTCTGTTTGAAGCAAAGAAAAGCGTTCTTTGCCTTGCCACCACAGGCAACACCGGGACTTTTGCTAGTCATGTGTGAACTTTAAATTTAGGCCCGTTATTTATGTTAGTAATTTATACATTATTTTGCCACATGTTTTGCTTAAGGTGGGACGAAAATCGATTTGAGCTAAGGTTAATACTTTTTGCAGTTTTTAAACAAACATTTTCTCTTGGATTAGATAAATAAAATGTTATTCCAGTATATACATTTATTTTAATTTTCTTCACATAGTGATCATACTGTTCTTGAATATTGGTCATGCGGATGTTGGCATTTATGAGCGACTTTTTAAATAAAAATAAAAGGTTTAGTCAAACTGGTTGATCACTATGTGTAGCAAACTAAACTAAATGTAGCTACTGAAGCAACTTTTTCTTTTTACCCAAAACGTTTTTTGATCTAGAAGAAGGGAAAAAAACTGACCTCAACTCAAGCTTCCAAATACCTTTTTAGGGATATAATACAATGTTATAAAAAAAACTCCATGGCCTCAGCCCACAATCGAGCTATATCGACTAAGCAGCCGCCGTTTGTTGGGTAAGCTAGAGCCAACATTTGCGGATATAGGGTATCAATGTGGTCAGCACAACGATCCTTCATGCCGTTAATCTCAGTTTTCTATACCAAAGCCGCTACTTTTATTCAACTAGCTCCTCATTTATCCTCACGAGGCTGAGTTTGAGCCTGTTCCAGACCCACTGCTTTAAATAAAGTTTCTGGTAGTCCCGGAGATCGAACCCGGGCCTTCTGGATCTGTAGCCAGGAACGCTAACCACTAGAACACAGAGGTGGTCAGTCATATAATATTAGATAACATCTAGGGAAATAATGTATGTTTTAATATGGAGTTTATTTCCTAAGACTCTGAAGAATTTGAGCAATAAACTTTCGCCCTGTCTAAACGCTGCTGTATCTCTCACCTTGACATCCTGTCTCGCTCCCCCCTCCCCCTCCCCCCTCCCTGCCCTTCCTTCCGTTTATATGGTTGCAGTGCTCGTAAATACGCTCTCCAGCCGGGGACCACCCGTAGCTCATCTGATGGAAATACTAGCTCAGACGAGGAAGATCGTGGGTTCGAAGTCTAGCACTGTATCTCTGTTTTGTACCCCCGCAACCCCCATTAATATGTTAGGGCGTGGGGTTGTTCTTTTTCTCGTTGATCACATTTGTTTTTCTTTATATGTATGACAGTAATTTCAATGATTGAATTTAAGGTAGGAATGTAGGGAATGCGAGACAAGGACAGTGTTTTTAAAGTATTCATAAAAACACATTTTTTGACCAAAACATATGAATAAAATATTCTTCAATAGAAACAGAGTTTAATCTTCTTTACATGGTGATATCAACAGTTCCTGAATATCTTTCAAGTGTGTCCTGGAATTTAATTAAACCTTTTATCTACATTTAAAAAATTGCCATCTAATGCCGCTATTCTCATGACAGATATTCAACAACTGTTGATATCACCATGTGAAGAAAATCAAACTCTATATTTCTACAAGAGAAATATTTTGTCTGTTTTGGCCAAACATTTTTTTTGCTATTAAAACTGCAAGAACACACAACTTGTATCGTGTCCCCAGCACTCTCAACCTAAGAGGCCATCCTATAGCCGAATAACCTATAAAATACTACGCTCGAACCGTAACATTTTTCGGACTGTGATTTTCTGCATTCCTCATTTGACATCAGTGAAATTGGGTTAGTTTATTAGGTTTTGTTTTAATTTAAAATTAATCATTTCCAACTTTTTCTGAGTTTTTAAAAAGATATCGTAAAACCTTTTCACTAGTTTCAATTCTAATGGTTAAAAAAACAAACAGAATAAAGACAACAGCACCACAATATGACGTATAGTACGAGCTGTACTACTTACTAAGTTAGGTGGTATCAGTTTAATAAGACGTGCTCTTTAAAGAACGTTGGGTGAAACGCTGCTGAATGATTTTATTTTGTACAGGTAGGTAAACCTATTTATAATGAACAAAATAATCTAAGGCGTTTGTGATAAATTTTGACAACCATGATTAATAAAGTTTGCAAAAGTGCTTAATGCAATGTGTCGACTTGTCTACTTATCGACCAAAGACTTAAGGAAATGTTCGCTTTCAATCAAGCCTGGCTAGTGTGCACAAGGACAGCTTTGGTATAGTCGGGTCGCCGCATGAATAAACTTAGCTTTAGAGCGGATAACATTTAACTTAGGTAATACAGTTCAAACCAGACGTCTCATCTTGGTGTGGTTTTCGATGTTGTTTTATAGAAAAACGCGGAATCGGGGCCAATTAAACCCTTTCACAATATTTTAGAAAACATATATAAATTGGAAAACAAATATTTGTGTATTAAAAAGCTACTACACTGTTCCATATTTCCCTGTGGTAAGATAACGAATGCAGAAAATTACACTCCGAAAAGTTTTCTGGCTCGAGCGTGATATTGTTTCTAATATACCTACTCGGTTTGTTGGCCATGAGAGGGCTCTTAAAGTTTAAAACTTAATAAAGCTAACTCACTTCTATGTATTTATCCACCAAGTAATTTAGTCCTCCAATTGCCATTCTTGACGGATGGTGTTTGTTTTGATGACTGTAATATAAATTTTGTAACCTTGGTTACACAACACTTTTCTCTCTCTCTAATAGCTTATTTTGTGTTCTAGGCCCTACTTTACAGTGCTCTCGTATATTTTCTAAAAAAGTTTCTTTCTTTAGCGATCCTACTATACAGTGCGCTCGTATATTCTCTAAAAGTTTCTTTCTTGCACGATCCTACTATAACGAGTTACTTGCAAGGTTAGGTGGGCAATTTGTATGCATGATAAACACCTAGGTTTGAACCTGCCTTATCATCTCACTGGGTGTTAAGTTTACCGCCTCTGTTGCTTTATTTAAAAATAATTTTGACCCCTTCATTTGAAACCAAGGTTATTAACGACCTAATCTGTCTCGTAGGGATCTAGGAAGGTAAATTTAAGGAAGTGCATCCACAATAAAATGGGCGGGGGGATGGGGATGGGAATGGGAATGGGAAAACTACCGTGATGAATTCAATACCGCGAGCTCACTTTCACCGGCATTCCAATATATTGCGAGATTTTAAGTCTTAGAGCTTGTAACCACTGATCTGTTCGTTTTGTTTTCTAGCCACTCCCTGGTCGAATGCTCATTTTCTTAACGTTTACTTTTATTCGGCTTCTTTGTATTGGCTATATTGCTAATTCGCCGAATGCTATTACTAGCGTCAGAAGACAAACAATAACGAAGTTAGTCACGTGCATGGGGTCAAGAAATCGCGTTCACTAGACAACGGAAAAAAACCCCAACCAAGCCGAACCTTTTATTTGGTCTTTTTAATTATGGCAAAAGGTTTTGTCTAAACAATAAAAAGAAAGTTGATGTTCAAAATGCCACGAAGGTTTTCTTTAGAAAGATCTGGACCATTCCCCATTTTACCCGGCTATGGGTGCGTTCTACCGGAACTTAAGAGGAAGTGTGAAATGTGTAACGAATTTTTTTATCTTTAAAGAAATTAAGACAGAGAGAGAGAGACACGATGGGAAGTATAACTCCAATAAGGGGGCCACCAATTAAAAATATAAAGAAATAACGCATGGTAATATATCATTTTACGTAGACATGAAAGGCAATTAAGATGTTTTCATGGACTTTTTTTTAACTCTTTGAAGTGTTTATGTTACTGTGAATGTGCTGAATTCGTTATTTTGTAAAATAACCAGTGAATGTATAGAATCACCGAAAGCGATGGTTTATTTAACAAATAATAAGATTTATCTAAAATTTACCAGTGATATCATAAATTTCTCAATGCAATTTGGTGAAAGTATGAAGCATGAACTGTATTTCTACATTTACCGGTGATTTTATAAAATATATAATCTTTGTGGATAAACATATAGAACATAAATCCAAAACTAACCTAACTAACTTAACCTATAACTTGCCTTAACTAACCTAACCAAGCCTATTCTTAACGTGACTTATTAGCATTCACTGGTAATTTTGTAAACTCACCGGTGATTTGTAAATGTTCGCGAGTATGTGAAATAGTAAACACATTTTTACAATCTCAAGTGAACCTGTGGCTTGTAGAATCACCAGTGACTTTATACAAACTCATCACATTCAGCACACTAACAGTAGCATGTATATATTTTAATTTTGTGCATAAGTATGTCTAACATCATAAACGTAGGTGACTGTAATATAAAGGTTAGGATAGCTAAAAGGATATGCACCCACATTAGCTTGAATGTATGCAGAACCTGGACGAGATTTAAACCTCGGCATCCCCGTCGCTGGTGATCGAGTCTATTTAGAACTTGATGCCTTAAACCGCATGGCCACCGATGTGGATATGCATACCTTCAAAAACACGTGTGCTGTTATGACGCAAATATAGCATAGTGCTATTACAATACAATGATAAGAAGGAACTATCAATTATATACGTCTCTCAAAGGGTAATTTATGTAACCGCTTTTGCGCGCAGATGATAGAGAGAGAGAGAGAGAGAGAAGATGGTTAAATGAGAAAAAGAGCGATATACATAGAAAGAGAGATAAAATACTTTACACCCGGATGGAACCCCCCGATCTCCTAGTTACCGGCCAACTAGACTAGATGAGCCTGACATTTAGTCTGCGTACTCACCGGCTCGGGTTTCATTATAAAGAACTACTCCTTACTAATCAGTTCCTAAAAGTTCTCGGTTCACATTTACATTATTCTTTAACTATAGGATTTTTAGATTGAAGACCTGCAAAAAAATAGAGGTCTTTGCACTTCATTAATATTTGAAACATATTTATTTGATTACAAAATTATTATTTTAACAGTTTTCCGTTCGGTTATACGCACTTACGCTAATGTGTAATGGTAGGGTGTTGTGAGATGAAATGAAGGACCTACAGTTTAACGTGGAATCCGAACCACGGTGGGGCCTGGCATTCCCCACATTCACAAGTTGTCTTGTCAGAGGTGAACTGTACTTAGATTTGAATGTAATGCACACTTGTTCATTTTTATATTTGGGAATAAAAACCTTAATCGGTGATATTTTCTGGGCTGGTGCGGAGCAATACGAACTAACACGAAACAAGAGTTTCAGATGAATAGTTCAGCAACTTTGAATAAAATTAATGTAGAGCTTCAAACCTACCTAAACATGTTCTCACTAATAGGGGAGGGTGAAACATGCAGAATTAAAAGAAATGCACTTGTATTTGTGTGGAGGGAGAGTGAGAAGAGACTCACACCTTATCTGCGTGTCCACATTAAATAATCAGATTTTTATTAAAATATAGTAAAATAAGTTCTAAACAAATTTTGATTATTTTAAAGTAGCAAGATTTATATATATTTGATTAGGTTTTTTCAACATCGCGTCTTACTACTCGTTGGGGTTATACACTTATGTACTATTTACGCTAATGGTTTTATAGATTAGGAAGGTTATATTGAGAAGAAGTGTAACCGCATTTGTGTGGAGGCAGATTGGAAAACAATTTTGGAAAAACTTCTCACTACATCCGACTGAGATTCGAACCTCGATCTCCCCGTCATCGGCAGTCTAGTATACTACGAAAGTAGCGCGTTAGACCATGCGACCACCGAAGCGTTTTTTATTAGTTATGTTAGGACTATTATATTGATTTTATTTCTTAATACATTACTTGGCATATCCTGTATATCTTTATTTCACCACGTTTTTATACCCTTCACGGCTAAACGCGCACAGATTAATTACGCTAGTGGAAAAAACCCTCGTAAAACCTACCTAGATTCGAACCCCAATTTTCTCGTCACCAGTTATCCAGTCCGTCATTTGAGTGGCGTATTAGATCATGGGGTGGCCGATGCGGGTGATATACTACGAGTATATGCTACTGGTATATATCTTAACAGTATTCATCATATATTGGATTCATTCACATACCAAACCAATATTTCAAAAAATGCCAACTCTTGGAATAGGCATGAGTCTTGGTTTCATTTGTTGAGAACCAAAACTTAGACAAAGGATATGCGGCCACCAATTAATAAATTGTAAACTAACTTGTATTAGGATCAAATTGACGTTTTGTTATCAATACTATAGTCACCCACTTCAGTGACCGAATGGTCTAAGACCCCACTCTTTTGTTAGGCTGGCCTGCTAAAGACTGAACTGGCTCGAATCCCGGTCGGGTCTACTGAAGATAGTTTTTCCTTAATTACTTCCCACTCTCCTTTCAAGCAAACGGTGGTATATTATCTCAAATGCTTCCGTCTTTATCCCTACCTCTTTTGAATAATTATAATAATGCGTATAACCTGAACAGGTAGTAAGATTCGATGATAAAAAAAATTATAGTCACTGGTCAGTAGGTTAAAATAAGCTCAGCATGTGACTAATTAAACTTGAATAAGCAAAGGAAATCGTTTACATTGCTTTTGTTCTATAGGCTTGTAAGAATCTTATGGTGAATAGAAGTGTAAATAAGTGTTGTATAGGGCGTACTTTGTACCCATAATCAATATGCAGCAGAAACATGGACATTGAATGTAAGAAGGCTAAAGGAAAGTGGAGGCCATGGGAATGAAGTTTGTGAGGAGCATGCTAGCTGTCACGAGGAGAAACAAGATTAGGAATGAAGTTATCTGGGAGAAAGTGAGTGTATAGGATGTAAATGGGGTAGTAGAGAAAGCAAGGCTGAGATGGTATGGTCATGTAATGAAAATTGAGAGGGAGAGAGTGCCAAATAAAATGATGGAAATGAAGTATGTTGGAAAAAGACTGCAAGGAAGACCAAGAAAGAGATTAGAGACGTTGTTAACATAAAGTGTGTGTACAAGGGAGAGGAGGATGATAGAAGCTATTAAAGAAGGAAGAGTGGTGGAAGGATAGAAGAAGATTGAGGTATTTTACTAAACTGACCCGGGTACAAGCTGGAAACAGTTGATGGTTAGTTGAGTCTTGTTCATGCCAAAATCCCTCCCCTCCGCCCCCTTTTCTGACTTCAAGAATTTTACCTCTTGTTATTAGCGCTAATGAAGTTTGCGAATATCTTTGAGTGAATTGTAAAGTCTTTTATGACCACCTGAAAGCATGTTTACTTTGCTTCTAAGGTAAAAGAGTAAAAGAGCAAGCTCTATCTCAAACAGCGATAAATTTAGTGACAGATGTACTTTTTACAGGTAGTTCACTAAATCCTCATAATGTGGAACGGAATGTGATCATTTGGGTTCAGCGTTGTATTCAACTGTGAACTAAAGGGAAGAGTCATTAGCCCTGAAACTTATTAAGGTATTTACCATAGCGAAATGATGACATTAGTCTGTAAAAATGCTTAATCGTTTTGTTTACTAACTACGAGGTGACCTGGTGGTCTAGGGGTAAGGTGTCAGACTTCTATGCTGCGGCCGGGGTTCAATCCTCGGTCCCGGCAAAGATTTATCGATTACCAAACCCTTCCTTCACCTCTGACAAACATCTTGTGAATGTGGGGAATGCCAGGCCTCCACCGTGGTTCGGATTCCACGTTAAACTGTAGGTCCTTCATTTCATCTCACAATCACCCTACCATTACACATTAGCGTAAGTGCGTATAACCCGAATGGGTAGTAAGACGCGGTGCTAATAATAATAATAATAATACTAACTACGTTAAATACTAATAAAAAGACAATTAAAAACGTAAATAAAATACGTTATCCTTATATTTTGCATATTCTATAACTAATAAGATAGGGTTTTCCGTTCTATTTCGATTGGTTAATCTTTCTTTTTCCTCCCAAGTAATATAAACAATATATTAATTTTTTCCGCACTCAGGGTGTCCAGTGACCTGCAAAATGGGGAATTTTCTTAGCCAGGTAAAAGTCATGGAATTTTTAATTATTTTTGCTAAAAATCATACTCAACTTTTTTTTATTTAAACATTAGTCAAAATAAATGTTTCTTTCAATTATTATACACCATGAATCTCTTTTAACACAGTTGTCCCTATTGAGCATACAACCCTCAATTCTCAAAATCAACCTGAAATCTTGGTGTCGTATTTCTTCTACCCCTCCACCGCACGGTTTTAGCCAAAGGTGAGTCATGGTTATGAACATGCGCGAGGATTCTATTACATTATAGGAAGAAGCTAAAAAATAATGTTCTCACAACATTTTTAAATTAAATTTTATTTTATTCTGGTTTTCAACCTGAGAAGCTCACTTGGCAGTACACACTGTCTGAGGATGGCGACGTTGCACGCCGAAACATGTCACGTTTATGTCAATTAAGGCCATCTCTCGGATGCCACACAAGGAGCAAGGAAATTCAGCTAAGGAATTTAGAATTCAATAAAATTTATTTTCTTATAATTTTTTTAGAACATTATCAATTGTCAATTCTTACAGTTAATCTTATTATAATTACTCAATCTTAATAATATTTTCATTCAACATTATACCAAGTTTAACGTTTTTCCAGTATATGAATTCATGTTAACTTTTAATGTGTTATATTTTTAATGTTATGTGTTGTGACCTGACTCACACTTTAATGTGTTTTTACTCAATGTTTTTTATCTAAGTTATATAGAAAATTAATATTATTCACTTTTACTAAATCACACTGACATTTTATAAACTTGTTTATGGTTCACTGTTAATAATCTATTGATTTCATCAATTATTGAATTATATTAACTTTGCAATTTATATCTGCTTCCTTACTACAACTTCATCATGTTTTAAAAAAAATTTTTTTTTTTAATTAGCCTATTGGTGTAAAGCGACCTTTTAATGTCTCGATATGATTTCACTGAAATTCAACTCAGATTGCACCACTTAATAAAATGTTTGTAATATATATTAACTGGAAAAGTTGGAAATTGGCTTTGGAAAACCTGGAAAAGTCGGGGAATAAAAAAAATAGTTTGGCCAAACACCCTTACAAGTATTCACATCGACATTTACTATTTTATTATGCACACTCTCTAATACCAGTACTATTAACGACATAAACTATCTAATTAAAATTAATGGCACACTTGTTTAACTAGTACATAGCATTTGCTTGGAACGATGATTGGAAAAGCTCAAACTCGGTGGTCTTGGGGTAAAGTGCTCGATCAGGATCCGATATTTGTGGGTTCATACCCAACTGAGGTAGATGGATTTTTCTTTAGTGATAAAAATCCTTAGCACACCTTACTTCGGACGAGACGTAAAGCCGTCAGTTCCATATCGATTGTGGCATGTAGAAGAACCGTGGATGGTATGTGAAAATACCTTTCGCTCTCCAGTTCATAAAGTGCACGTTAGATACCTTACATAAAAAACAGTCAACGAAAACAAAACTGTTGCATTAAACCCCCCACATCTCAAGTGCAGTCATACGGTATTAAACCCTGGCCTCCATGAATCAGATTCAGGCATACGAACCGCTTCCCTGAGGGTATGAAGACAGCTAGTCTGATATACCTCGAAGATACTTTGTTTGGACTTTCTGTTGAGTTTATATGGTTCTAAATTAGGGGGTTGATTACAGTCCAAGAATCATAGAAAGGTCTTTCTTTATCTGACGGCTAGAAAAGTCACTATATCTACTTCATCATACTTCAAGTCATGTGTCTGAAGATGTAATTTCTTGATAGATATTCAATGCATATTAAATAATACTAATACAAGAATAAAATTTATCAATTTTGACTACAACAAAATATGTTTGTATTTTCTAAAAGGCCCTTCATATGAAAATTAAACTGACCATGTGTGTTCTAGGTTCAGACGTCTTAAACGGTAGTAAAGACAATAGGAAAAACACTTTTAAAAAACCAATAACCAAACACATTTCCTAGTCGAATAGTTATGACTCCATTCTAAGTTATTTCTATAAAATGCTTAAGTTAACTTTAACCGATTATACTATTTTAGTATATCTATATACACACACAATCCAGTTAGCAGGACGAAACTATCCAAATTTACTAGACTTTTATATACCTCGCCTGGAATTGAACAGGGGTATCTTAAACTTGTATTTAGGATGGCTTCCTATTGGAATAATTTTCATAAATATTCATACAAACTGGAGGCTTGTAATTGCAAATGACGTTAGCCTTTGCCAATCACTTTATCCCGCGTTCGCGTTCACTTGCACTGCGACTTACGTAAGTAGATTATTTGAAACTTGATTTAGTTATGGGATCTTCCTGTTGCTCACATGTCAAATTCTCGGCGCCGGATATGTGCGTTCACTGCCAAGTCAAATGGGCTGAAAATGTTCGCGGTTAACCATAACATCGAAAGTTTCAAACTGTATTTGAGATCCTACGCGAGTAACTTTTGAATATACTCATGTAGATAGCCAACGTGATCTCAGTTCACCAAATTATAATTATCTTAAGGGGTCAATATTTTAAACATATCATTAGTGATAGTTAACGCACACATGTCTTGGCATATGAATACATGAAAGTATAACTACACTAACCCCGTGGCTTCTTTGGTGCTGACTGACAGCTCACAGCTGACTTCTGACAGTCAACATTTAGGTACATACCTAAATTTTGACTCAGAAGGGACAGTTGCTAATCAAATGTTTTTGCAGGTCATATGGTTCGGCGTAGGGATACATAATTTGGTCTGGTAACTTTTCAAAGCTGTCAGCTGTCAGTCAGCAGCAAAGAAGCCATAGGGCTACTGTAGTAAAACTTTTAATTATCATAAAATAAATACATAATAATAAAATATAAAGAAGCGTTGCAGGAAATGATGGGCCGGCTGGTGAAAATAGGGAGAAGATTTGGCATGGATATCAACAGCGAGAAGTCAAAAGTGATGGTGATTTCAAAAAATGAAAAGTCGCTTGTAATAAAAATTAGAAAACAGAGCAATTCAAGTAGCTGGGAAGTCTTCTGACAAAGGATGCTTATTGCACCAAGAAAATTAGGTCGAGGATCGCCATGGCCAAAGAATCTTTCAAGAAGATGAGTTTACTGCTGACCAACTATTTGAGATTAGAACTCGGGGAAAAATCTGATTAAATGCTATATTTGGATTATCGCGTTGTATAGAGCAGAATCTTGGACTCTTAGAACGATGGAAAGAGAGAAGATCAAGAGGATAGACAGGGAGACAGATGAAGTCCTATTAAGAGACGATGAGAGAACCATTTTGGATGTGCTTGTTTGGTACAAAACAAACTGGATATGACACATCCTTAGAAGGTACTGTTCTCTGCACGACGTCATAGAAGGAAAGGTTGAGGAAAGGCGGAGATTAGGAAAAAGTAAGATTCAAATAGTGAATGACTTGAAGGAAAGAAGAATATTCCGAGAGCCTAAGGAGGAGGCAGAGGACAGGAAGCATTGGTGGTCCAAGTTTACTAACAAAAGAAACGGATATCTCGTAAGACAGAACACCTAATAAATAATAATATATAATAATAATATTAATAATGAAAAACCTTTGACTCTTAGAAAAACAGATGTATTTTTGTGCGTATTAGCGTTTTACTACCCGTCCTCAATATCCGTATTTAACTAATTTATAGGAAATGTTCACGAATATGCGTGGTGGGAGGCTGGGAGTCAATTTAGTAAAGAAATAAATCTGCATACACCTGGTCTGGATTAGAACCCCGACCTTCCTATCACCTGAAGCCCCCGATTAGATGAGATTGACGTTTAATCCGTGTCCGCCGATGAGATAATGTATTCTTCGTAACCCGGCCCTGAAAGGTGGCAAGTTGGCCTGGCATGGTTCCACTATGACATAGTTTATAAAGCCATATTGTAATACGTCAAGATAATTAAGTCTAAAGCTGATACCTTTCAGGGTAAACACATTTCATGAATTTTTAGGCTATTAGCGACTTATACTAACTTAGCTGCAGGATGAACACAACTAGACTTAAGACCGTTTATAACACTTAGCCAAATATGTTAAACCTTATTTTCTGATGAGTTATGAGTGCGTTCCAATAAATAAGTTAAAAAGACCAGAGTACATTGGTTGGTCTTTTAACTTATTTATTTATTTAAATACCCTCGTATTTACAGGCCTTGACGAGAATTGAATCACAGACCCTCAAGCCAGCAGCATACGTTTTGCCAAATTAACTCTATGGGCTCGGATGCTATAATATTAAATTTATTTTTAAATATACCAGGTTTGATATAAATGGTGTTGAGCTTTGAAAGTTTATTGTAAACAAATTGGTTCGTGTAAAAGAGGCAGGATGCGACAGCCTCCTAACGTATACCTCCGGCACTAGCTAGTGATTTTAAAAGAGTTAATTGGTTTCTACTGATGCAATCTGCACCTAATTTTCATCCAAACCATGGTTCGCTAGTTTGGAAAATAGATGCCCGAAAACTCTTTAACGACCTTCCTCCCCGTCATCCTTTAAATTGATTCCTGTTGCTCAAGCAATTTGGAAGCCTCATGTAAGCCGCCTCGATGAGAGGTTAGGTTAATTGGCAGCTGGCACACCCCCCTTCCAGCCGAGTTTTGGGCCAACTCACCTTTTTCACTAAGACTGTGTGTATAATTAAATTTTTCTTTGTTTGGTTGATTTAAATAATACGCTCTTTTGAATTTAAAAACTTATTGATCACAAACACAATCTTTAAGGATCCCGTCGGTAGATATCACTAAGAAGTGCGGGTGTGGGTCCGTCTTGCAGATCATTTGTGTTGTTCAGAAGGATTTTGAGCTACAGCCCAATTTTCATATGAAGTGTTTTTTAGAAAACACATTTTTTGTGGCCAACATTTATAACATTTTGCTATATTATTAGTATTTTTTATCAGTATTGATAATATATATCAAAATTGGCAGCTAATTAGCTCATGATTTGGCGTATAAATATGTGAAAGATCTAATAACTTTTCTAGCTTCCAGATAAGGTTTAAGGCAGAACATATATTTCGTGTTAACTTTGGCAGGATTCATGAATTTTAGTGAAAGACGTACTAGAACGTTACTTGGTCTCACTTTCTAAAATAAGAGTACAATATGTATTATATTTTTTAGTATTAACGATCCTTTAATCACTAGCAGTAAAAAACAGGACAAATTGTAGATCTCCCCGAACCGAGTTGCAAGTTTTTAAGTGATAATAAAAGAGGCCTTGGCCGATTTCTTTTCAAGGAGGTAGATCGTTCAATGGGACGCCGTGAGGGTTGCAAGACGCCCTCGTGGCACCCATTGAAAAAAACACGATCATACCATAATTCAGATAGGTTGTGTACTAGAAACTCACGATAACACCATCATTTAGATTGGATGTGTGTTAGATCTTCACGATCACACCATAATTCAGATAGGATATGTGTTAGACCCTCACGATCACCATCATTTAGATTGGATGTGTGTTAGACCCTCACGATCACACCATCATTTAGATTGGATGTGTGTTAGACCTTCACGATCACACCATCATTCATATAGGATTTGTGTTAGACCATCACGATCATACCATCATTCAGATAGGATATGTGTTAGACCTTCACGATCATAACATCATTCAGATTGGATGTGTGTTAGACCTCACGATCATACCATCATACAAATCGGACGTAACCTACACACTCGCGTTGTAACTCCTTTTCAACTTTCATTATTTAGTAGATTCATTCTTTAGTAACAATTACCAAAGTGTTAAATAAATTAATCCTAAATATATTAATTTGTGATCTTTAATTTATGTTATCTTCCATTTAAATCAAACCCAGTCTAATTATTTTTGATAGGGAAAATAATTTACCTGGTGCTCGAACACAATATATTAAATGTCTAAATCTAGCATGGAGATATAACTGACGCACGTGAATCCAGGACGATCAGGCCGTATACTAACCCGGTCAGGATCCGAACCAAGGACGCTAAGATGGATACAACCGCGTGCCGATAGAGGTTCTTCCTGTGAAAATAGTATTGTACGTCGCATCTACAAACCGAGGAAAGATCTACATTTGTTTTAAGTAGAATATTACTTTTTTTTTTAACGATCACACATTTTTACAATTTAAAAAGCTTTCATTAATTAAAAATAACCTGTATTACTAGAAACATATTTTAAAATAAGTTCGATTAATTATATAAACGTAACATAGTTGGGGAAATTTTTTTTGCACTAAATTCTTCCATTCAGAAACTCGCTAATAGATTCAATTAAAACAAGCCCAAATCTATAATTATTTATTAATTTAATTAATAATTATTTAATTAATTTATTAATTATCTTTAGGTCATTCAATTAAATAATCTAATCTATGGTAAACAATTAAAATTATACTCCTCTTAGCTATGCACACATCTAATTCTGATAATAGTGTTTAATTTCCCCCTCCCCGCTCCTTCTTTCTCCCTCCTATTCCCCTATGCAATAAACATATTTCTATTTAAATAATTCATTTACATTTCTATTCAAACAGATTTTCAGAAATATATATTTTTTCTAAATGAATGAATCAGAGTATAGTTTTTTTTAACTCTGTTACAAGAAAGAACAAAACCCGTTTCGGTGGCCGTATGGTCCAAGACTCTACTTACGTTGTATACTATACAGCTGATGACGATGAGATCGAGGTTCGAATCTCGGTCGGGTGTACTGAAGGGGGGGGGGGGGTTCAAAATGGTGTTCCTCTCTTCCTCCATTCAAAAAATGCGGGTACACTAATAAATATAACCTTCCTCATCCCTAAAAACTATTAACGTAATTGGCACACAAGCGTATAATCCTATTGGGTAGCAAAACGCGGTGCTAAAAAAAAAAAAAAAAAAGCGAAAGAACGAGTTTAGAACAACTTCTTAAATGAGCTTATCTAAATCAAACGTTAGATATTGCCATTGATGTTCGAGTCACAATCTCATTTAATAGTTTTGAAAACACACAACTCCTAAGAAAAACGCGCTACTTTGTAACACCCAGACAGGTTATTTTATACCTGCATCCAAAAATTATAAGGGTGAAAGTTAGGGCAAGAGCTAGAAACCGATTTCATTGCTCTTTGTTTAACAAGCTGTTTGTTAATATTTTGCCGTCGGCCATTTAACCTTTTCAATTTAATTGCTTTCGCAAGTAAGTTTCTGTGTATTTTAAAGTGAAATCCAACAAACGAGAGGAAAACGTGGTTAAATTATGTGAATTTCTAATTACTAACTAAAGTCCAATATAAGATTTTCTTTTGTGTTATGAAACACTAGCTGTATGTCATAACGTCGAATAAATGGGTATACATTTGTTAATGCCTGGCCATGTTAATAGTCTTAATTTCATAATATATTGTTTTGTGCGACGCGTCAGGTGCATAAACTAGGCCCCGCCCATGAAAGCACTAACGACCGGACTTAGTGCAATCGTTAGCTCTACGTTAGTGCTGCTCAATAAACACAAACATTTCGTTAGTGCTACATTTTTGTGGAAGCTATAAGCCAAAATAATTGGGTGGGGCCAAGTTGACGTAAACCTGGCCCCGCCTACCATATTATGGTGCGGCATTAACGACAAAACCCAAGGCAATTGTTAGTGCTGGTCATTGACCTCAAAAATCTCGTTAGTGCTACATTTCTGTGGAAGCTATAAGCCAAAATCTTTGGACGGTTCTACACATACCGATATTGTCAACGCCGATATCGTTGTCGGCACCAACACTAGCCAGGATGCTTGTACACACACCGACAAAATCGTTGTCGGTGAATGAGAGGCGGACAATTTAGTGAGTAGTGCCGAGCTAAATATGGCTCCAGTGAGATATAGGGGGTTTCTTTTACTGTGCTTTTTCATCTCCGTAGGAGACGACATCAAAACCGGAGAGAAAGAGAATTTTGGGAACACCCAATAATAACCGCAAGGAATCTTGAATTCCTCCCCTATTTTGTCCCACAAACACACTCTGTTCTCTACCAATTCTATCAGGTCACAATGTCAGATGTCGTTGGTCGCAATGATAATGTTTAATCTCTTTTAGGTGGCTGGTGAATTTGAATCGGGCTTCGGATCCCAGCCCGGAGTTAATTTATACTAATTGTTTTCCCAATCTCTTCAGGTGATAACTGCAACGAAACTATTCAATAGGAACACACACATTGATTTGTTGCTGAACATGTCGGGTCGTGAGTTATGATCTGAAATGCTTATTAGTGGGTTTCATGGAAGTGAAGGATTTTTTTTGGGGGGGGGGGTAGATAAGGGAAACAGGAGACAGTTTTATTTTTTGTCAAGAATACTATTTATTCGAGATGGTGCGCTACGTTTGGGTGTTTGGACGGGGTAGAACTTTATTTTCTTGGAATAGAGTATTGTGCTGAAGGATTTTCTTTTGTTAGAATTGTATATAATTGGTCACTGTTCATTCTCCAAGGGATCAAAGGCAATAGCTAGAACTTAATCTGGTAGTGAATTACCAAAAGTTCAGGTGGCGGCACTGGAAAAGGACACTCCGATTAGTGGACATTTATATTAATACTTATCTGAGTAACAGACTAAGATACTTCTGTGAAAATAGGATTACCTGGCTAACTTATACTGTCAAAGCAGAGCATTAAAATCATATTGAGAAAAGGTAGACTAAATTTCTAAACTTAGTGTTAATTTTTTTTTTGACATAGATAATACAAATATAGTCTTTAACACCACATCTTACTACACATTCGGGTTGTACGCCTATGTACTAAATACGATAATGGATTAGGGATAATATAACGTAACAATAAATAAAGCAATAACTACTTTTCTGGCTAAATGAGCAGCACTAACGAAATTTTTGTGTTTATTGAGCAGCACTAACGATTGAACTAGGTCCGGTCGTTAGTGCTTTCATGGGCGGGGCCAAGTTTATTCACTTCGACGCGTCTTATTATTCATTCGTCCGGGCTATTTGTATAAACACACTAAGGGCACGGGCACACTTGCGACTAGGACGCTTTTTTTTTATAAGGGTGACCAAAAATCTGATGTAATAACCAGAGCCCGGAATTAAGATGACATGCCAACTTTTTTGTGTGTTCATCACAGACAATGCTCATACGTACATAAATTCTGTTCATGACCCCCTGGTTGCAGAAATGTGCATTTTATAGGTTTAAAAAAGTTCAGATAGTATAATTCTAGTTTTTTGTAATTTTTAGACATTTTTGAGTAATTTTAAGGCGTTCATGTTGAATAAATATAATTCTAAGCACTATCAATATTTTATAAATACATACAATTTTTCGATACACAGCTGTTGGTGTGCGAATAAAATAATGATGAACTTTGTATATTTTCTTGTTTAGTTGTAAAATACACATTCCTAGTGAGATACCACAACTAAGCTTTAGAGGGCTGCGTTGGGAAGGGGTAGCTAATGCTTCAGAAGCAGATTAGTAAGTAAATTAATATATTTAGTGAAATGCAAGAATTTAGGGTCTAGTTGTTAAAAGCCTTTTCATTGCACATGTATTTGTTTACAATTTTGTAAAGTGCACGATTCATTACGAGTTTTTATTCATAATTTTAGATAATTGTTATGGAAATCTTAAGAAGTTTTATTTCATAAAAATCCGGACCTTGGTAATAACACATTATACCGTATTATTAAAGGCGGTGTCAACTTTGTTTTCATTTATTTTATAAAATAAACATGATATATATCTCTCTAAGACGAAGTCCAAAATATTAAAATCAAACAACAAACAAAATAATGTCATTTATAATGGTGCAGCAACCTAAAGATTTTTTTTAAAAGTTCTTAACCGTTAGGTGGAATTCCTCAAATTGATCATGTAATTGGCGCAGATACATGGGGAAGGGACGGTATGCCACCCTTACACCACCCCTGCTGCGATGCAACGGGAGTGAATGACCCTGTTGGGAGGCCATTGCCCTTCTTCACCCCTATTCCATTCCTCCCTACCCCTTTCGCTGACATACCGTACCACACGGCCGCTGACTGGCGCGCGCGCGCGCCAACACACAACACACACACACACACACACACACACACACCTTTCAGCAGCGAACTGTCTTATCAAACCCTTACCAACAGGTATACGGGCAGGCCTTCCGTGTCGGAGAACTTTCATATCCTCGACTCCTGGCACAGCACTCAGTGGCTTGGAGTTCACTATAACAGGGCCGTCCAGAGAATTCAATGGGTTTCCAAACTTTTTAGACCTAACAAGCCTTTGCACAAGAAAAAAATACGCGCTGGAACTTTCATACAACTTTTAAACCTAAGAATATCAACATTCAATAGCGACAGTTAAATTTTACAGGTATAAAACAATCGGAAAACATCACATGCTCTGGCTGCACCTTTGCCAAATGTCTATTATTATTATTATTATTATTATTATTATTATTATTATTATTATTATTATTATTATTATTATTATTATTAGCACCGCGTCTTACTATCCGTTCGGGTTATACGCACTTAAGCTAATGTGTAATGGTAGGGTGATTGTGAGATGAAATGGAGGACCTACAGTTTAACGTGGAATCCGAACCACGGTGGAGGCCTGGCATTCCCCACATTGACAAAATGTCCATTATTCATATTTAAACAAAATTGGCAATCCTAATTAAATTATTGATGCTATTTTATAGTGATAAAAACAAATAATTTTCTAAAACTGCATCATGAAGACTCACATAACTATGGCGGAGCCTAGTTTGAAAAACGCTGGCCTAGAGTATTAATTTCAAGTTGCGATAAACTCACTTCGGTGAATGCGTTAGCTACGGCGTCAACCGCGCTTAGTCTGGTTTCCCAAAGACATGGAGGATGGGGCTTGAATTCTGACCGAGTGTACTTATTTTGTTCCCCCGATATTTTCACTCTCCCTTCACGCAAATCTCTCCACACAAATGTGGGTTTAGTTCATATAAATTCTACCTTCCTCATCCCTACTCCATTATCATAATTCCGGTAGCCCGGACGAGTAGTAAAATCACGATCAAAAAAAAGTCTTGAGAAAGCCTTTTAGATTTTTTTTAAGTTCCTGAATCGTTACAATCAATGTAATCCAGATTTTCTTTGCTATTCACTTGACTAAATTCTTCTTGCAAGAAATTTACATTTAAATCGATCTCTGCAAAAAGGCCATCAGTCAAAAACAAGTAGTTTTCATAGTTCCATGCAGAAAGGGCCCTCAGTAAATGACTTAAGCCCTTTCTGCAAAGCACATTAAGAAAAAACCTTTATCTTTGGTTTTCTTTTCAGAAAGGGCTTCATTCATTGATTGAAACCCTTTCTGTAGATAATTATGGAAAAAAAGTCTTGTTTTTGACTGAGGCCCTTTTTGTATAGAGCGATTCATTTAAGGTGGGAATGTAGAGAACTCAAGAAAAAGTCAAGTCTTGTAGCAGTTTTTATGACAAACAATTTTTTAGCCAAAATAAATCAAATATTGCCTCAGTACAAACATAGAACTGAATTTTTTTTCACGTGGTGATATAAACATATGTTGAATATCTGTCATAAGCAAATTGGCATTAGATGAGACACTTTTTAAAGGAAGGAAAAAGGTAAAAAAGTTTGTCATCTAATGAATGAGCACTGGGAAACTACAGTAGGATTCGGGCAGTAAGAACCTTTTAGGAAAAACACATTTTTCTTTGATCCATATTGAACATTTTACTATGATAAATATCGCATAGTTATTAATACTATTTAATTAAAAGAGGTAGTTGTATATCAAATGACTTGACACATGAATACATGAAAGTAACTTTAATAGTTTTAATTAAGGTTTCTTCCTATCTGAATCTGACTGTGCGTGCGCTCTACCTTTTACACAACTATTATCTTTTTTAGTACTCGTATTAGTGTCTTTTTCCGTTCCGTTGTATATAAGATCATATTTTGAAAATCAATCTTACCGTGCTGTCGCATATTTAATCCGCGCTTCGCGTCCTACTAACTTACTATTCACCCGGAATACTCGCATATTTACATTTAAGGGGTAAGGATGAGGAAAGTAAAATTTTGAAGAGTGTGCATTTGTATGGAGTAGATTGGCACACTATTTAGGAAGAAAATAACTTAGCACACCTGGCCAGTATTTGAACCCCTTTCTCTCAATTATTGGAAAATCAGACAAGACGGATGGCTTTGTCCTTATGCTCACGGGTTTTCTCTGTCCTAAGGAACGAATCATAGAATTATATTCTGCATATTAAATAATTTGTTTGCTGTGTTTTGATGATGTGAGAAAATTTTTCTTTGTTTGGGGCCGTGAAGCGCTCATCAATTTATTTCGCATAGTGATGCAAGGGGGGAATGATGTAATTTGTAATGTGTTCACTACTCAAGGTTCATTTTTTATTATTATTATTTCCATTTGATATGAAGTGTTTGTGTTAAAGCGTTTTATGTTGAGGTGACCTCAGTTTAATTTGGTTGATTTGTAAATATATTCACTTATAGTAACATTGGTTCCAGCGCATGTATATAATACATACCTTTTTTTTTTTACTTTTATCACCGCGTCTTACTACCTGTTCAGTTTATACGCATTATTATTTATTTCTATAATGAGGTAGAGATGAAGGAAGAGTTTGTAGGGGTAATCTACACACATTTACGTGGATAGAGAGTGGGAAACCATTAAGGAAAAAACACTCTCAGAAGACCTGATTGGAATTTGATTGCCATTTCTCCGTCTTCAGCAGGCCAGTCTAACACGAAAATGATGTCTTAGACCATTAGGCCACTGAAGTGGGTCTATTATTTAATTAGTTGGCTATTTTTCGATGTTAAAAAATGATTTAAACGTATCTATATTAATTGATTGCCCTGAACACGTCAAATGAACCCAGAACCTTTGGCTTAGTACCCAATGCTTGAACCACTGAACTCTCCAGGAGTCTTTCCATACTCAAGGTCATTCTTCACTCATATTTGAAGGCAGAATATTTGGGGGACGTGCGGAAATCGTCGGCTACATATGAAACCGATCATCGATCAATTAAGATGACTAGCTATCAAATAACTACTGGATAGCTCAGTGGTTAGAGCATTGGCGTACTAAGCCAAAGGTCCGGGGTTCGATTCCCGTATCCAGATGTCATTTTTCAGTTTAAATTCTACAATATTTATATGCTGGTATAACCGTAACTAACAAATATAAAAGCATGACTATTTAATCCACCATTATATTAATTGAATTTAGCATCATGTGACTTGCTCAGGAAGTTGATGAGTATTCAAGGCTATATAATTATCTATTTTCTACCTTTGTCATGTTTTTGTTTGTGCTCCGCGTCTCAATATTCATCCGGACTAGCCGCATATTTACACTATTTGATTAGGTATGGGGAAAGTAACCCCCACATTTATTTTAGAGGGAGAAGATAATAAAATCAAACTCACATCCGACCGGAATTAAAAAACTCACCTACCTCCCCTTCGCCGACAAACCAAACCAGACCAGACGAACGCGACGTCTTAGCCCATGTGCTCATCGATTAGAGTCACAACACAATGAATCCACGTTTTTCATAATGGTATCACTATTTTCACTAAGGAAACTTAAATTGGTGGAGAGGGGAAGGAAGACAAATTAAATTAATCCGATCGTGTAGGTTTGATTAGTAGTAACGTTTTAATTTTAATTTATACGCTATTAATCGAATTTTCAACTGTCATATGTTATGCGTTATGACTTAAGAGAACTCCGCTAGCAATCTTTCGTGTAACAATGGGAACGAAAACTTATAAGCACTTAAAAGTGTATCTTTAATACTTAAAAGATAAGCTCTAGCCCGTTCTTCTCGCGACATTGTGATAACAAATATTGCACAAAGAGTCGTCAAGTGTGTGGCGTGGGCGATACATTTTGATAACACACTTAATGCACTGTTCACGTGTGCTGGATATCAAGTGACTCAATCTAAAAACATAAAACGAGGACACATTTTTAGGGGAATGCACCACCAGCATTACTAAATAATTATAGACTATGATCTATCAAAAGTGACAGCTGCAGATCAAATGGCTTAACGTATTAATAATGAAAATTGTTTTAGTAACTTTTGCAACTATTAACATTTTTGTTTAAATTTATTCTTTACGCCGCATATTACTCCCCGTTCGGGTTACACGCGTATATATACTAATAGCACTAGTGGTTTCAGAGATTATAAAGGTTATTTTTAAGTGCACTGGTTTATATGTACTAATTACGCTATAATGATTTTAGGGATTAAAAAGGTTATATTTATAAGTGTACCCGCACTTGCGTGGAAAACAATTTTGTAAAAATCTCTCTCAATACACCCGACAGAGACTCGAACATCAATTTCCCCGTCATCGGCAGTCTAGTCTCCGCAAGAGTAGCACGTTACACCATACGGCCACTGAAGATGGTGGTAACTGTTAATAAACAAACAATTCCTTTTTGAATAGGACCTTATGTATATATATATATATATATATATCATGTTTATATACAAACTATGGTATATGCATTGTTAGGTTACAGCATATGCCACGCTCGATCTAAATCTGGGTTGACTCCTTTACACTATCATAGGTTTACTTTAACCAAATAATCTTATTTTTGATCTAATAGAAAACCTACTCAATTTGTCAGTCCTTGTGTTCACTGTGGCAACGCCCGATAGCGTGTGGTTAGCTGAACAACTCAGCACACAAGATTGGCGGGTTGCCCATATGTCTGAAAGAAGGAGTAATTATGGGAACCTTAAAACAATATATTGGATCTTGTAGGAATGACTACGAGTAACCGATATGCGGGCCTTACACGATCAATAATATTGACAATACCTGTTCATATTGTCAATAATATTGACCGTGTAAGGTGAAAAACTGGATTGATGGTCGATATTGATGAAGTATTGAAGCAAATCCGGATTTTCTGTTTTTCGGGCATCAATACTGGAAAGTGGAGGGGGATATTGTCAATATTATTACCTATATATAAAAAATAAAATGAACAAATAAATAAAAAGTATGAAAACTTACCTTTTTGTAGTCTTGTAGGACATATGTAAGCGTTTCGCACGTTTAGATTACAGCTGCGCTGACATGATGACAGAAAATTTCAAGTCTTCAAAATTTCTTACAGTGGCCAGGTATCTCAGTGTTAAGGCTAATATTTCCTTAACAGTTAAACTTTAGCTCATATTTGTGACCTCCCTTTTCAAAAACGGTTCAACCATCTGTATCAGTTTTTTAAAGGTACTTTCCTCCATTTGAAAGTAGTTCTTGAATTCTTCAACATCGCTGAGGCTGATTTCCTTCAACAAAACTAGATGAGAATATTCTTCTCTTCTTTTCAAACATCCCTACATCCAGCTTTTGTGTTTTCACTCGACGAGTAGTTCCAAGCACCAAAATAGTAGCTATGCAACCTTTTGTTGGTCATCCATGTTTTGGAAGGACAAAACCCAGAAATAACCGAATAAAACCACACAGATTCCACCTGCTCGTACGCACAAAGAGAGGTACTGTGCAAATTTATTGACGGCTGTATTGTCAATATTATTGATCGTGTAAGTAGGGCAAGTTTGAGACTGGTTGGCATGAGGATTGACGGCTGTATTGTCAATATTATTGATCGTGTAAGTAGGGCAAGTTTGAGACTGGTTGGCATGAGGATTGACGGCTGTATTGTCAATAATATTGATCGTGTAAGGCCCGCTATAAAACCCTAAAAAAAAACTTTTTTTATGCACCAAATCATATCAAGGCAAAGTTGCGAACATTTTTGTAACTGAATGGATGTTATGATATAAAATCTGGAATAGCTGGTATGGTAGATTCAGTAGATGGGCTGTGTGCACATTAACATTTACTCTTCGTTTACCCAGTTATATGATATTATATATAGGCATGATAAGCTATCCCATTAGGATAACTCATTCTCAGGCTGGCCATTGACCGTGAAAACCGGGAATTATGCCTGAATTTTATGCATCAGTAACCCTCCCGGGAAAATAGCTTACTTTTTCCGTCAGTCTGGAATATTTAAAGGCTAGGACCATTCTTAATAGCTTCTAGGGGTATAGAAATTTCAAAAAATTCCTGGGGATGAATCACTCAAAATAACATTTAACGCCATCTTATTTACTGAAATTTTCTGGGCGATAACCACTTCAAATAGGTTTTAGAGGTACCTAATTAAAAAAAAATCCAATGATAAAACCGCGCTAAATCGCTTATAAGGAGGAGTATACCAAAGTTTTAAAAAATTCCGGGGAAAGAATCACTTAAAATATCTTCTAGGTTTTTTATTAACAATACATGCTCCATTACTAAAATATGGTGGCCAGCACACACACGCTCTCACACACATATTTTTTAAAATTTTGTGAGTCTATTAACATGAGAAAAAGTCTCTTAAAAGTAGATTTTTTTTGTCGGAAAAACCTGGAATTGTGCTTGAATTTTATTATAAAGTTTGAGTGGCCACCCTGACTGATTATGACCATTCACTTTTAATAAATAGGTCATTGGAATTCAAAAGTAGGCCTATAAGGAGAACTTTAACATAAAATGAATACTTTGGAATTTACAATGAACTTGAAATCCGATAGAAGCTAGATAGGTAATTGTGCAATATTTAGAAGGTTTTTTATGTATAAATAAAAAGTCAAACAAGATAAATCTCATTTAGTTTCCCTTTATCATTTTTTAAAACTATAGCTATTTAACGTGCACTTTATTAACAGAATTATTAACCGAATCACCACATGACTTATAAACTAACTTAAATCTAGAACAGACACAACAACCTTACCCCGACCGTTTATTCATCACAATGAAAGAGGAAACCCACATTTCACCATTGTTACATTTTTTGACCATGCCGGGAATCGAATCTGGGGTCCTTAACTCAGTAGACAGACATGCTACCGGCTGAGCTAGGGTGTCGGGCATTTTATATATTGAAATAAAAAACCCAACTGCTATTTATTGACTTTGTTTTATTTTCCCCACAGACACGTCAGAGAGAAATAAATGCTTTATTTTAGAAATATTCAATCACATAATTATTTTTGTGAACGGAAGGAAACTTCGAGCTTGCATTCTAATAAGGATACACTGTTGGTTTTGCGGCTAAGTTTAGTTGTGTATTTGGACAGTTCTTATCCATCAGAACCGCTAGGGAGGTTTAACTCTAGGACGCACTTTTATTTCTTAAATGCAGTTCGATTTAAAGAAAATACATAGGGTAGTTTTTTTTCTAAGAACATATCTCTGATCTTTGTATTATTATATCATTTCAAAGATAGGGATGATATAGTTCAACACTTCAATAATAAACATAATAGACCAAAAAAACTGAGTTTCTAATTTTAAATTCCTATTCAAATTAAAGTTGATATTGTTGTAATATGACATTGAAGCTCAGTTGTTAAAACGCAACCTTACTAACAAGGGTATATGCACACATTAAAACTATAACTCTCAATATTTTCTTTTACGGTGCGCATCAAGTGATTAAAAAATCTCATATATAATTATCGCACATATAAAAAAACTCCATTACATCGACCTGCAATCGAGCCATACAGACAGAGTGACCGTCGTTTGCGGCGAAAATAATGCCAACATCTGTGGATAGAGGTTATCATGTAGTCATCATGGCGAACTTTTCGGACGTTTAGCTCAGTTTTCTATATCTGAGCCGCTACTCTTTTATTCAAGTAACTCCTCGTTTATTCTTACGAGGCTGAATTGATCCCATTCCAAACCCACTGTTAAACAGAAAATTTGGAAGCTCCGCGCCGGGGCTTGGATACGGGACTTCTCGATGTTTATCCAGGAACGCTGACCACTAAACCGCAGAGGTGGTAAAAAAATAACAGTAGAAGGCGAGTAAATATGCAGTAAATGCACCAACCGTCGCCTTTGGAAAATATGGGAATCCAAGATACGGAAAAAAAAAACCAACCACACCCTTTTGCATCCGGCTATGCATTGAACTCTAAGGGTACGGCCAGACTGAGCGCGCGAGCGAGCGAGCGCGCGAGCGACTAAAATATAAAATAGAACACATTGGTTGTAATGGGGGTGGCCACACTGGAGCGAGCGCGCGAGCGACTGAGCGCGCGCGCTTGAAAGATAGAACTGGTTCTATTTTTCAAGCGCGCGCGCTCGACCCGGTACAGTCTAGTTTACAGGCGCTAGGCAATATTATTGTATGTTGGTTCATTGAGTGCTGGGGAAACTTCTCATTTTGACATGATATTTGACTTTTTTCTATCAGTGATAGGTTTAACACACTTGCTATTAATGGCCCGGTGACCTGGCGGTCTAGGGGTAAGGTGTCAGACTTCTGTGCTGGCGGCCGGGGTTCAATCCTCGGTCCCGGCACAGATTTATCTGATTTACAAACCCTTCCTTCACCTCTGACAAGACGTGTATTAATCACATCTTGTGAATGTGGGGAAAGCCAGGCCTCCACCGTGGTTCGGATTCCACGTTATACTGTAGGTCCTTCATTTCATCTCACAATCACCCTACCATTACACATTAGCGTAAGTGCATATAACCCGAACGGGAAGTAAGATGCGGTGCTAATAATAATAATAATAATAATAATAATAATAATGGCCTCATTTAATTGGTAAGACCATAAATAGTATAATGTATATATGTAAACCCGATATGTTAAAATAATTCAATATTATAATCAAAGTAGGCCTTTACAAATAAGAATCACCATTAGTTTGGAGAGAGTCTGAAAAAACCACAACAATAAATAGGTTTTAAAAATCACCTTCAGTTCACTGAGCCAAGATTCGAACCTTTGCCTCCTAGTCAAAAGCTATCGAGTGCAACGCACCATTCCGCCACTGGTGCGGCAAATCTGATTTTAAAACACTTCAGTACAGTACCATACGCATTTCTCAATTTATTAATTGGATGCACTTCTACTTTTTTCTTTTTTATAAATACACAATATTTTCTGTAAGAATTTTCGAGGAGCAGAGATGTACTAAGTGTGTTTGACAGATACATCTTCTCTAACTAGGGGGGGGGGGGGGGGGGGGGGTGACCTAGTGGTCTAGGGGTAAGGTGTCAGACTTCTGTGCTGGCAGCCGGGGTTCAATCCTCGGTCCCGGCACAGATTTATCTTATTTCCAAACCCTTCCTTCACCTCTGACAAGATATCTTGTGAATGTGGGGAATGCCAGGTCGCCACCGTGGTTCGGATTCCACGTTAAACTGTAGGTCCTTCATTTCATCTCACAATAACCCTACCATTACACATTAGCGTAAGTGCGTATAACCCGAACGGGTAGTAAGACGCGGTGCTAATAATAATCTAACTAGGGTCCGCTAATTACGCGCTCGCTCGCGCGCTCGCCAGTTTGGCCACCCAGTCGCTTACGCGCTCGCTCGCACGCTTGTCAGTCTGGCCGAACCCTAACCCCCAGGTTTAAGGTCAAGCATGCTTACACTCCGATTGGTCCTATGCTGATTTGTATCAATTAGGTAAAGCTTTGTTCAAAATCTCCCTCCTATTTCTTCACGTTTTTAAACACTTTATGAAGAAACTCAAACTTTAAAAATACATCGGTATAAAAATTGTTTTCGTTGCTATTTAGAATTGATTTATTTTTAATTTCTTTTAACTCTGTTTGAAGTAAGAATGACTTGTTTGTGTAATTCGATTAAAATCCATCAGTAAAAGAACACGGTAATGCACATCGGAAACAACTGATGTAAAGTGGCCCTTGAGTGTTGATGGGGGTTGGGGTGTTAACATTTTAATCAAGATTGAAGGGTTGGTTTTTGCCCTTGTCTTGAACGAACGGGATTCGTTTAGGACGGGGGGAGGGGAAAGTAGGTGATATGCTAGGCGTCAGGACCCTGCCTAACCCCTTCCACTAGCTAGTGTGTTGTGTAAATGTTATCGTGAATCGACCTTTCCTGTGGGACTATGGTGACGATTCGGTAATTAACAATTAACCGTCCCTATCCCGCGCTAATTTGGCAACGTACAGAGAGATACATTATCTCTCACACCCCCTTAATGGAGTAAACCAATCGACGCTAAAAGCATGCAAGTCGCGAGTATATGACTTGTGTAAAGTGTTGTTGCTACCAGGGGGAGAAGGGAGTTGGTATCAATACGACATGATCGTGCAGTTGAAGGTTGGGGGGTCCTTTACTACCCCCTTTCCCTTCTCAACATTCTACCCCTAACTCCACTTTTACACACACACATGAAGTTGTCTTTTGCGGAGCCGTCAGCGGGGTTTTTAGATTACCGGCCAAATGGCTTGATCGTGTACAATTAGTTGCGAGTTTACAGGGGGATATTATGAAAGGTTTGTTGAAATGTGACATGAAGTGTTTTTTACCCCCCTGGTTTGATTTGCAATTGTGAATAGTGGCGAGTCGTGTCGTGACATTCTAATTGGTCACGTGCCGTTGATAAATGTAGTAAACCCGCTCTCAGTTAGATTGATAGTTAGTTAGCCTGAGTTTTGAAAGTAATATGCAAATGTTTCTCATTTACTTGTGTTACTTTTACACCATTTATTTATTTATGCCTCACATCACAGGTTCTCTTAGGTGATGTAACTTTACAAAACTAATGTTGTTAATTGATTTTTGAATTTTTCGACATTTTCTTGGCCAGGCATAGTTTATATATTCGTAATGATATTTTTATCTCTTTACATCTTTATATGTACTTCGTATCTTACTATCATAGCTATCCGCATATCTACACTAATGAGGTTGAGAAAAATAAGGTATGATTGAAAGGAAGTGACTGCATTTTCGTGTAGGTAGAGTGGTAAACTATTTAGTAAAATCGGCTGGGATTCAAACCCATACCTTTAAAACAAACATATATGTGCTTGCTGTTTGTTTGTTTTTGCTCCGGATCTTACTAACCGTCTGGACTATACGCATTTGACTACACTAATGTGGTAGGAATCAGCAAAACGGATTTTTAGAGGAAATTACTTTTTTTCTTACGTTTTCTTACAGAGGTAAGGGGGAAGGGCCAGAACCCATCTTACGTAAGTTTTCTTTGTATCTCTGTTTATGGTGAGACAAAATCTAAATTAAAAAGAAAACATTTCTTTAGAAAATAAATATATAATTATAAAATTTCCCTTATATTTAATTTACCTATGATGAGTTACTCATAATTTTACTGAAATTAAAGTATTCTAAAATTTCATATCACTCGCATTGTTACCAATCTTTCTAATTTACCAAATTTAAAAAAAATACGTATGCTATGAGGGGATGGACATTCTTATGATCCCTTACGTGGGGGAGAGAAGGGGAGCGGAAATCTTGGAAAAAGCCACTGACCACAGGTTTGAATAATTAACGTAGCTAGAGTGCGTATTGTTCGGACGAGGTGGAAAAAATAAAATATAACTTTCATCAAAACAAGTATAGGTTTTAATATGAGAACAAGCCTAAGGCTGAGACCAAAAATACAAATTTGAGTGACCATAGATGTGAATCCCCCTCGCTACCGGTCATGGTAGATATTAGTGAGTGAACGTGTCTGATTCGCGGATGGTTCTGCGGAACCCCCTCCCCCGCGGATGACTGACACGGCGGGGTCGCGCTACCTGTACCGCTAATGGGGGAAAACACACGAGGAACCCTGATTGATTTTTAATGTTCTCTCGTCCCTCCGTCTATCGGCCATCGAGGATTTCATTCTTCATTAGGGATACTGTTAAAATTTTCACCTGCCAGAGATTCGCGCTAACCAGACTAGTGAAAAGTTTTTTTTGTTTGTTTTTTTTGTTTCGTTTCGTTTCAAACCGATGGTCAGAATTTTCCTGATAATCTGAGAGAAAAAGAGACAATGTCGTGGCGTCATTTTGAAGAATTAATTTGACTAGGGATGGAAATGTTACGTCGTTATCTTTGGGAAAAGTTTCAACTGGTAGTGCTACCAACGAATGCGTGTCTTTTTTTTTTTTTTTTTACGTTCTTGGATGCTTTTCGTAAACACATACACACCTATACGCCTCGCCCCCGCACATTGCTTATAATAAATAATATGACTTACATTTGTGATGTGAACTTTAATTATATTTAATTAGGTTATTTCAGAGCGCTTTTTCTTGGGGGGGAGATAAGGAAATCAATTAGGAAAAACCTCCCAGAGTACACCCGGCCAAAATTTTAACCCTGACCGGCAAACTAGACGAGACAATCTTGAACGTTTATACCGCGAGCCCACCGATGCAGGTAAGTATTATTAACGACTTAACCCGCCTCGGTGGCGTAGTTGGCTAACGCGCTTGTCGTGTTGTGCTCGACTGCTGAGGACGGGGAGATCGAGGTTCGAATCTCGGTCGGGTGAACTGAAGGGAAGGGGGGGTGTTCCTAAATGGTTTTCCACTCTCCCTCCACGCAAATGCGGGTTAACTTCCTATATTTTAACCTTCCCAATTCCTAAACCATTAGCGTAATTAGTACTTAAAGCGTATAACCCGAACGTATAGTAAGATAAATAATATATAATTAACGACTTACTCGAAGTGTTAAGGATTGGTAGGAGAGTTAAAAGAAAAACGTACTCGCATTAGCTCGGACAAATGATGAAAAGGCCATGGTGATTAATCACTTGTAGCGAACAGCCCTCCTGTGCATATGACCGAGATTCGAACCTTGACTACCCCCTTCAACACTCACGAAGCGTTTTTCAGATTCGTAAACACAGGTAAATAACTTGAAACAATATTTATCATTAGTAGATCTGTGGACAGTTTACCTCGCATCATATAAAGAATGATGGCTTATCTCTTTATATTACAAGTTGGAATCTCTCTATAATTTATCTTCGGATTTCAGTCGATATTTTTTCTTGGTGATAAAGTTAGACTGAAAACAAATTAATAATATTATTATTATTATTAGCACCACGTCTTACTACCCGTTCGGGTTATACGCACTTACGCTAATGTGTAATGGTAGGGTGATTGCGAGATGAAATGAAGGACCTACAGTTTAACGTGGAATCCGAACCACGGTGGAGGCCTGGCATTCCCCACATTCACAAGATGTCTTGTCAGAGGTGAAGGAAGGGTTTGGTAATCAGATAAATCTGTGCCGTGACCGAGGATTGAACCCCGGACCCCAGCACAGAAGTCCGACACCTTACCCCTAGACCGCCAGGTCACCAATATTATAATCAAGAGTGCATCATATTCATAAAGAAAAACCTCTTTACACGCTTTAAAACGTCGTTTTCGTAATTTATGTCAGTATTAAAAAAACATCCTTGGTATGTACTCTATCGATTGCTTAGGGGATGAAAAGAAAGCCACATTGTAGCTAATTAAATGTTTCGACACAATCTAGTACATTCTTATAGTTTTCAACAAAATATTCAATAGTCGATCATTAATAAATTAACCCAAAATTATTTCTTCCTAAAAACAAGTATACACTGTTAATTATAGAATTAAAACACTTCCCAGATATCCATTTAGAACAAAATCTTTAGTCATTTTTGACAAATTTTGAACTAAAAAAAGTTAACTAAAGTATAAATTTTTTTATAGCTAGAGTTAAAATGACTTTTCTTCGGCCATATGACATATATCAAGTTGAACGAAATTGATCAAACCGTTTCGGTTGTCTCCATAGGAATATAATTTGTAATCCAGTTTAAAAAAATGTATCACGTAAAGATCTATTATAATTTTGTGGTCTAAAACTTTCACGATCACAATAATAATTTCCCAACATGAGAAAGCAAAAAAGAGCTCTCTTTACTAGTCATACGTATATCCATGACATGTATTTTTGTTTTTACCTTGTTTCAAAAAGTTATAGTTGTCCATTAATTTTTTCTTTACAATATACACAAGTTTTTTTCAATCTTTTTTGCAACCCGCACCGATGATCTCGAAATATACTGTTTTGCCGCTGACGGGGGAGGCCAAGGTTCGACCCGGTGAACTCGCGGTGGTTTTTCACATGCTATTTATCTCTGTAATTTTTCCCAACTTTTCTACTAAAAAGCTACTTTAGTTATTTTTGTGCATCGCGTCTTACTAACTATACAGGTTTTTCATATTTTAGATAGGTATGGATAAGGTAGAATTTGGAGTAAATCTACCCTCATTTACGAGGAGGTAGAGTGGAGAATTATTTAGAAAAATCCACTCTTAATACACAATTGACTTATGCTCAAACCCTAATTTCCCCGTCCTCAGTAAATCAGACCAGATGGGACTGATGCCTTAAACCGTGTCACCACTGATGGAAGTACCTCGTAAATGACCTTTAAAGAAATATGTGTGTATGATAACTGAGAAGGAAACTGTTCCATACAATTTAAAGACGCAGATAACAGTATGCGAAAAGTATTTTTTTTAAATAATTTGACTTTAAAAATGACGTGCGTGTCTAGTTTTCAGTTACGCGGTGCGGTCATATGAGGTGGGCGTTTGACGCAGTTTGCGCGGCAACTTTTGCATAAAAATTAGAGTAGTAGGGACGTTGAGAATCTTCAGCATCCAGGTGAATAACCGTATAACTACTACCCGTAATATAGTTCTCAAACAATTATTGACAACCCTTCCGCTTTTTGTTTAAATATTAAGTTTGATCAATCCCTTGTTTTATCACTAAGGGTACCGGTATATAACTTATGCGAGGCCGTAGCCAGCCAATAATGTCAAGGGGGCGGGGGGGGGGGGGGGAGGGTTGGTGGGCACATCCCCATTTGATGGAAGCTAGATAACAGTTCTAGAAGCTCTCTGAAGTGGTTTCTTTTTCATGGTAAAATAACCCTTAGCTGCAAAGTTAGATTTGTTTAAATATTAGACATTTTGAAGCCTGTGAAGTGGTTTTTTTTATGGTAAAATAACCCCAAAATGCCGAAGGCTAGGAAAATTTCTAAATATTTTACATTTTAGAAGCTCTTTGAAGTTTTTTTTTTTATGGTAACGCAGCTCCTAATTTTTATTGTATCTTAATTTTGGTATTGTTTGAACCATAAATAAAGCCATATACATTTTGTTCATAAAATTTTCCAGGGGGTTTGAGCCTCCAACCCCCCCCCCCCCCCCTCCCCCATTGGCTACGGCTTTGAGTTTATGAACCGTCTGAGTCGGCACACGACTAATAGACTATCCTAATATGAGGAAACCCATTCCCCGTTCGAATATTCATCAATTATACAATTTTGTTCATGCCGGAAGTCAAACCCGGGATTGCTAGCTCTTTTCTACCAAATGAGGCAAGATGTCGAATGAGTAATTTAGTCTAAATTGATAATTTCCTGAAAGTAGGGGAAATATAAATGCACCCAGTATTGCTCAAGATCATCTCATTTGGAATAAAATGGGTCTTAATAATTAACGTTTTAAATTTAGCATTCACTTTCAAACAATTTCAGGACAATGCTCAGACTTATCTGAACTTTAAAGACAAATATCTAGCATCGTTCTAGAAAGCAAAGCCACACACAAATAATACATTTTAGACTAAGCATGTCTAACTGGCGACCACGATTCTATGCGGCCCGCGGACCTTTTTATGATCAAATATACAATGCGGCCCGATACATCTAATTATATATTTTTCTAGCACTGGGTCTTACTACTTCTTAGGGTTATACGATAAGCGATAATATTGCATTTTCAGAAATGCGGCACACTCTGTATTTGCAATTTTCAATGTGGGCCCTATGATCAAACTCGTTTGACACGCTTGTTCTAGGCTATTAGCCCTCTGCCGAATAGTTTCCTATATTTCTGTCAACCTCTATCAACTGAGCCGCATACTCATGTAATAGAGAGCTAACAGCAGGACTGGTGAATGTGTGGTTGATCGTACTGGAGACGGGTTTTATTGCCTGTGAATCCGACACCTTTAAACTCGGTCAGTAACCTGTCTACCTTCTGAAATAAGGGTCCCGGGTTCAATTCCCGGCACGGTAAAAAAAAAACATTGATGAAATATGTGTTTCTTCTTTTACAGTAAGGGGCTGTTTTAGATTTAATTTAGCTAATAAGTCTTGTGCTGGTATAGTTATTTGGTTCATAAAGGGCACCATAAATAATTTTAAATAATAGTTTAAAATAAATTTTTGGGCAGTTCCTTAGGTATTTGCTCTCATCCTGTTTACCTATACTAGATCGTGTGAGGTTTTTAGTCGCCAGTATTAGCTCTTGTGTGTACTAATAGCATAATGAAGGTAGGACATACCAAATACCGCATTTGCGTCAAAGGAGCGCATGGTAAATCGTTTGCGAAAAGCCACTCTGGTTACACTCGACCGTGTTTCGAACCCTGATATCCCCGTCACAGGACATCCAGTCTCTTTCAACCTCGACAACCTTAGTCTATAAGACTACTTTTGCAGGTGTATGGCTTTTTAAGTGTTTTTTTAAAATTACTTTTCCTTATTACCGGTGGGGAAGGTACTAATCCGCATATTAGAGATTTATCCGATTTTATTCAAGGAGACCGGATGAGGTAGGTAAACGAATATATGCACCAGTATTTGACTAAGCAAAATTGAATACCAAACTCCAGAAGAGAAAAAACCCAACTATAATACCTAGACTGTGACCGAACTCCGTCCCTTAGAGTAAAAGCCAAGATGGCTTACTATAGTAGGATTTTGATATAAATAAATTCTAGTAGTTACAATTTTTTTGCAATTAATATTTAAAGATTTTACTATACTATTTGTGTTATTTTATAGGCATTGATCGTATTTATCAAAAGTGACAGCTGCAGATGACATGACTTGACGTATGAAGACGTGAAAGTAGAGCTAATAATTTGTATAGCAGTCAGATGAAAATCGGGCTGTTTACTCTGACGTGATGACGCGTGTCGGTTGTGTGTCTCTTGCCCCAGTGCGCCTCATTTGACCAACATTGGAAGGTGGCGAGGCGGTCCCCCTTGTTGGCTAGTCAGTCCACTGATCACACTACGTATCGGTTGAACAGTGACGTCAGCGGATGGTAGAATAGGTATGGGGACAGAGGACGAAGGCGGACGCTGAGGCGACCACTTCACACGCGACACCACGCATCAATCATTCCACTGCCGCCGCCAGGTGCCTCTACCGGCCTTGTATCTCCTCCCCCTCTTCCCCCCTTCGTTCCATCGTCCCACCAATTATTCACACCTCGCTTGCAAGCCCACCTACATTATGCACGACACTGAAAACTGAACTCTACTCCTGCTTGATTATAATCCAACTGCTCTCTCAAACCCCCGCACCCCCCCACTCCACCTTCTCTCACTTCAATCTCTAGACAGTTGCTATGAAATAAACTTGTCAGCTCAAATATACTCACGATTATTTTAGTGAGCTTCCTTTTAAATAAGTTAGATGACCCATTAGTTCCTCGATATATTTTATATTAAGTTTTTCGTTGTTTTTTTTCTGGGATTTGTGTGCCACCAATTCAAAGGCCCCCTCCCCCCTTTTTATTTGTGAGTGGAATACATCTCGCATCTATAAATCATTTATTGATCGGTTTAGCTGCAGGTGTTTTACTTTTTAATAGGTTTAATATTGTAGAATTATTTTAGTAAGGACCTTTAAGAACATATCAACATTTTCCCTGTCAGCGTTGATGTACGTTACTATATTATTAGGTTTTATTGATACTATATATTAACATTGACCCGCTTCTGTTGCCGCATGGTCTAACGCGCTACTCTCGTGTTAGACTAGACTGCCAAAGACGGGAAAATTGGGTTTCTATCCCGGTGGGTGCACTGAGAAGGGTTTTCTCTAAATGGTTTCCCACTTTCCTCCACGAAAATGCGGGTGCACTTCCTCAAACAACCCTTCTTAATCCCTAACCCATTAATGTAATTAATAAAATGCGTTGCTAAAAATAGATAAAATATTAAAACTTACATTTAATCTGCTGAAGATCATATGAATTGACGTATGAATATATTAAAGTAGTTTAAGTAATTTTTATAGCTGACAAATTCTTAGCAAAATCTTTCTAAAGTTAAGCTTATCATAATTTCTCTCTTTTAAAAAAGTTGGAGCTATTTACGTTTTTTTAACCGTCCGGGCTATACGAATTTTAACTACGCTAATGAATTGGGAGTGAGGAAGGTACAAGCTTAGATTAAATGTATCCGCACTTGCGCGTAATGATGGTGAGAATCAATGTAAGAAAAATATACTCCCAGTACACCCAGCCGTGAATCGAACCTAGAACTCCAACCCATCGACGGCAACCATATTAAACGAGCTTGAAATTGGGTCTGTGTGCCCAACGATTTGGGTTAGTAGGGGGGCCTATAACTCCTTAATATATTATTATTGTTATCATCACCACGTCTTACTACCCGTTCGGGTTATACGCACTTACGCTAATGTGTAATGGTAGGGTGATTGTGAGATGAAATGGAGGACCTACAGTTTAACGTGGAATCCGAACCACGGTGGAGGCCTGGCATTCCCCACATTCTCCTTAATATAGAATGTATACCTAACACACAACTTCCAACCATAATGCCAGGAACTATTTGAGTAGCACTATGAATCCAGACTCACATCTAGAATAGGGGTTCTTAAATACAGGTTGGCTATAAAGTCAGGACTCACAGGCAAAGGCCAAAAAAGGACACCAACAAAGCTGAGACAATAATGTTATGAAACCATATCCTAACATTTTTTTAATGTATTTTTGTTTTCCTTTTTAGCACCGCGTCTTACTAACTGGTTGGGTTACACACCTATGTACTTACTACACTAACGTGTTAGGGATTTGGAAGGTTGAATTTAGAGGAAGCGTACCCGCTTTGGCTTGGAGGGAGAGTGAGAAACCCACCCTCATTACACCCAACCGGGATCGAACCCCGATATCTCCGGTACTGACAATACAGCCTATTGCGAGAGTAGTTCCATAGGTCATGTGGCCACCAAAACGGGTTTTATATATTAAAAACACGTATATTTACCTATATTTATGTATCCGTGAATTTCCCTGTGTGTTTATTAGACTTTATGACCAACGTGTATTTGTAGCTGACCACTCGACCACTGTGATGGACTTAACACTTGTACTATTTCTTTTCCCGTCACTTAATTCTCCCTCCTCAATTATAAGTTTAGTTCTCTAATTGACAGCTAAGATTTTACTAACTATATTTAAGGTTATTCGACGCTAAAAAAATTATAGCACAATTTTTAACAGTTTATATTATTATATTATATTATAGACTATATTATTATATTTAATAGTATATATAATTTTATATTATATGATTATATTTAATATTATAATACAAACTTTATATAATATAACATATATTATATTAGTATTAGATTATTTTACTAGCCTATATATCATAATATTAATGCTAAAATATTTCATTCTATACACCTCATATCAATATTTAATTAAACTAAATTTCAGTCCCGGACATTAATTACTTTACCTTAAAACAGTGATACACAAAAAGCATAAAATAGGAAGTTTGACTCCTTATTGCTCGTGAACTGTAATGATTTGAAAGCATTGAATCACTATTTATAACTTATAATTATACACTTGTTAAAATTCATCAATACATTTTCTGTCCGACACCTTAGCTCTGAATAGCTTGTTAAGGGTCTATGGTTCGATTCATGCCATAGCTGAAAAATTAATCATTGGTGAAGTGTGGGTTTCCCCTTTAACAGTGATGAATTAACGGCCAGGGGTTGGATGTTGTTTCTTATATATTTATGTTGATTAATAATATATGATATAATCAGTCGGGTTTGAAAGTGCACGTTAAATACCTTTAATGAAAAATTGCAATACATTTTATCGTCGAATGACCTTTAACTCATGGCAGCGTCAAATGCGTTTTCACCACTCTTCCGATTATCATGACGGGTGACGTTTCTCAGCCGTATTTCGGATAAAGTGCGTGGAAACTTGGCATGTAAACAAAGCTTATCTAAACATTTATTATTGCGATCATTAAAATTTTTTATTTTTGTAATGAAAATTTAAAGTCATTACTATAATCATTCATCTTTTACGTATGGAGAGAGGATAAAATCGAATAAAAATAAGTTAGAAATATATTTATGTTCCTCAAGTGACTTGTATTGATGGGCACATGGACAAAGGCATCACACTCGTCTTGTATGGTTTGTCGGTGATGGGTAGCTCGGGGTTCAAGTTTTGGCAGGGTGTACTGAGGAAGTTTCATCTAAAGGTTTGCAAATGCTAGTACAATTCCTCCAAATGTTAGGGTCTTTATCCTCATACTATTCAAGTGTACAAGTGCTGATAACCTGTACCGGATGCGGCAGCGACAAAATACAGCTTCAAGTGGGAACATCACATGATTGTAGTCGACACATGCAGTCAACTGCGGCAATATACTTTTTACTAACACCGCGTCTTACTACCCATTTGGGATAGATGCTACGTACTAATAACGCTAGTGGCTTAGCGATATGAATGTTGAATTTAGATACAGTGTACCCGCATTTGTGCGTAGAAAGAGTGCGAATTTATTTAGGAATAACCACCCTCATTCTACAGAGATTCGAACTACGATTTTCCCGTCATTAGTAGTCTTGTCTTTTGAGAAAGTAGCGGCTTAGAACATACGGCCACCGACGCGGGTAGGTGTCGTCTTGTATTTTGTATAGTGTCGCACTTTAAGCGAACTCATTTTTACTATGAAACTGGCCCTTATTCTAAATTAGTTCATAACTACACACTTTTTAAAGTGGGGTTGAAAATAACGCGAGCTAATGTCAGTATTTTTACTAACTTGCAATAGCTGTCCTTACTACTCGAATATTTTAGGGGTGGGCTTTCGAATCCTCTAATTCCTCAAATCATATGGCGTTCGAGAGATACGAGATAATCTCAAAAAAGTATCTTAAATACAATTTTATGAACGACCTAGCCTTCGACTTTATAGTGATAAAAGGAATTATATAGACATAATGTATTTGGGAGAGAAACAAAATCTCATTTTTTAAAAAAGAGCACCAAATTATGATGTAATAGGCATGGCAAATCAAATATCGTTTGTCCATGGCACCAAGCCTTAAACGTTTTTTTTAATTTAAACTTAGAATATTTTCTTTTTGACTAACATTTTACATATCATTTTAAAGATTCTAATTTGAATTCGAGATTCAAAAGAAAATTTAACATTAGGTTTCGAGAAAGTTAAGATCCATTTCTAATCATATATATCAAATGGGTGGGGTGGAATCTGAATTGTCTTGAAACCGAATCTATATATTAGTAGCTTTTGCAATGTCGGACACTGTCCTTCCACCAGAATCCTACTAAATGTTTTATGATAAATATACACAAGAGTATTAAAAAAAACTGTATACTCACTTTGAATGCTAACATAAAAAAATGGGAATACAAAAGTTGTAGCGAGAATGTTAGATGTCACTGCTTTACTTATGTCTTTAGTATTTAAGTAATGGTACATTTCTCCGAATGGCATTACAGCAATGAAAATGAAAATGACGTAGCCTCGTCTATTGTTTGAGCAACGTAAGTGAATTCTTAAGTCTTATTGGAAAACGAAGAATGTCATGAGGTGCAAAACGTTGGATAAGTGAATTAAAACACCATCACCAACACTGGTAAAATTGGCAAGATTTTGTGACAAGTCTGAGGCTGATGGAACTGTGCTGAATATAAACAAAGGACGGTCCGGAAGACAGAATGGAAACTGGTGATGTATGTTTCGGCCTTGTTACTAACACTAATACAATCGCCGGATAGAAGAAAGTCTGTAAGGCAATGTTTTCAGAGAGTGGTGGTAAATCCAGAGTTAATCGCTTTTGCGGAGTGTGTAGTGGAAGCCGCAAATTCCGAGATTACTTCATACAATGAATGGGGACGATCCAGATAAACGACTTCAATTTTGTGAGTGATATTTGTACATGTTTAAAGATAGAGAAGATTTTCAAGAGTTAATGTTTTGGTATGATGAAGCAACTTCCAAACAGTTAATATACCAGGGATATCAGTATGGTGCGGCTTCTCTTCCAGAGGAATGATAGGGATGAAGAGTGATACTTTCAGCAGGATGGTGTCATGGTGTCAGTACCACCCCGATTTTAGAGATTTTAGAGATTTTCTTGATGTCATTTTCTCTGGGAAATGTAAAGTATGAAAAGGAAGGGTAGAATATCAAGATCGATCTCCTGACTTATCACCACTGAACTTTTATCTGGTTCTAAAAAACACTGTGTATAAAACAAAACCAAGAACATTGCAAGGCACGAGAAACGAAATTTAAAATATCTGTGCCGCTATTCCGTTAGAAACATTAAAGCGCGTACCTATGTCGCTTTGTTGCACATCGTTGTCAACAATGCATTAGTAGGCTATTCCTGCTTGTCATTTAAAAATAAAAATAAAATGTACATGCATTTTATTGGGATACTCTGTATCTTGTGGTAGGAAATACAGTGTTTCTAAGCTAGTTAAAATTAAAAATAGGGACCTTAATGGTGGGTGGAAAGAAAGGTGAGTTAAGGGTAGTATTTTTGTAGTTTTTACATCAAAACAATTTTTTTGGTCATAAGAAATCAAAGCGTTCATATAGCTTAATTTTATTTACGTGGTGACCTGAACAATATCTGTCAAGGATGTCCTGGAATTGAACGACAACTTTTTCTTTTCATTTAAAAAGTTTGTAATCTAAAACTCTATGATAATGACAGAGATTCAACAACGGTCGATATCACCTTGCGAAAAAATGTTTTATTTATTATGGCAAAAAAATATATATATATAAAACTTCATAAATACTGGCCTTTTATTGTCTTCCTTACATCCCCACCTTACCTCGCATTACTTCCAACCCCACTTTAAAGAGTTCTCTAAACTAATTTATAATAAATCACCAATAAGAAGCAAACTACACTAAAACACAGGCACATAAATAAGTCATATAGGCCTATGTAATATGGTAGGAGGGATATTATCTATCAGTTTAAAAAAAAGTTAATAAAACTACCTTCGTATATCTATACGTCATGTGTCATGTTCATAATTCATGTGATGTATAGCTAACCTTTTTATGCGCAGTGTATAGTATAAAATAACACTAATAATATAGTAAAAAGATGTTAGTATTAATCACAAAAAATTATGTTATTATTTAATGTGTTCCTCCTACCAGAATCCTACACTACTTTATTCTCACGTTGTATGAAACATCAAACGATCGGCCCCAGTAGCTCGCTAACGCACGTTAGACAACACAACTCGGGCGGGAGTCTTATCTAAGTTACGTGCGCACGGTAATTGGCGAACTGCGTGTGGGCTTGCGTGCATTGTGTAAAGTGCGGGGGAGAGTTGTAGATAACGTTTAAAATAAAATTGCAATGATAGATGAGTGCCCCCGAGTTTGCCAAGATAGTCTGGTTATCTCAAATACATAAGAGCTTTTATTTGGGTTGACCACATCTGAGGATTTATTTATCCGGCGATCAACACAACACTGCCAAATAAGTCAACACAACGGAAAGGATTTAGGCAAACTTTAAGGATTAAAAGAAACAACTTTTCGAATTTTCACGAAATGTGTGTTAAACTGGAATTAAAAAAAAAGCACTAGTATCGGTATCATCATCATTATTATTATTATTTATTAGTACTTCGTCTTACTACCCGTTCGGGCTATACTCACTTCACTAATGTGTATTGGTAGGCCTTGGTGCTCTTGGTGTTAATTGTTCGCTCCACGACCCGATATTCGTGGCTTCAACCCTTCCAAAGGTCGACGGATTTTTATAAAGCGATGAAAATCCAAATAAATTCCTTCCGTTGCTCCCTAGTCGATTGTGGCATGGTCTAAGAAGGTATATGAAATTATCTTTCCGGCAAAAATTGTAAGTTCTTTCGCGATCGTTCGTAGAAATTCTGTGCAAAAATGCGACGGGGGAACTACCACACTTTCAGGACTTTCCTAGGACTTGTGTTTTCTCCCAGATGGAGCGGAGAGCGAGACTATCCAGCTGAAGAGCTGAGTTGTGCGCTGCTTCGGATGGGTGGGAAACACATCAGGACCAACTTTCGGGGGCTTGCAGACTCATTATTACACACACTCTCCAATTATTATTTAATGTATTTAAGATGCACTTTTTAAACACAGGAGCTACTAACAAAGTAAATTGGTAAACTATTCCCCGCACATACTTAGCTAATTGGTTGGAGTTCCCGACCAGACCCTGGTTCGACTCAAGATGTTGCCAACAAAGATACTACAAGATTTACTATTTATCCAGTTGTCTTGAAAAATCCAACAAACCACAACGCTGAGTGAATATTATTATCTATGCTCTCCCAAATTGTACGTTTATAAGTAATTTAAAATAATATATTCACAAAATGGCAATGTTTGGTTAAATGAAATGATTCATGTGATGAATATTATTACAATTTATTACATTGATAGAGTTTATTTAGATTATTTAACGTAAGGTAGATGGAATTAACGTGATGTGGAAGGGAACGCAAATTAAGATATGTATTTTTGTTACCGTATGTTGTTAAAGTGAAAACTCAGTTTGAGCCGAAATAAAAAATACAATATTGTTTCAGCAGTATGTACGTTAAGTTTTCTTCCCCCATTATTCTGAATATTTGTCATGAGCATAGTGTAATTTGAACAGGACTTTTTATCATTATTCAAAAAGTATATTCCATTATGCCCTTGACAAATATTAGAGAAGTGTTCATATTACAAATTTTACTTTGAAATTGTATCTTATACGTCTTGTTTTACATGTTAATGTGTACTTATGAGATTAATTGACTCTGTTAAATAGCTCAATTAAAAAAGCTAACGCAATTGAACTCTTTAATATCCATTCAACCAGGAAACTCTAAAGCTGTTCGATGCCTTATCTTTTTTTTTATATATATATAGTTTACCGAGAATTTTAACGCTATCGAACGCTTGCAAGGATCCTTATTGTTGAGCACACCGTTTGAAGAAGGAACAGTGAAGAAGCGAACGACGTGTCGAGGGCGCTGAAAGTTATAGCCGGTGTCTAGTTCATTGGGGAGTGGGAGGCCCGGGAAGCAACCTCAGCAAGTGAATGATGAATACATTGGTGTGGTAATGAGTGTGTGAGAACACTGGCCACTCATCATCGCCAAGGACACTCTTGCAGTGGCGGACGATACAACCTTGCGTCTTGATGAGGGGAGACCAACACACACGCGCAAACATTTTACACGTAACGCGCACTTTCTGAACCGACTGATGATATCAGCACATGATAATTTCTATGAGCGAGAGCACATATCTTCCAGGTTTTTTTTTACATGCCTCAATCGACATGGGACTGACGGCTTTATTTTCCCTCCGTAGAAAGCTGTGCTACGGATTTTTATCGCTCAAGAAGTATCCGTTGACCCTGGCTGAGCTTGAACCCACGAACTCCGGGCCCTGGGGCGAGCACTTTATCTCCAAGCCACCGAGATCTACAACAGATCTCAAACACTCGCTTCGGTGATTAAAGGGACTAAAACAGCAATTTTTTTAGCAGGTGCGCTGTGTGAGTTTGGCGAAAGATTGAAAACAAAGAGGAGAAAAAAATCTAGTAATAAAAATATTTTTTTTGAAATCCATGACCAAAAGTATTTTAAAATAAATGGTATGGAACTCCACGCGGACTTTCTCACTCCATTGTTTAAAAATGGAGATATTTACTCAAAACTCCTAATATATGTGAAATGAAATTATGATTATATACTAGCAAACCCGAGCAAAAATTGCACTATACTTATGTCAAACATTTTTTGACTCCCAGTTTTAATTTCATAATTTTATTTTTAAATAATTATAGTCGTAAGTTGTATATTTGGACCAATAAAAAAAATTCGGTATTGGTTCTACAAGGGTCAACACTTTGTATTAAAATTTCAACTTCCGATTAAAATTTTCTACATTTTATTAGGTGTTGCACATCTTATGGTTGTCACATTCCTATTAAATTCCTCATTTATAAATTTTGACCAATAAAATAGATAAATATTGACTATTGAGTCTAAAGTGATAGAACTAGATCATTGCTGCACAAACATTTCCTTTAAGAGTTTAAAGGAAAAAGAACATCAACTTTTTGAGAGACTTACTAATATTTACTTACTCTATGGCACTAGAGATTTATTGCTTTAGAACTTAGGTAGTATTTCTTCACAAGTAAAGCTCACAATATTGTATTAACATATTTGCCAATATCTCGGAAACTATTGGTTTTATGAAAATATATTTCAAATAAAAGTTTATTTTAATTTTAAATAGTACTACAATTTTGCAATGATAAGTTATTGAATATCTCAAATAGTTGCTAATATACGGAAATTTCCGCTTCTGTGAAGTACTCTAAAAGTTATTTTCATGGGAAAATGAAAATAGCCGTTTTATTTAGAATCTTAATCAATGCCTAGATACGAATTCTAATCAAAATAGTTAAGATCCGATTTTGAGAAAATCGATTTTGTTCTCTTTTTGCCCTTTATTAAACTTCTCTTAATTTTAGGGTTAAACAGACACACAGATAGACGGCATTGCAAAAACTACTTTTTACGGTTCGGGGGGGTCATGAGACGTCGACATCCATCAACATCTCGGGTTAGATTTTTTTTTACGGTCTCAATACTTAATCTTATGTTTTCGAAAAGTTAATATATATATTGACGTATAGCTTGAAAGTTATTAGTTTAGTAAAAATATGTTTCAAATAAAAGTTATGTAATATAATTAGACTTACATATTTGCAACGATAAGTAATTTTATATCTAAAGCAGTTACTGAGGTATGATAACAAAAATATGAGAATTTACGCATCAGACCGGAACCCTTAAAGTCATTTTGAGGAAAAATTGGGAGTAGCCATTTTGTTTTTAATATTAATGAATGCTTAGAAATGAAATTTAATTAAAATTGTTTTAGCCGATTTAGATAAAATCGATTTTTTTTCTCTTTTTGCCTTTAAGTTAACTACCCTAAATCTTAGGGTTATATATCTAATTCCAAAATACTCATCGGGGCAACCCTATAAAAACCTTTGATACCAAGTCTTAGCCTGATCAGTAAAATGGCAAAGGCTCTACTCTGAGGTACAGACAGACGGAAATTTCAAAATAACTTTTTCGGATTCGGGGGTTTATGAAACGTCGAAATTCATCAAAATCCCGAGTTTGATTTTTTTTTGTCGATATCAATACTTTTTCTACCTCTAAGGAAGCGAGAAAGTAAAAATAGCCAATGATTATAGAATTTAGTTACTGAACTTTTAAACACAATATTTATACTTGTTTTTAATGAAAAAATCTCCTTAAAACGCTTATGGTGTGCCTTGACAATTTTAGCACCTTGTTCAGTGTGCCGTGAGTTGAAAAAGGTTTTAAAACGCTGGTCTAAGGCGTCATTCATTCAATGGACTGCCATTGACTTGGAGATAAGGTCTTGAATCCCGGTTAGTATACTGAGGAAGTTTTTTTTTCCCCACTCTCCCTCCACTCAAATGTGGGTATATTTATTTCCTCTAAATTCAACCATCCTAATATCCAAAACATAATTATACGTATTATCCGAACTGGTTCATAATCATCGTATATCCGTGACCTTTCTTTCCTTGTGTTTTGTTAAATAACAATCCCTATTACTGTTGCTTATAAATAATATACAGTAGTTATTGATGGCTTTTATTTATTAGTAATTTAAACTAGGTAACTTTAGATAACATAATCTATACTTATAAAATAACATGTCCTGATTGACTGACTGACTGACTGATTCATCATCGCCAAGCGCAAACTATCAAGGCTACAAGCATGAAATTCGGACTGTATATTCATTTTGTTATGTAGGCACCCACTAAGAAAGGATTTTAGAAAATTCCACCCCAAAGGGGTCAAAATAGGGATGATAGATAAAATGTATGAAAGTCCGTCATTTTGAAAGTTACATAAACAAAATTTTGTATTTCGGTTATTGACGTAAAACAAATAAATACGTGTTTTAGGAATTTTGGAAATTTTATTTAATAAGGGATGAAAAAGGGGGTGAAAGTTTGTTTCGGACTTGCATTATTTTTGATCTGAGGTCAAGTTATGGTCATCAACGTAACGTAATATTTTAAATTAATCTGTAAATACATATGTATATTTTCGTATTTGTATATAATCAACTTCCACGCGAGCAAAGCCGCGGGCAACAGCTATCTAGTTACAAATAAGAGTTTTAAATAAACTCATCAGCATTCTTCTGGGAAAATGATGAGGCATCATTTGGGAAAAAATACATTGTTGGAAATTGAAACCCGCCCTCTACGGGTCAGTCATGTTTAAAGCCAACTAGCTCACACTTTAAAGTAAAGCTTGGATACTAGTATCCGGTTGAGTCTTCACGTTGCTCGTCTGGGCTAAACGCACAATACTATAATTTCATTAATAAGATAAGAATGAGGGAGGTAGCATGTATATGAAGTGTCTTTGGATTTGTGTGAAGGAAAAGTGGAAAACCATAAAGATAAATTCTCAGTACATCCGGTCGAGATTCGAACCCCGATATCCCGTCGCTGGCAAACAGGACGAGGCTGCCGTCTTGGTTTGGTTGCTCATCCATGCGAGTAATATTTACCTAATTACTTTTAAATAATTATATCCAACCTGTTTTTAAAAGATAATCTAAGAAAATAAACATTTTCTTAGAAAAATACATTTTCTGAACTATCCTTTTTATATATAGCCTTTGATTTAAAGGCATAATATTTCCAAAATAATTTCAAGACATTTAGAAAATGGTGAACATGACGCTGTACCGCCATCTTAATCTGGACTTTCAGTAACATTAAAGTTTTCTGCTTTTATATATATATTTAATATCTAGTGAGCTGACGTTAAAAAATATTTGATTATGCAAGAACATTTCTTGATATCTGGATGGCTAGTAATGTCTCCTTAGACACTGTTTCCCAACTTATATGCTCCGTAGACTACTTGTGGTCCGCGAAGTTAATTTATAACTCCATCATTACATAGCTTAAGATATTTTTTTGTAAACTTGTAAACTAATTAAAAAATCAATCATACACATTATATAAGATTACATTTATTTATTTAAATGTACATTTCTAATGTTAATTTTTGGTCAAAGGCCCTCATAGTAAAAAAAAAAAATTAAAACAAAATTGTGGATATTTTAAAGGATGGTTCGCAGTGCATTTTCGTAGTAAAGTTATGAATTGTTTCCCAACTTAAGTGAGGTTGGGAACCGCTGAGTTAAAGTATGAAGAAACTAATAGTTATAGGAACGATTCTTCTGAGCAATTTTCAGTTTGTATCGTAGGTCAAGGACTTTTGTCGCGGCCGTCTTGTGGCCCTGACCTCACAACATGCAACCTCTGGTCGTGGTCATTCACTGAGGGAACAGTGAGTCATGTACCTTTAGAGAATATTGAGTAAGTCAAAACTGCATCGAATTTAATTACGTCACAATTCCTCACGAGTGCGTCTCGGCATAATATGTTGAGGCTGTGTTTATGATGTAATCAAAAATCACCCTGCCGGTAGGCACGCGGAACAAGTTCATTTAGACCGGTTTGCAGGTGAGTGAGAACATTTTCCGCAGTGGTGGCTTGCGAACTACTAAGTAGGGAAGGGAACTGAAGGGGATAACTTGAGCCTATGGATCAAAAAGCGTTTTGAAGGACGAATAGGGTGTGAGGGTGGGGCCAAAATTTGTCGGTAAATAACCGGCGATAAACTGAAAATAACATAAAAAAATTGGCAATCAGAGCTGAACATATTTTGTTAACATTTTCAAATCTTTAAATCCCAGGGGACGTGGATTTTATCGATGTATTAACATATATGATCAACCGTGGACCTATGTTAGTGACACATTTAACCACCAAGCGCTATAGTCGATACGTGAGTATGAGAAGAAAACTTGAATCTCTGGAACTTGTTTAAATATCTGGAATCATTTTTCAGATAAAAAAATAATGAAAACTGTCCGCCTCACATCTCTAATTCCCAGCGAGGAGGTTTGAATCCCGGCTGAGCGCACTGAGAGTGATTTTCACTAAATAGTATTTTGCTCTACCTCCGCACAAATGCAGGTACATTTCTTCTAAATTTTGCATTTCTCATCTACCATATTAGCGTAGTTAACATATGAGTACAACCCGAACGGTTAGTAAAACTTGACGGGGAAATATATACATATATATATACATATATATATATATATATATATATATATATATATATTATATATAAGCTTTTTGTAATACTGACTCAAAATATCATATTATTTAAGCCATATGGAACATGTTGTAAATATATTAGGATAATATCAATTTATTAGCTTTATTTTTAAAAATACCTCGGTTATTAACGGTAGGATTTTTAATTGCATCACGTCGTACTATCCTTCCAGACTATCCTCATATTTACACTAATATCAGGATGAGGAAGGTAAAGTTTAGATTAAAATGTGCTCAATTTACGTGGAGCTTGAGTTGAAAAGCTATTTAGGAAAAATATCTAAATATACCCGACCAGGATTCCAGCATTGACCGTCACATCACCCCCTTATTAACCCAAATGATTCTGGTGCCATAGTCCCTATGTTAGCCGCCGACGCGAGCGATTGGCTTATTAAAATATACGGCTAACTCTTTTAGGCATTTTTTATTGATTATTTATTGTCTTACAGGAATTAAACTACACCAACTTATTTAAACACTCGGAATGAAGGTGAATTTTTAAATAGATAATCCAGTATCAGCCTCAATACGTTACAGACGTCCATAAATACAGCGTTATAGAGCAAAGGGTTATTTCTATCTATTTTTTTAAGCACCCCATTTTACTACTCTTTCGGGTTATACACTTGTTTGTTATTTCAAAATACGGCTCAAACTTAAATGTGGTTGAAAGGTATCAACGTTTTTTTACAGGATTAAATGTTTACAATATAATATATAAAAAAGGTGAAATTAACTTAATTTTAATAAGGTATCACGGGAAATTTATTATTGGCTTTAAACACATATCAGGCATAATGCAAACAAATAAAGTAGATTTTTAATGGGGTCACAACTGGAAATTATAAGATAACTGTGATTTTGAAGCTTCAAAACCACCATTCCCAACAAAAACTGTTTCTCAGGTATGTTTTAAAGCAGGGGTTGACAACTCGTCGATTTCGTGTCAATTTTAGTAACTCACTTAAGAACCTACAGGCTACTTTGTCACTAAAGTCAATCTTTTGAGTCTTCTAATCTCGTAAATAATATTTGAGCGTGACCCAAAAACCTTGATCAGTCATAATTGGTAATGTTAAAAGAAAATTAAAAAGATTAATATGAACATATACATTTTATCTGTTCTATATTTACTTCCAGAAGGGTGGGGAGCATAAGTATTTGAGGAAGATTGATTTTAGGAAATAAAACAAATATGTACAGAAAAAAAGTTAAAAGTAGTGTGGAGAAATGAAGTGTGATCTCGATATCTTTGATAAGTCTTGAAGTCGATCAAGACCCAAAATTTCCCACCCCTCTTTTAAAGTGACATAAATAATGAAAAATGATTTCCTTCTTGTGAGGTGAGCTTGCGCTTGCAGCGCTAATGTCCACATAAATTAAGCAGGTTCAATATGTTTTAATAAGGACATAAAATTCATGTGCAAACCAACTGAAATCTTCCAGATAAGTTATATTAGTCATTTAAACTTTACACTTTAAGGGGGCCTTCTCTTTAGGTATGTTGTAAGTGGCCGCGGGAAAAGACTAGAGATTTTGCAGTGTTTTGAACAATTTTTTTATTATTTTTTTGCCAACATAAATAAAATATTTCTCCTGTAGAAATATAGAGTTTAATCTTTTGCACATGGTGATATCAACAGTTCTTGAATATCTGTCAAGGGTGTCCTAGAATCTAATGACAACTTTTTCTCTTCACTTAAAAGGTTTCTTATTCAAGGCTGATAGGCTCACAAAAGATATTCAAGAACTGTCAAGGTCGCCATGTGAAGAAAATTAAACTTTATGTTTCTACTGAGGCAAAATTTTATTTATTTTGGCCAAAAAAGTTTTGATAAAAAAATCCTGCAAAAACACTCGCCTTTAATAGCATTTTCCCAATCACCTCACCTACAATTATCGGAAGAGGGGTGGGGTGGCAAGCGTGTCTCATTTCCCCACTCCCTTGTCTCCCCGGCCAAGCACGCCCATGTTCCGGCGCATCTAACTCGAATTATACTGAAGGAGACTTTTAACTATCGATACTATTGTATTTGGAAAGCCTGAATCACATTGTCTCTGACGATATAAAATAAACTTTCAAAGCATCAACTTCAGCTGGTAGCTAGCGACCTTCGTCCCCTCATTAGTTATGGAAAGTTAATTTCAGTCATCACTGTTGTTCCCAACACCTCATTATCACCACTCAAAGCTGATGTAATACGCGCGCGTCAGGCTGTACCACACTATTGACTCAACTTCTCAAAACCCTCTCCCCAATAGAATGAACAGGGAGGAAGAGTTCGAATCTCGGTCGGGTTCACTGGGGGTGATTTTCCACGTGTGATTGTTCACCGTGGCTTAAGCATATATTTTAAGCCAATGTGGGTTAACTTCCTCTTTCTCATCCATACTCGTCAAATAAAGTCGTTAGGAAGTATGATGTTAAAAGTAATAATATCAAACCTTACAATATAAACTATCGAATTGTTTATTAAACAACCTGTACGATACAATTGTACATATTTTATCATATAGGTTGGTCTATTAAGACTATAGTTTGTAACAAAATTTTCGCCTTTAAATTATTTTCTCTTCGAAAAACAATTAGGACGGTGTTATTTAAAATTTAAAACATCCAAAATTCAGAATAAAATCATTAGAGCTATTTTTGAACTTCAATTTTTTTTAAGTAAGTAAAATGTTCGTTTTTTTCCCTCCCCGTAAAACAAGTAAGCCTATACAGTGTTAATTATCATGTAAAACAACTCCTCAGGTACTTAATTTGAATAAAATTGCTAAGCATTTTTTTTAAATTTGACTTTTCAAAAATCGGTGATCAGTTGCCCCTTTATTTTAAAGTTAGATTAAAATCATGATTTCACCTCAAAATATGACTAAATATAATCATCATGTTCGAACAAAATCCATCAATTCATTGGATACCATGAGCTATAATTGTAAACCACAGCCATAGGCTTCTTGGGTTTGCTTTTGGATGCCGCTCGTACAATATTTAATTTCTCAGGCTAGGCGACCACTGACCGATAAATTCAACACGTCCATCACAGACTTTGCCTAAAACTATGAGTGAATAATGACCCTGAACATGGGACGATTCCTGGATATCTTGGTGGTAGAGCCTTGGTGAACCAAGCCAAAGGTTCCGGGTTTTATTCCCGTGTCCAGGCCTCATTTTTAAACTAATTGGAATATATCAGTGATTCGTAACTTAAGATAATTTCCAACTTCATATGTGTAAATGGCTAATAAATGTTAACAAAATGATTCATTTAATAGAAAATACCGAGACTCAATCAAGTTTACTAAAAAAAAAAAGTCTCGAGATTATCCTGTTCTAATGTTTTGCCTTAGTTCGTCTAAAATTAATTTGTAATATGATCGTATATGACAGCTAATTCTATAGCAATATATTCAGTTGGAGTTGACTACTTACAGGATATATACAACACTTATAGATCGAGAAGCATATTAGTAATATTATACCCCATACACAAGAACGATGTATTAGGGGCCGTCCTTAAATTAAGTTAGAGTTTGTTGGTTTTTTGCTGGGGGCGGGGGATAGGGGGATATCCGTAGATAAACTATCACAAAATAACCAAAAATATGCCGCACATTAACACGTTGATTATGTTAAGGCTTGAGCCACAAAGCCAACAAAACAAAAAAATAAATAAATTAGAAAATGTTTGTCTATGTATACATTAGAGTGAAGGTGATCACACGCTCGTACAGTTATAATTGTACAGAGTAGCGAAGCTTTGAAGATGGAAATTATCTTTTAGTTACGGACGTAGCCGTATCAAATATCCCATTCGTAAAAAAAAAAAAAGTCCCGGACTCGATTCCCAAGCTAGGGTGTCATTTTATAAATTCACGTGTACATTAAAAGTTAAAATATTTTGAAACAACTCTGTATATTTTGGGTTATAAATATATTATAAAATATATTTACCGTAATTAAAATAGTCTCTTTTGCGCATGCATTTGTACGGATTAGAAAAGTTGCTAGATCTACTTTTTTGTGCATTAATAAAATAGTACCCTTTTATTAATTTTTGTTTAAGAAAAGTTTTTAATTTCTACAATACCCTTTCAATGAAAATTTTTACCATTTGGTGGCTCACACGGTAATAGTTTTAATTGTATTGAATTCACAATCGAATCATTTACGAAAACATTGCCCGTGATAACAGGACATTGTGTTGCAATAATTGCCGACGTTCATTCGCGGATAATATGCCCTAAGCATCGTTGCACCTGACTGTGCTTTCGACGAAATGTGCGTGGTCTTAGTGTTGTTTGATTGGATCGAGGGGGCTTCCCTCCCCCACGTAGCTCGTAGTCTTGCACCCGCCCCCTTCCCCACACAGAGTAACACGTGTGACTTGTACCCCCTCCTCGGGGCAGCTGTGCGTGGCCCCCGCACTCTCGCACGTGCCAAGGGGTTGTGGCGCGTAACGGAACGTGACCCCCCTGGCTGGCTGTTTGGGGCCACATTTTAAGAGAGGTCATTGTGTGAAACTTTTAAGGTCACTCCCGCAGAAATTGTATTTGACTCAACATTGGGGATCCGGGGTGAATTCAAACCGGTGTCACTCTCGTAATAGACTAATTTAGACTGCCGAGGTTAGTCGGGTATATTGAGAGTAGTTTTTCCTAAATGGATTTCCTCTCCCTCCATACAAATGGGGATACATTTATCAAAATTTGACCTTATTAATCACTAATATTTTAGCTCATATTAATAGTCTACATATAATCCGGTCAGGTAGTAAGATGCGGTTCTATAAAAAACCATCGAACCGGCCACGGTGAGGTTGGTTTTATCAACGGTTCCCGTTCTTCATCCACTCCCTGTATCACCCTTTCTAAAAAATGTTAGTGCATATTTTACTGTACTTTCCTACTTCTAATATTAATACATGATGGATACAGACAGGGGAAACATGGAAAAATTTGTTGTTTTGTTTTTTTACATCAAGGAGTTTTCAGGGTATTTAATCAAAAATAAGGAAAATACAATTTAAATACTTAACTCTGCACTTAAAAATATTAACTAACGTAAAATATTTTTTTTAAATCTCGGCGTTAACATAACTAATTGTCTAGATATAGCATTCTGCTAACATTAGATGGTACCACAAGGTTGGTTTTATGATAGCTAAAACAATAAATACTGAAGATAGAACTTATAAGAAAGTTGATGTTTAATAGCCATTAGGATAAATAATTTTTTTCTAATCTCGGGGAGTCTAAATTTAGTCTTCACATCTAGCGAAAGCCTAGATCGAGTAAAGGAGACTTAATTAGGCCTATAATATACATTTCCAGGCGCTGAAATATTCACTTGCCTGACGTAAAATATACATTAAAATTGTTTTAGTAACTTTATTTACATAAAAAAAGTTCCTTCCTATACAAATCGAGCTGTACATCTACTGTCAAATTGAGATACAAATCTTGCCAGGCGGATAGATATGGAACAGTTTATAGTAATTTGTCAACCGGTAGAAAAGGGCAAAACTACAATCCAATTTTCATAGGAAGGGCCTTTTATAAAAACTAACATCCTTTTTTCAGACAAAATTGATAACATTTTACTTTATTATTAGTGTTATTTTACAGGTAGCTTATCTATCAATATCTATACAAAGTGATATTTGTATATCACTTTACTTGACGGAACTTGTGAAATTGTTCTAGTAACTTTTCTTGCTGTCTTCCTTTAAAAATTGGACTATACCAAAGCTAGTTGCACTTCTACTACCAGATATTCCTGCAAAAATAACATTTAAATTGATTTATTATATATTATATATTATAATAAAGAAATGTATCGTCATCAGTTAAAATAAATTTAAAACATTATTGCTGAACGCTTTTATTTCTATCGTGCATTATGAAACGTATTGTTTAGGGAATGTGTGATGACCCGCCTTAAGTTAGTTAATACTCGTTTTATCATCAACTAACAGACCGCAACAACCCTCACGTGTCTCCGACAAGACTCTGACGATGTAAGGGGAGTATTGAATTCAAATGCCTTTTGAATGTTGTCCATCAAAGTTTTACTTTTTCTTATTAATTACTCTTCTCTAAAAGTGTGTTTAGTCCAATTCTTTGATAAAAGACTGATGTATCATTTTATTATACTCGTACATTATAGGGAACAAAAGAGTGACAATTCAAACCTATGTCTTTTGGCATTGTGTTTAATCGTATCAATTTTCTCTTGGAGGTGTATTTAACCGTATCAAGCCTCTCGTGGGATTGTATTTAACCGTATCAACAACCTTTCTTACGTGGTATTTAACCGTATCAAGCCTCTCTTGGCATTTTATTTAACCGTATCAAGCATGCGCTCAAATTTGAATGTATTCATAATTGTAATAAAGTTGGGAATTAGTCGTTTGTATGAAGCTAGTGTAACTTTGATTATTTTACAAATGAGTCCATCTATGCTAATGCCACAAGGTAAGTTTTTATTTACTCATTGTGTAAAATAATCAAAGTTACAAGCTACAATAATTCCCAACTTTATTACAATTATGAATACATTCAAATTTGAGCGCATGCGACCAAAAGTTTATCTGTTTGACGCGTGGATCCAATTATAAGTTAGAAAATGATATTGGTCTCCCCCACCCCCCATGTGAAAGTTTTTATATTCTGAGGTTTTGAGATTATAATATTAAATGTGTATGACACATTCAAAGCTCGATCAAATCACAAGCTACACTTTCTACTTGAAATAATTAATTATAGTAATTTTTGGTAAAATGTAAATGGATTTAATAATTATTAACGATCACTGCATGACAGGGATAAAACCCAATTTTCATAGGATGTGTCTCATCTGACTGCTGAAAAAATTACTTACTAGATCTACTTTCACGTATTCATACTTATCGTGTATCTTGTCACTTTTGATGGCTATTATCAATCCAATAAAATAACAATAACATAGTAAAATATTGTCGTCTACGGAAACTTTTTTTTTTCATTTTTTTAAAGGTCCTTTCTATGAAATTGAACTGTAGGTGAGCTCAAACATGCCTGTCTTATTCAATGAGTTTTATCTATAGGCCCTACCTTAATAAAAGTTTTCCAAAGTTGTGGTTTCCTATCCTCCTTAAAATCCAGCTTACTCATCCGATTATCTTGGATTATATAATTTACTTGCTGATAGCAAGAATAATTACTGTCATCTTATAATTAATAATCGGACTAATAACAATCCAGATAGTAAACTGTTAAATCCGTCTTAATTGACATTCCCAAAACAAATTGTTTGAAATAATATCGTTATGAAAAAAACGTTCCTACAGTTTGAAATAAATCCAGGAACAATATTTCCAAATAAATATACTTATAAGACTCGTTATATTTTAGTTTTCATCACTCTCCTTTAAAATAGAATGAAGCGTATAACCCGGACTGATAGTAAGACGCGGTGCAAAAAGAAACAAAAGGTACTCTTGAGTTTGTGATGAACGTGTGGAACTGGCAAATATAGCATGATGAGCTCTCTGATAGCACAGCCATCTGCAACTCAGGAGGGCTGTTATGCTTACAAGTATACAACAAAAGATTGTAAATTTTAAAGAGAAATTTCAATTAATATCAACACATAATAATTTAAATTAAATTCCCACACGTCCATCGAAGCCTCTGCCTTAAAATATGAATGAAGAATGACCCCGAACATGGGACGAATACTGGATAGCTCATTGGTAGAGCATTGGTGTGCTAAGCTAAAGGTCCCGGGCTCGATAGCAGTGTCATTTTGAAACTAATTTAAACTAATTGAAATGTGATCCTCTCCATAGATAGGTACATTGCTGTAATTACATTGATTTGCAACCCGTGTGTTGATATTCTTTGATGAATTAATTTCGTTTTCTGAAGAATTTGAAACTACAAGTCCTTGTTTTCCGGTGGCAGGGAGGGTGGAGTTCGAACCAGTTGCGTTGAGGGTAGTTTTTCCTCCGTTTTTCCTTTTCCTAATCACCATTAAATTGGCGTAATTAATCTATCTGCATAACTCGAACGGGTTGTGAGGTGCGGTGTAGAAACAATTTTTACTTAAATTACCATTTATCGATGAGTATCATTCATTGTATTTGTTACACAACTTCTTTTAAAATATGCATTTAATTTCTACTAAAATGGATTAATGTTACTATTCACAGATATGCACAAAATATGACATTGGATGTACACACACAAAACTTAATTAACATTAAAGTTTCTATGTATCTTTTTATTTAACTATGTGGATGAGTGGTTCTACTAATTTAAAAGATTATAATAACAAACATTGATTTATTAGCACCTACTTTTCTAAATCGCAGGGTGAACACTTACCTGGGAATTTATACAAGATACTTAAACTTCATAGCTTGTCTACATACCTAAATCTCTGGGGCAAACATTTCCCTGGGAACTTGTGCAAGATACTTCATCTTCATAGCTTGCATACGTATCTAAATCGCTGGGGCAAACATTTCCCCCGGGAACTTCTGCACTTTAGTTCAATTTAGTAGCTTGTCGACTTATCCAAACTGCAGGGACAAACATTCTCCTGGGCTCTTATGCAATCCACTTCAACATCATACTTTGTTCTACCTTATCCAAATCGCAAGGGCAAACATTCTCTTGGAAACTTATTTAAGCAATTTCAACTTCATAACTTGTTTACTTATCCACACCGAAGGAGTAAAATACTCACTGGGAACTTATGCAATTCAGTACAACTTCATAGCTCGTCTACTTATTCAAATCGCAGGAGCAAACATTCCCCTGGGAGCTTATGCAATCCATTTCAACTTCATAGCTTGTTTACTTATTCAAATCGCAGGAGCAAACATTCCCCTGGGAACTTAGCAATCCAGTTAAACTTAATAGCCTGTCTACTTATCAAAACCGCAGGGTTCAATATTTACGATAGCCTATGTTTGCAATATTTTTTGAAATACGAGGTTGAAGAGTATGCAGAACCCAGTGCAAACTATTAGTTACACCTCCAGTTCATGTGATTTTGCGAAGCGCTCTAACAAATTTATCTTTAATAATTTGTGTGTCAAGAATACAGAGAATAGTGACAATAATATTATGAGTTTTTTTATCCATACCTTGCATATAATACCAGAAGAATGCATATTTATTGTGGTCTAGAAAAACTGGAAAAGTCGGAGAATTTTTAAAACATAAAAAGTTACACAACTTTAGCTTCGGCGTACTATAAACTGGGTTTGGTTTTAGATTGTATTGTAACCTTGTAAAAACTAGAGTTTGCAAAATCCTGTATACTTTCTTTTTTTTGTTTCAGATTGTTCCTTTGCGTGGCCATTGTAACCCTCAGTTTTGAGGTAAGACCCATTTACCAGATTATAATAAATATTTGATTTATCTTGTAGCTAGTGTTTTGTTTTTTAATGTGTATAGTCTGATTAAGATATGAAGGGACTTTTTTTAACATTTATAAAACATACTAAAAATGTCCATATAAAATGTACACATTAAGTCATGTGATCGGCTAATTTCACATTTAATATATATTATCAATTTCTATAAAGTAACACTAATGATAAGGTAAAATGTTATCATTGTTGGCAGAAAAATCAAATGTATTTTCTAAAAATTTCATTTTCACCGAAATCTTGCTAAAATAGTAGTAGTATGTATGTTGTAGTAAGACACATTGGTACAAAACATGTTTCCCCTTTTTAAAAAAATATTAAAAAAAACTTTCAACAAATTTGTATTGAGTAAAATGTATTTATAGGAATTCCTAATCAATGTTTTTGTAATTTAATCCTGATATATTTTATGGCTTCGGGAGGTAATGCAAGTTTGACAGACACTCCTTCCCCTCCCCCCGTTCCCCTTTACATTTTTGTTTCATTGGAGTAATCGTAATAATTGTTAACTTTGGAAGGAGGAAGATTAAAATTTTATGTTTTTAAGGTAATTGGTATTTTAACGGGGTATTGTTTGACTTTTTTTATCACTTTCTTTAAAATGTATGAATTCCTTATCTCCTCTTGGGATTTCCCAATTACCAGTCTCAGAAACGTAAGGTTTCTGGGACTTTTATTTGATTTTAAATTAACTTGGACCCCCCACATCAAAGACCTGAAAGCGAGGTATATAAGAGCTCTCAACCTGCTCAAAGTGATTAGTGGTCGGTCCTGGGGTGCAGATAGGGAAACCTTGAGGCGCCTGTATAGGGCCTTGGTAAGATCTAAACTAGACTACGGCAGTTTTGTTATGCATCAGCGAGACCTTCGGCGTTAAAGATGCTAGATAGTGTCCACCATGCTGGCATACGACTGGCTACTGGTGCCTTTCGTACCGTCCAGTCGTCAGCTCTGTGCCGACGTCGGTGAGCCCCCTCTTCCCTACCGGCGGTCCTATCTTCTGGCATCTTACGTGTCGAAACTACATTGCACGCCAGATCATGTTACCTACCGCCCTGTGTTTCATCCCCCTAACCGTGTCTTGTATGAAACCAAATGGCGTAGTACAAGGCCGGTTGGGATCCGGATGCTATCGGTTTTCGACACGTGGGGGGTAGTCCTGCCAAAGGCTATCCCCACATCACCAGGTCGAGTTTCTCCCTGGAAGATACGCCTTCCGAAATGCCATTTTGATCTTGCCAAGTTCCCTAAAGCGACCACCACAAATTTTGTATTATAAGAGGACCTTTAATTAGCTCCTCTCCACTCGCTTTCACGGATTCGAGCGCATCTACACTGACGGCTCTAAATCTGGAGCCTCCGTGGGATGTGTTTTGTTGTGGAAGGATCCAATTTTAAATTTGGTTTACCTAAAGAAACTAGTGTTTTTATGGCTGAATTGTATGCCATTTTTAAATCTCTGTGTTTTGTATACCGAAGTAGTCACCGTTCTGTTCTCATCTGCACGGATTCCATGAGTGCTATGTTGGCATTGTCCACTCTCTACTCCTGGAATTCACTCGTGCAGATGATACATGAGCAAATTTTAAAAATTGATTCATTAAGCACCCGGCTCGCCTTTTGCTGGATTCCTGGTCACGCTGGTCTTCAGGAAATGAACTGGCAGACCAGGCAGCCAAGGAGGCGAGTCTGGGTGTCATGTTTTTAGATCTAAAGGGTTATGTTCGGCGTGGGGTCTTACGCACTTGGCACGAGCAGTGGGTCTCGACCCCTGCTCAGAACAAGCTGCGGTCCATCAGGGACGGTGTGTCGCGGTGGCCCTCTTCTATACGAAAGTCTAGAAGAGAGGAGGTTATCGTGACGAGACTCCGCGTCGGGCATACATTTCTAACCCACGGATTTTTACTAAGAGGGGATCCACCTCCAGTGTGTGAATTTTGCAATGCTCCCCTTAGTGTGTACCACATTTTGGTGTAGTATCGCAAGTATGCTCCTATTTGCCTGGCCCTTGATTTTAAAGGTGACATTAGTTTTTTATTACGCGACAGCGCTGAAGGAGTTATTTGTTTACTCCATTTTATACGTCAGGCGAATCTTTTTAGTGCCATTTGAGTCACTTTTATAAAGTGACTCATCTGGATTTATCTCATATTGAGACCTTTTTTTAACATTTCAGTATACTTTAATGTGTTGTTTTGTCTTTTTAACCATTTTAGTACACTTTTAACATGTTAGTTTGTCCTTTATCTAATATGTTGTTTTAATATGTTTGTTTTGTCTTTTTATTGGCGTGATACACATGTGTTTTTTTTAGCAGGTGTTTCACTCAATTTTTACTCCGAGACCATTTTGTACCCCTATGGAGTATCCCAAATGGGTATTTTTCTCATATTTAGATCTATATTTTATATTGTATTTTTACATTGTGTCTTCACCTTTCTATAGAAAACGGTGAATATTTTGGCTCTCTCCCATGGAGATTTTACTATGTATCTATATTATGTTAAGGTCCTAATGACCTCAGTGTGTCGATGGGCCTCTAAACACTAATAATAATAATATAATGATAATAATAATAATAAATGATAATAATAATGATTTCCCAATTGTCTAATTCCTTTGAACTTTGTGGAAAAGAAACAAACTTTTTAAAGTTTTATTATTATTATTATTATTATTATTAGCACCGCGTCTTACTACCCGTTCGGATTATACGCACTTACGCTAATGTGTAATGGTAGGGTGATTGTGAGATGAAATGGAAGGACCTACAGTTTAACGTGGAATCGAACCACGGGTGGAGGCCTGCATTCCCCTTTAAAGTTATAATTTACTGGTAAATTTGTCCACTTCCATATCTCTTAGTTGGTAACACTGATCCACCTTGAAAATACATATTTATAGGTCTAATTTTTTGCCAATTGTTTCAAATTTAAGACGTGTGTGATGTATAATGTCAACAAGGGGAATATTTTAAGGTGAGAGTTTGGGAACGCGAGAAAAGGTGTCTTTTTTTGTAGTTTTTATAGCATTTTTTGGTCAAAATCAATCAAATATTTCTTCAGTAAAACATAAAAGTTTAATTTCCTTCACATGGTGATGTCAATCAGTTTTTGAATATGTCATGAAAATAGCGGCATTAGATGATACACTTTTTAAACGAAGGAAAAAGTTTTCATTAAATTCCAGGATACCCTTGACAAATATTCAAGAACTGTTGATATCAACATGTGAAGAAAATTCAACGCCAGTTTTTACTGGAGAAATATTAGATTTATTTTGACCAAACACATTTTGATATTAAAAAAACTGCAAAATATACTGACCTTTTCTCCCGCCACATACATCCCCACCTTAAATCTATTCGCCCAATAAATTCTAGCTTGACATAATCTTTTGCACTCAAGGATGGCGTTAATTAATGTACAAACCTTGATCCTGACCTCCGGTGACTAATAAAACCATTAAATACCAACATATCTTGTTTGGTTAGTATAGTAATTGTTAGAACGAGAAGTTCATTGTCGATAATGGCCTTGATTTTTTTTAAGAACGATCAGCTGGTTGAAGTCATCTATTATCTATAGTCTTGAGTCATTCTTTAAAAACAAAAACAAAGGTGTGTTGCGGTGTGTCTGCAATTTCATATCGTCAAGGTCAATAGATAAGGCGGAGGATGAAGGTCGGGGTGGTATGAAACAAAAAAAAGGGGGGGGTAGAGTTTTGCATCTTTGATATCACGTGTGTGCCGCCCCCACCACGTGGCCAGGTCCTGTGACCTTGAGAAGTTTGTTAGTGTTGGGAGGGAAGTAGGGAATGGGTGTTTGTGCGTCACCGGCAGCTCGCGATATTGATTGGCCGGACACTCAGGTGAGTCGTCTGGTTGCCATGGCGACGAGCTTACATCGACATGGCAACCACGTCGTGACGGCAGTCAGCAACCTAGCCTCTGTACCGCCGACAGGTAACTACGAGAGATGTGGAAACATTTTCATCACCGTGAAATGATTTCTTTTGTGTTTGTATGGCAAGTTGAGAAATAGTAAACTTAGCTTTCGTGTCCTTTAATTTCCTTAATTGACTGTCCTTTATTCCGTTGCTAACTACTGAGTCATTTAGGCATTTGAAATTAAAGTATTCCAAATGCATCGTCAGTATTTATTTCTAATTGGTTGTTTTTTCAATATCTACTCTCCAAACATAATTGCATAAGTTTATAAGCGTAAAAATTAATGTTGTATAGGTTAAAGTTTATATGCTAAAATTATTTTATCACAGGATCTACGCCACTGGGTCATTGGCGTCTAGAGGGAGGGGGGGGGGGCAAAAGGGCAATTGCATCGGGCCTCACATTCTAGGGGGCCAAATTTCCCCCCAAAATTATTAAATTCAATTACAGTTATTATTATGAATCTTACACCAAATAGTGTTCAGATAATGAACAGCAATACGTATTCGCTTAGTCATAGGATTCCATTCCAGATTCCAGAAAACTCTTAACTCTAGATGTAATTTAAGATTTACGTTATTCGAGCAATGTGCTGCAGTACAGTAGAATACGCTACCACTGCTACAACTGTCGGTTTACATACAACTAACAGTGCAATGGTACAAAGAGGAATTTACTTTTGCTAACTTAATTGGATTGTTTGCATTTACATAAGTAGTTATTTAATGGGTTTATCAATATTCCATAAAACATGAGAAATTATTAAGTAACATAAATACAGATTACTTAACAATATATTATAACGGCTTTGTGCTAAAACTGAAAAACTGCTGCGCAAAGGGGGGAGGGGTGCTCACATTTTATGGCCCCCGGCCTCATATTTTCATAAAACGGCCCTGCACTGGATCACCACGTACTTAGAAAAACGAGGAAACTACTGGGAATTTTTTGTATCTGGAAAATAAATTAAGGAGAATACAGGGAATTTCCCAGAAATATAATAAAAAATACTGTAATATTTGTGAATTTTCAACTTATAACTGCAGCTGCAATATTAAAATTAATTCGAACACATGTTTTACCCCCTTTATCTGAAACATTGGGTTCAGGAAACTGCTGCATGTAATTTACTCATCAAACTCGTATCTAACTTTTTAAAACACTATTTACATGACTTCACACTAGCCAATTTTATGAAAAGGTAAACTTTCATTACCCTATACGACATTCAAAGTTGTCTGAAAAAAAAAATGAAATGCTTTTTAGAAAACCCGGCGAATAAAAACCAGGGTATTTTTAGCAAGAAAATAATGGCAACTTGGATTCCGGCATTTTCCTGTTAGATCCGTGAGCCACGCTACTAAACCCTGTCGCTAGTGATGGTGGAACCGGAAAGGAGGACATTATTACCACCTGGAAAGAGTCCCCTCCCCAATTTTTTTATCACACACTCTGATATTCTCGAACATGAAGCTGAATGTTGACCTCGAACACAATAAGAAACAGACTCTCAACCTTACTGGGGTTTTGCTGCGCTCCTTTTGCCAGCTTGAGTCCTTCAACACTGAGCCTCGCTAGTGTCACTGCTGGGTGATGATAGGACCAACCGTAGCGATACTAGTGCTGAAGGACTCAAGCTTCCAAAAGGAGCGCAACCATTTTAACCTGGAGGTTGAGTGTCTGGGTATATTATTTGTCTGTGACCTCGGGTCAAAATATGTTGAAATTTATAAAATAATCGAAATTCGTAAATTTCTGTGAACGCTGTAATGGTTGGCTGGTACAGAATATGGCAGTTGCATCAGCACTTTATTTTGACCTACAGCCAATCAGCTGTCGGCTGACAGGATCGATTACAATTTGATAATAAGAAAAGTTGGAAGGTGTTGCTTGCTCAGTACTGACAACTGACTTTTAACGTCAGCTCTCGAGATTGTGCATCGTCTTTCTGACTTTTCTAAGAACTTTCTGTGTTTTATATATTTATTTTCGACTGCAAGTATTAAATATAAATAACGTCATGGGCTTCTCGTTTGTTTTACAACCTCCGCGTCTTGTGCCCTTAAAATAGTAATTTAAGCTGCGGATAGCTTGCACAAGCAGTAAGACTCGTATTGCACAAACAAATAATTTGTTGTGTGTGGGAGAAGGGCCTACTGAACTCTTAATTACTATTTAAACCAAACCCCAAATAACTTTTAGAGGCTATAACCATCACATTTTCAAAAATTTGCCATAGGATAACAAATTCTATTAGCTTATAGAGGTATCCAACTCTCAACACATTTTTAATGGAGAGCCACTACAAATACCTTCTTTGGGACACGCCAATTTCAAAAATGTTCAGGGTTAAGAACAACTTCAAATATTTATTTAGGGGTATCCTAATTTCAAAAATTGCCTCGAATATATACCACTCAAATAGCATCTAAGGACATCGAATTTTCAAAAAGATTTGAGATGAACGTGCTTGTTACCCCCCTTTGATCTAAGTGGGCCATTTACATTCCCTAATTTAAAAATCTTATAGGTATTAAAAATGTCTCGCATCCATTTTACTTGCCACTTTTAAATGATAAAACCCACATTTTAAACAAATTAATATATATATATATATCATAAATTATCATAATTGTTTCAATTGACATTATTTTAATTAATATAAAAGTTTGAGCATACATGGTGCGCTAGTTGCGTAGTTTTATAAAATTATTTAAAAATAAATATTGGTACAATACATAAAAATGGTAACTTTGACGTTATTTGTCTCACAGTGGTCAAAGCTGTCACCAAATGTTACATATGACAGGTACAGAAATGCTTGGCGTAAGAATACATGGAATTAGATATAGTCTAAGGCAGGGGTGTTAAACTTGTTTGATAATAAGGGCCACTTTGAAAATTAAAAAAATACCAAGGGAGCTATATTAAAAAAAATCTGTATTTTAATTATCTCAATTAAAAATAATTCCAACTTGTTGTCTTATTATTACAAAAATAAAATTAACCCCATATTTTCTTACCAAAACTTTGACACCCTATATAGTTGCAAGAATGGTTTTATTATCGGGCTTGAAATCTAATGCCCAAGTCACTTTCATAATTGTTGACAAATGTGTCAGAGAGCCAAAACCTGTTAACATATGTATGTGCTGCCAATCATTACACAGTTTTGTGCGCTAATTCATCCATTTTTTGGAATTGATCCTTGTCGAAGAAGTAGAACATATTCATCATCAGGACCGCGGGCCGCGAGTTTGACATGTCTGGTCTAAGGTCTCACTCTCGCAATATTCTGGTCTGCCGATGACGGAGAGATCGTTCAGGTGTACCGAGAGTGATTTTTTTTTCTAAATGGTTTTCCACTCCACAACGCAAATTCGGGTACACTTGCTTTGAATTCAACCTTCCTCATCCTTAACACATTAGCATAATTAGTACATACACGTGTAACCCGAACGGGTAGTGAAACAGAGTGCTACCAAAACAAAGTAACTTTTGTTAACTTTTGGGTGATCATAATTGATTATAACTTAGTTCAGTGTTTGTTGATTTAATTTAGATTCATATTTTATGTTACTTTCATTTTATTTAGTTGTAACTTATAATACATTTCTATTACATTTTCTTATTTTATTCAAGGATTCATTAATTTTTGGCATATAGTTCGAGATTAATCTATTTAAGTTCAATAAATTTCACTCACGTTTAATGAAGCTTGGTTACATTTTGAATAGTAATAATTAAATATTTAAGAACAATTCTAAATAGTAACAACTATATTAGAGGGGAAATTAAGAGAATAATATAGTCGGGAGATGCATGCTATTACTAGGTCAGTAAGTTGTTCACATCTCGCCTGCTTTAAAGGAATGTAAAACTCAGAATATACAAAATAATAACTATGGGTGTAAAACATGGTCTATTACTTTACACGGGGGGGGGGGGGGGGGGGGGGATTAGGGTTTACGAAAACAAGGTTCTTAGGAAAATATTTGCTCCATAAAGGTATACGGCTACTGGGGAGTGAAGGGTGTTACATAATGATGAGTTACATATCCTGTAATCATCACAAGCCATGGTTAGGATAGTCAAGTCTCGTAGATTACGGTGGGCAGGACATTTAGCGCGAAGGAAATATTCTAGAGCCATGTTCAGTGTATTGACTCATAAAGGCAATGGGAAGATACCATTGGGAAGACCTAGACTCAGATGGGAGGATAACATTACAATAGACCTGAAATAAATAGTGTGTAATGAGGTGAGTATGGCATTTAATAAACTTTCTAGCACTTAATTCCATAGATTAAGTCAGGGTAGTACAACGTTTTTCATCCCAAGGGCCAATATAATATATAAGTAGTCGAATTGGTATTGAAAGAAAATATTTATATTTCCCTGGGGTAAACTACATCAATTATTAATCAGTGTGCAAAGTGTCATGTTTGCTCCTTATCGAGAAGTTAGAAAAAATCTGGACAGACACCGTATGGCTTTTATTAGACTTTATTTTACAACAAATCATATGATTAATTAGAAATTATCAAATAAACAAAGCCTTTTACATTAATCATAATTATGTAATTGATTTGAAATGACGACATCGAAACGTGAGTAGAGACACTGTCTCATACATTCCAAGTTCCTGACTTTAAAGTTCATTTGGATAATAAATGAATCTAACTGAACTGAAAGGTATATGAAAGAAAGTTTCACCCTCCTCCAGAAGGCCCCAGGTATAAGAGACCCTTTCTTTGATCCTAAGTTGGGTCTAAAAGATGTAGATTTATATTTATATTTAATGGTCCATCCTAATACCTAGAGTGTACAGCGCTATGTTTATTGTTCTAGGTTAAGTTATCTTAAAATGGTGTTGTATTAGGGTGCACTTGAAATACCCCTTTACAAATGGGTATGTTATAAAATAAATTACCGACTATGCGTCTAGGTTTTTTTACTCTGTTTTGGTGAATATCTTTGGACAAGGGTAGTTCGAGGGGAGTAAATGAAGTAATGTTGATAACAAAATAATCTCATGGAACATGGTGCACGTCTGGCGTTGAAGCTGTGGCTATGGTTGGAAGAATCTCCCTGCAGCCTCCAGCCTGCAATTTGCTCCAATGTAGAGTGGCACTTATCGGCAGAACTTTCCTGGATTTATTATTTATGGCAACACATGCCGATCCACAAGGATGTGCTCTTGACTTTCGGCCTCTCACCGAAAGGTAATTGTATAATAGGTTAATTTATTTATTTTCCTAACTACCGCCATGGCTTGCTGGACGCTTCTGGTTCTTATCATAGGTCGAGACTCTTTAGAGAGTTGGTTCCTGTCTGCAAATACTTGGCCTTCCCACCGTCTTTCCCATTCTGTTAGAGAGCTGTGAATATTTGATCTAATTTATTTATTTCTCGTATCTTTGCTCTATTTCTGTGTAGTGGGAGTGCTTTACGTACGTCCCTACTTATCTTACTATATTATTAGTATTATTTTATAGATATTAACATTAACAGCTGCGGATCACGTGACTTAACATATGTATGTATGAGAGAAATTTCACTAACTTATGTAACTGAAATATAATACTTCCTACCAGAACTCTACTATATATGAAAGCGTAGGGCTCTTCGATTTGTTCATAATATGTGTTAAATGTACATATGTGTAAAAACGTATTAACCTCATAGTGATCGATTTGGGAAACCATAAGCCTACATGTGGCCAACTTTGTTAGCTATGATATTTCGAAGCATCAGCAACGTTATCGACTTTTCGATAGCTCGGAGCTGATTACAAATATGTAGCTATTGTTTTGTATTTTTATTTTATACCTTATTTACACAAACCCACCTCGGTGCCGTAGCTAGCTAACGCGTTAGTTTCGTGTTAAACTAGACTACCGAGAACGGGGAGATCAAGGTTCAAATCTCTCCACGCAAATGTGGGTTAACTTACTATATATTCAACCTTCTCAATTCCTAACCCATTAGCGTAATTAGTACTTAAGCGTATAACCTTAACGGGTAGTAAAACGTGGTGCTAAATATTATTCTTTATACAAGGAATCTGATGGCTTAATGTTTGGAATCTGAACTCGTATTCGCATAGAAATAAAACTATAAAAATAGAGAGAAATCCCACGTGGATAGCCACCTTCTAATATAACCAACCGAGATTTGAACCTCAACCTTCCCGTCATTGAGTATCCATCCTATGTTGAGCCTGACACCTTAGACCACATAATCACCGGCTGCTGGTTTATATGTTAGTCAATGTAATTATCTCACTTTTGAAATTTCTATTAGTGGCGATAAATTAAGTGGGCTTCTTTTAATGCAATACAAATATTGAATTAATATGAATTGAGCAACCTTTAATTTTTATTAGATCAAATAAATTCAGCACATCTGGCACTTAATTCTTTGGGGGTCAACTTGATAACATGTCACTATTTTATTAATATAATTTTATAGGTATTGATTATATCTATTAAAAACGACAGCTCATGAGCACATGTCTTGACGTATGAATACGTGAAAGTAGTAACTTTACTAGCTGTCAGATAAAAGCCCTGCCTTATAAATGGTTGACTTAACATTTTAGGAAAAGGATATTATTTGTTATTGGTTGTAAAGTTAATTGAATGAACCTAAGTATCTTTGTTATTCAAACTAACCCACTGGTTGAAGCTGTATGTTTCAGCGAGAGAGGTAGTTGTTAGAAGTCGTAGAGCTGAAACGTCAGGCAGTGTTAGTGTTGTCTGTCCGTTCGTTGTTTCTAAATGAAGCGCTCCGCCACCGTCATAAGCCTTCCATAGCGAGAAATGTATAAACTTTAGCTATAATTACACCGGTACAGTTTAATTGTAGGGCGCTAGTGCAAGTTCGAAACTGCCCACTACTCCGCTTATAGGCGAAGGTAAGGTTTATTATTAACGAGATGACCGACATCACGTGACGGCTCCTAGAGTGTTTAACTTTGGACATTAGCCTTATTTTTACCGTCGTGCTGGCTTGGCCGGAGATGGTGGTTAGAATAGAAATGCTTGCCGAAAAGTCGACGTGGATAAGGAAGGGTTCCCCTCCCCCCACTGGGGGCTTGGGGTATTAGTGCCTCCGCGGAGGCTGTCGGTGGCGGAGCATGCATGCTCCAAGAGCGATCGTCTCGAATGAGTTGGCGAAGGTGGTTCGGCTCCCGCGGGGTGACGGTGATATCTGTGCTTGGAGAGGTCCGTGGGTCGATCACCGACGCCGATACATTCCCTATCCGTGGGGGTCTCTTCCGTTGGAACGACCGCATCGCGTCACGAGATTCTTATCGGCGATGACCCAGTCTCCACGTACTAATACCACTTTTCTCAAGACCTGTACATGTTACAGTTGAACGGAAGTGTATCAACTCTTAATCGACACTTGCAATTCTATAGAGAAAGAGGGGTGGGGGGATGGTAACGTTGATCTAGAGTGTATCCTTGGGGATTGGGACTATCCGTAGTATCCAATCTTTTTCTAAAACTACTCGTCGCGTTGACTGGATGCCTCGATCTGGCGTGAGACCCCCCGCGATGGCGCGCGCAACCAACCAAGTAAGTGTACATATTTACAAGTATGCAGGACAGCGTCTCCCGGCACGCTCTTCCTGTAACCCCACATGTCTTCGGGAATCGGAAGCACCTACGGGCTGATGCGTCCAACAGTCTTGGCGATAAAATTTTGACGGGGTTTTATTACTGCGGTAGACAGCTGGCTATCCAAACAGGCAGAGCTAGCTCAGCGTCATTGTGACTCGCCCTATTATGGAGCCAGGGAGACCAAGGGCCAGATTCATGGTCAGTCTAGTGCGTCTCAAGGCGGCTCGAAACCAAATACAAGGAGACACCTACCTAAACTGGCCCATTACATTCTGGTCTAGGTAGGCGTCGCCTTGTATTTGGTATCAAGGCGCACTAAGTCTGACTATGAATCTGGCCCCAAGACTCATTTGTAATTTAGGGAGGATATTTGCCTTCCTCTTTCTAGGCGAATGTTCCTGTATTTTCTAATAACTACTTATTCTCTTCCTATCATAAGGGGTTATTTCGCTGGTAACTCTTTTTAAAAGTACCAGAGTAAAAACATTTCTTAAACCTAAATAATATGTATGCAAAAATTAAAACATTAGGTACTCTAACGGATATATTACTGAGGTAATAATGCTAGGAATGTCATCACGCATTCGACAGTGGTAAGGGGAATTTAATATTTGCGCTTAGAAACTGAAATACCATAGTAGGAAGCATTTCTAACTTTACTGAAGACTAATAGGATGTGACTAAGTCCTTCACACCAAACAATTGCTGACTGACTATACTCTGATTTTGGTTGGGAAAACGGTAGAGAAAATTCAAACCTATTCATTTGTGGCCAACACTGATAATATTTTACTATATTTTTATTATTCTATAGATATTGATAATATCTATAAAAAGTGACAGCTGCAGATAACATGACTTGATGTATGAATATATTAAATTGTTCTGGTAACTTTAGTTACTAACTTCTACTTTTTTCCTAACAAAATCTATATTTACTTTCACTGCCGAATGCGTTTGGTTGCGCCAATTGTAGTTTGTACACAAAGCGACATCTGTACCCATACTTAAAACAAAAAACAAACCTTTTCCATTTTTTCCCAGGTACAAAATTGTAGATTAAAACAAATGAAAGAAATAAGTTCAAAAAAATGTATTGTTTGGATTTGATATAAATTAAAACTACTATACCAATAACTCTGCAAATGTATCAACAAATAACTATTTTTTTCACATTGAACTCCCCATCCCGACGTTGGCCCCCAACTGCCAAAGGTAAGACAGTTTATGAATACTACATACTCTGAAAGATAATCAGAGTTGTATTTATGGTAACTGAAAAAAACCCAATATATTCAAATGTTTAAAAAGCATTTACATTTCGAAAACTAGAACTAGTGTGACTGAAAATTTATGTTTATAAATTAGTTGAAGCTTTCAAATGTGTTAGGGTCTATAAGCTCAACAAGTAAGGCTGCCACACAAATATAACGTGCCACTAGTAACAGGCGCACACATAGTAACGCTGCCACACAACTAAGGCTTCCACAACGTAACGGGCTGCACAACAGTAACAGGCTGCAACAACTAGTAACAGGGTGCACAATGTAACAGGCTGCCACACAACTAGTAAGCCGGGAGAGCCGCGAAAACACAGCGAATGTTTTGTGTCTGGGAAATATTTTAACTACAAGCTTTAAATAGTGGGTGTTTGCATTCAAGAAAGAGTGAGTTGAATAACTAATCACGCTGATCTCCGTAAGGTGGGAATGTATGGAATGCCAGAAAACACCAGTTTTCATAACAAAACATTTTTACAGTCAAAGTAAATCAAATATTGCTTCTATATAAACACAGAATTTAATTTTCTTCACGTGATATCAACATTTTGTAAAGGGTGTACTGGAATTTAATGACAACGTTTTCTCTATTTAAAAAGTTTGTCTTCTAATGCCGCTTTGCTCTTGAGTCATTACATATATCCAACAACTGTTGATATCACCACGTGAATAAAACTAAACTATGTTTCTACTGACGCATTATTTAATTTATTTTGCTCAAAGAAAGTTTTGTTAAACTGCAAAAACACTGGTCTTTTCTTGTCTACCATTCATCTCCACCTTAAACATTGGACTGTATAGCGACCAAATATGTTCACATAAAGTTCAAATTATTCTGTTCTAAACACCAATGTCATGACCTCACGCTTGGCTCTTATAAAAATTGAAAATTGCTAAATATTAATACTATTCTCTCGAGTGTGTAGAAAATTGGAAAACACAGGGATTTTTTAATTACATGGCTACAAACAGGGAAAACCTGGAAAAGTCAGGGAATTTTTGGATGACAGGGAAATGTCAGGGAATTAAAATATTTCCAAAATATCCAGTAATTTCGTAACCAAACATTAAAACAAAGTTAAAAAATACCTAAATAAAATAACATTTTAATATTTAAAATACTGATAAAATCGTTTATGTTTAGTAGATACAGACTTTTTAATATGTGATCAATAATAAATAAAACAAGTCATCATCCACATTAAAACTGGAAAAAGTAGTCAAGGAAAATTGAAAAGTTGCCTGGAAAAGTCAGGGAATTTTGTAAAATATGTTTTGTAGCCACCCTGAACTATGAAAATAATGGCAACCCTGACTAAATATCATGGAAGTTAAAGTATCTAGGGACTTTTTATCTGAATAGTACTGCAACTCTACATTTTAATTATTTGAAATATACATCTTATTTCATTTTCGGTCCTATGCCCTAGTCAAGACCGCTTAGGCACTACGCCTCACTGCATTGACTCGCCAGCTACAGCTCTAGTAGCTATTCTTTTGTGCTGAGGGTCCGGGGTTCAATCCTCGGTCCCGGCAAAGATTTATCTGATTGTCAAACCCTTCCTTCACCTCTGACAAGACATCTTGTGAATGTGGGGAATGCCAGGCCTCCACCGTGGTTCGGATTCCACGTTACACGGTCGTTCCTCCATTTCATCTCACAATCACCCTACCATTACACATTTGCGTAAGTGCTTATAACCCGAACGGGTAGTAAGACGCTGTGATAATAATAATCTAGTAGCTTTTGCCAGTTCAAATCTCGGTCATGTCCAAGTTAATTAGTCCTAATATATAATCGGGTAGAACATGGTGGATTTTGAATTTTCTGTGTAGTTCCAGTAATAACCCTAGCTTGGGTTAAGATTTTTTGAACAATAATATACAGTTTACTTAAACATAATCATGGTAGCTACCAATCAAAGAGATTGAATGTGCCTTTATTTTGATATTATTTAAACTGTGAATATGTAAGTATACATTTAAATAAAGTCAATTTTTAGGGGAGTGGAAGAGGGGAAGTTTGAACAAAACTCCCTTACCCTCTACCTTCCGGACTACAGTTTTGTCTTTTACTAGTTTAAACTGCTGATATCAAAATAATAATACAAATAATTATTACTATTGTGTTTGTATAAAAGGGTTACTTTTTCTTTATTGTTATCAAATAAAATATATGAAATAAAATTGGTATATAGGTGGTGGGGGATGGTGGTTGAACCCCCTAAACCGTACCTCACCCTTGTATTATACTTTGGTTGAAGACATATGCATGTGTACAAATTACGATAGTGAGATAGAATGAGGAAGGTAGATTTTAGAGGAAGTGTATCCGCAATTTCTTGGAGGGAAAGTGGACACTAATTTTGGAAAAACCATCCTCAGTACACCCGATTGGAATTTGAACACTGATCTCCCGGTCATTGGCAGTCTAGTCTTAACACAAAGTTGACGCCTTAGACCATGCAACCACCAAATCAGATAACCAATTATTATTAAATAACGCTGTATTTTTCTAAACGGCCGCAACGCGTCTCATTAAGTGTTGATGCGGTTTTTAGTGTTCCTTTTCTTCGATGTTCGGGTAGCCGTGTTCTCAGGTGTCTAGAGATAGAGAGGGTATGTGTGTGTGTGTGTGTGTGTGTGTGTGTGTGTGGTGTGTGTATATATATATATATATATATGTATGTGTGTCGAGATGGGCCTTTCTGATGCCCCTCACCTGTCGCCCGCGCTGACCTCGTGCCGAGAAAACAGATCGCTGCCAGGATGACCCTGGTTCGGTTGGGGCCGCTCGACAATGACGTAGGGTCGATGCCTCCCCCCGCCCCTCCCTTTTTTTCTCCACAAAAGCTGTTATCTACTGTGCGTCTTTTGACGTGTTCACGAACACGTGATTTCTCTCTCTCTCTCTCTCTCGCTCCTAAATGGACTCTGTCGTGAAACACGTTCAAGCGACATTTGTAAGATGGAAAAAATTATACTTTTGGAAATTAAATTCTTATGTTACTGCTCTGGACGGTTCATGAGTAGAACATTCATTATTATGATTATTTTTATTAGCAACAAGACCGACATCTCAGCTTAGTCGGTATAGCGTGTTTTGTCTACTGAGCTAAGGGTCCCGTTTTTTATTCTTGGCATGGCAGAAAAATTTATCATTGTTGAAACGTGAGTTTCCTCTGATCAGAGTGGTAAATTAATGGTCGGGGACTGGATGTTGTGTTTATATTAGATTATAGTTTATAAGTTGTGTGCTGATATAATCAGTTGGTACAAAGCGTGCACGTTAAATATCTCAAATAAATGGAAAACATTACTAGCAACCAAATACCTACATCGGTGGGTAAGTGAATTAAACTTCAAACCAGTCTAGTTTGGGTATGCCGGTGACGAAGTTGTCGGGACATTCTTCCTAAATGTTTTCTCACCCTTGCTCCGCGTAAATGCGTGTATATTTCCATCTTACTCATTCCTATTCCACTATTTTAATGCATATAACTTGGATGGGTGGTAAGACGTGGTGGAAAGGAGGGGGGGGGGGGGAAGAATATGACGAGGGTGGATTTAATTTTATGATGAGGGTTTATTTGAATTAAATTCATACGTGATTTGAGGAAAATTTAGAGAAACACACAATTGTTGAAAATACTCTTAGCTCGCATCTATTCAAGATCGAACCCTGGCCTATCGTATCAGTATCTTAAGAGTTCGCAGTGTCTTTTACATTATTTTGGCTATTATTTACTTCTCGACTATAAACTTAAATTTTAATTTAAACTAGGTGATTGCTTTTAAAGTGAGGTAGAAGGGGACCAGAGAAAAGTTAAGTGTTTTTGCAGTTTTTATATCAAAACCTTTTTGGTCTAAATAAATAAAATATTGCTCCAGTGTAAACATAGTTTAATTTTCTTCAAATGGTGATATCAACAGTTGTTGAATATTAAGTCATGAGCATAGCGGCGTTAGATGACAAACTTTTTAAGTGAAGAGAAAAAAAAGTTGTCATTAAATTCCATGACATCCTTGACAGATATTCAACAACTGTTGATATCACCCTGTGAAGAAAATTAAAATCTTTTTATAATTTAATACAATATTTAATCTATTGTGACAGGTTTTGCTAAAAAAAATTCAAAATCACTGACCTTTTCTCGCGTTCCCTATACGCCCATCTTAAGGTCTTTCTTTTTGCCAGAGTGCTACGAACGAGTTCGTTGCGTAAACCAGGGTCCCTACGAATCATGGAATACCTGGAAGACCTCGAATTTTAAAATATTTCTTCCAGGGCTAGAAATGTTATGGAATTTCAATTTTTTTTCCATATTTTCCGTGAATTCTTTAGGTTTTCCTGTACATTTTATTACCCCCCTCCCATTTTTTTAACAGAGCAGTAAATCAGGAAGAAACAGGAGTAAGTCAGTAGATGAAATTTCCACGATATCTGAGGAAATTCTTAAAATGTCTGAATTCCTTTAAATCCCATTACATTGTTATCAAGCTACTGAATCATTCATTAAATGAAAACCAGGTTGGATTGTCATTTTTATAAATATAATTTTTGTTTTGTAATTTACGTAATTTCAACTCTCATGCACAATATAAACAGTGAGAGTTGGGGTATTTACCGTGCACTTTCTAAACCAACAGATTATATCTGCACACAACTTAGAAACAAACTTATATCTAGGACAGACACAACGCCCAACACCTGACCGTTAATTCATCACTCTGCAAGGGGAATCCCATATTTCAATAATTATTATTTGAAAATGAGCTTATGTTATTTTTCAATTATTTGAATAACTCGTTGCATCATGGACTACATTAAAACATAATAAACAATGTTGAAAGTTACAGGTGTAGGGAAGTTGGGAGTCAGCATTAAATAAAAGAAAATATGTAATGATGTGTATTTTGCCATGATTACTTTATACACTTGTCCTGGAGGAATTGTAGACAATTCTTGAAATTTCCTGGAAAAAATTTCATGATTTTGTGTAGGAACCCTGGTAAACGTTTCTAGAATATGTACGAGAAATTTGCGTACACAATACAATGTCGGTTGCTTTGTTTTTCTGTTGAGCTTTTCACTCGTGCGCCACAACTTTTTAAAGTCTGAGATGAGACCGGCCGATAATAAGACTTGACCATGTTCATTGTTACTCAGTCCGCGGCGTGAATGGGAGTTCATACCCCACTAACTTCTTTTGGGCTGCGCACACAAGAACTGGGATTATTATTAGTAGTCTTATTATTTTGTTGGCCACCCAAGTTTTAAAAGAAAAAAATAGGTATCACCTTCATCAGTGGACTAGTGGACTAAATGCCAAGCTCATTTAGTCTTGTGTGCTTTTGACAAGGAGGTTGAGATTTGATTCCCAGCCGGTCATATTTAAAGCTGTTTCTTATAAATGGTTCCTCACTCTCCACGCAATTTCCGGTGCATTTCCTTTAGTTTAAATCTTATCCATCGCCAACCCATTATTGTAATTAAATGCGTGTCACCTGGATGGGTAGTAAAAGGTAAAACAAAAATAGAAACATATATTTATCATTTATTTTAGTTAAAGTAATTTTTAATTAGTGCATTTGAAGTTACATTAGCATTCTTACTATATATAAAAAGACTGAAGACTATAATTTTAGTTGAATAGACTTATGTTATTGTAAACATTTTTTAAAACAATTTTGATTATTTCCCCCGCACATTTTATCCTCTGTAACTTAATGTGACCAGCGTCCAACTCCTTTTAACAACTCGATTACATCTTATGTGAACGCATGTTCACTCCCAACACCCCTTACTCCTGGACTGAATTATTTTATAAAGTCCAACACCTTAGCTCAGTCGGTAGCGTGTCTATCTGATGAGCTAAGAGTATCGGGTTCAATACCTGACATGGCCTAAAAAATGGTATTTGGTGAAATGTGGATTTACCCTTTCACAGTGATGAATTAACGGCTGGGGGTTGGTTGTTGTGTCCGAGATTTGAGTTAGTTTATTAGTCGTGTGCTGATATAATCAGTCGGTTCAGAAAGTTCACGTCAATATCTCAAATAAATTAAGAAAATCAATTGAAAAAAATGGTAGCGTCATGTATGTGAACGCACCTTTATTTCTATCATTGGCCCCCAAACTTTTTAGGGCTGCGACGTTATTTTTATATTAATCTTTCTACGTTTTTTTTTTACTTTCTCATCTCACGAGAAAGTATTGTAATCTTGAAAAAAATCACTCTTTTATTTATGATGACCAACGTTTTATGTGAACCCAAACAAAAAAAAAAGGTGTGTTTTACAATTCCCTCTGTCCTTCCCTGGCCACGGATTCGAAACGGTTAAATATATTTTGTTCAGTCTTTATCACGTATTTAGGTTTTACAGCGTTATACCTCGGGACATTTTCTTTAAATTTTGACCATAGCCTTCAAATTAAAGAACTGTTACAGACCTTCACCTAAAATTGTATTTGTATGTAAAAGAATTAGGGTGCGCCCCCCCCTCCCCCCCCCCCCACATTCGTTCTTAACTTAGCCCCTTCACGAAATTGTGAGGTCACAAGCCGCCACTGCGAAAAAATTCCATCTCTGTTAATATGATGTGCTAGACGGGTTTATCAGCAAGACAGCGACACGTGCGTGTGTGAGCGCACCTTAACCCCGCCAGAGTATTGCACCAGAAGAGTTTATCAGCGGCTCAAGAGGCGGCGTAGCTTGGCGCACAACACCGGTATCTTGCTACTGGCAGACGGCAAGCCCTACTTTACACACTGTTCACAACATTTTAAAAACACCGCCACAACTCGACTCATTGTGTGAATGGTTTAGGGAAGCGTTTTTCAAACTGTGCTACACCATAGTTATCTCAGGCTTTGTGAGAAAATCTAAAAACATTCTTTATTTGTTTTTCTCACTATAAGATAACATAAATAATTGTCAATTTTTTTTTCTAATCCAAATAAAATATATTTCCCAAGGGCGCGACTAGAATATGTTTTCCGTTTGTTTATCTCTAGACTTTTATACGTGTAAGATTTAACTATCGCTTTTATTTTCTACACCTCTAGTTTGTTAAGTTTATACGCGTATGTATTATTACGCTAGTGAGTTAGGGATAAGGAAGTGTACCCGAATTTGCGTGTAGGGAGAATGGAAAATCATTTTGGGTAAAACCAACCTCAGTACACCAGATCGGGATTTGAACCCTGATCTTCTTGTCATCGATGAGTGACGCTTTAGACCATGCGGCCACCAAGCAGTAACTGTCGTTATTGAATATTTCATAATATTAGTATACACAATTTATGAAGGTTACAGCATTCATTTGTTCTGATGCAAGGACTCCTGCTGAGAAAGTTTGGGAACTGTTTGTCTAAGGCGTCACTCTCGCTATAGACTTAAATACCGTTTAGTGGAACAAAGGAAGGATTTCATGGGGAAAACAACCCTCCGGGCACTATCTTGGAATTAAAGACTCTAGCACAGTCCAATTTTCATAGGAAGAATCTTTTCTGAAAATAGAAAATATACAAGATCTACTTTCACGTATTCTTAAGTCATGTCATTTTATTTGCATCGGTCACTTTTTATAGATAGTAGCAATATCTATTACCTGTAAGATAACATTAATAAACGAGTAAACTGTTATCAGTCAAGGACCTTTCTATGAAAATTGAACTGTAGGTCTACTGACTTCTCTTGTAATTTAAGGCGAACCTTTCTAAAGTTCTGGATGACTTGGCGGTCTAGGGGTAAGGTGTCAGACTTTGTGCTGAGGGTTCTGGGGTTCAAACCTCGGTCCCGGCACAGATTTATCTGATTTGCCAAATCCCTTCCTTCACCTCTGACAAGACATTATCAATTGTGAATGTGGGGAATGCCAGGTCTCCACCGTGGTTCTGATTCCACGTTAAACTTAGTCCTTCCATTTAATCTCACAATCACCCTACCATTACACATACGTAAGTGCGTATAATCCGAACGGGTAGTAAGAAGCGGTGCTAATAATAATCTAAAGTTCTGACTTTTTTCAGTCTACCTTTCCTGCCTTAAACCCCCTAATTTAATTCTAAGACATACAACAACCAGACCTTGTACCATTAATTTACCACTCGATGAGAAGGAAATATAAAACTATTGTTAAAAGGATTAATATCTTACCCTCGTCGTGAGTTTAGCCTATGTGCCTCATATTAGTTTGTAGACAAGACGCCCTGCCCTATTCGTTGAGTTTAGGTTTCGCACTTCATTAAGGAGTCAAATGCAGACACATGACGTCATGGGCGTGTGTGTGTGAAGGTATTGCACCATGATAGATAAAAGCGTACGGGAATTGAGACATACAAAAAATGAGTTTCGTCTGGCAAACAGGCTTTGCATTGTAATTGTGTTATGGAGACGACACATGTTTGAAAGAAAATTATTTATTTTTTAATACGTGGCATTTGTCAGCACGTTATTATGAAGGGAATATTAAGGTACGACGACACAATATAGCACAATAAACCGCTATTCTTCCATAAGTTAGTGAGTATTAATGGTTTCCGTAAGACTACATTATTTCCAAAAATATGTTTAGTAAACTATTCTTAAAACAAACACATTACCGTGTTAATCACAATACGCGCACTTTATAGGAGACTGTATACATTTTAAAGCAAATTGTTGAGTTATATTTAACAAATTTCAATTAAAATTAATAAATAATTTGTTAACTACCCTCAAATTATGTGTTATATATAAAAATAAAGGTAGTTCTTATTTATCATGAAAAATTTCCTGGCTCCCATTTTAAATTCAATTTTCAAGGTCAATTAAAAAAATATTGGTAAGTAAACCCTTAGGTTAATTTATTTTATATAAATAATTTAACGTTATTATTGGTAATACAAAATAGTCCCTGCTAACAATTTTGAACCAAATTGACAAGGCATTTTTTTAAATATTCAAATAAAAAAATAGTCATTAGTAAACTACCCAAAACAGAATTCATCCCCCAAAAACAAGTACACAGCTTCATTTGTCATGTTCATGCCAAAAACTCCTCACATATTTATTTTTAACAAAATTGTTTAGCCATTTTCAAAATAATTTAAATTTTCAAAAATCATTCAATAGCAAATGACCCTTTATAGAATTTTTACCTGAAACCATGTAAACAATGTTATTTGTCACGGCAAACGCTCCCAAGAGACCCAAATGGAATCATTATTTATTATTTATTATTAATAATATCACCGCGTCTTACTACCCGTTCGGGTTATACGCACGTACGCTAATGTGTAATGGTAGGGTGATTGTGAGATGAAATGAAGGACCTACAGTTTAACGTGGAATCCGAACCACGGTGGCAGCCTGGCATTCCCCACATTTACAAGATAACTTGTCAGAGGTGAAGGAAGGGTTTGGCAATCGGATAAATCTGTGCTGGGACCGAGGATTAAACCCCGGCCGCCAGCACAGAAGTCTGACACCTTACCCCTAGACCACCGGGTCACCCAAATGGAATCAAATTGTTAAGACCCTTTTTAAAATATTTCTAGTTTTTGAAATAGTCATCAGTAAACTACCCATAAATGAGTTTTTTACCCCAAAAACAAATATGCAGTGTTAATTTTAATTCTAACATTCACAAGATAACTATTTGGAATACCCATTTGTAGCCCACTCGTGAGAACCATTTGTAAAATATTTCAAGTTTTTGAAAAATCCACTATCACTAAACTACAAATAAGTTAGCTTTCACCCCAAAACCAACTATACAGTAGGTTTACTATTTGCCATGTAAAACAAATCCAGGATATACATTTGATACAAAATCGCTAAAGCCTTTTTCGAAAAATTTGGGAGAAAATAAACTAATGAGTAAACTACCCTTAATAGCAGGGTTAAGCCAAAAATAAAATTATTTTATCGTATAGCTCTATAAAATCAAAATATCAGGTTTGAACAAAATTCATCAAACAGTTTTTTAGGAACCGTGGCCAGGTACAGACTTAATAATGTAAAATCTTCTTTTTTTGGGTTCGCATTCACATAAAACTTAAATATTCATCACAATTTTGAGATAGATTTTTTCACGATTACAATATTTTCTCTTGATATGAGAAAGTAAAAAAAAAACACTAGCAAAGTGTTACAAGAATATGAATAAATGCTCAATTATGACGTCATATTTATAATCACGAATCTACTTTTGAAGCGCTGAAGTTTCCTCCTTTAACTAGTTTCACTCCACATTTGTTATGTCATATCCATCGCCGGGTCGGTGCTGACTCGGAACACCTCTGTCCGAGTGGGGTTGGGGTATCAAGTCCTTCCTACTGGAGGAATCGATCGGTGGACTGAGTCTCGCGGTAAGCGGCTGTTAGAAAATCCCTCCAGAGAATAACTAACGCAGATTGAGAACGTGCTTGTATTCAAGCTCTTGGTTTGCACACAGTAGCAAGAGTCTGTCACTTTTAGTTCTAGCTACCCTTCCTTTTAGGACAGTCCGTCCCTTTTAGTTCTATCTACCCTTCCTTATAGGACAATCCGTCCCTTTTAGTTCTATCTACCCTTCCTTTTAGGACAGTCCGTCCCTTTTAGTTATATCTACCCTTCCTTATAGGACAATCCGTCCCTTTTAGTTCTATCTACCCTTCCTTATAGGACAGTCCGTCCCTTTTAGTTCTATCTACCCTTCCTTTTAGGACAGTCCGTCCCTTTAGTTCTATCTACCCTTCCTTATAGGACAATCCGTCCCTTTTAGTTCTATCTACCCTTCCTTATAGGACAATCCGTCCCTTTTAGTTCTATCTACCCTTCCTTATAGGACAGTCCGTCCCTTTTAGTTCTATCTACCCTTCCTTTTAGGACAGTCCGTCCCTTTTAGTTCTATCTACCCTTCCTTATAGGACAATCCGTCCCTTTTAGTTCTATCTACCCTTCCTTATAGGACAGTCCGTCCCTTTTAGTTCTATCTATCCTTCCTTTTAGGACAGTCCGTCCCTTTTAGTTCTATCTACCCTTCCTTATAGGACAGTCCGTCTCCGTCCCTTTTAGTTCTATCTACCCTTCCTTTTAGGACAGTCCGTCCCTTTTAGTTCTATCTACCCTTCCTTATAGGACAATCCGTCCCTTTTAGTTCTATCTACCCTTCCTTATAGGACAGTCCGTCCCTTTTAGTTCTATCTACCCTTCCTTTTAGGACAATCCGTCCTTTAGTTCTATCTATCTACCCCTTATCTTATTAGGACAGTCCGTCCCTTTTAGTTCTATCTATCCTTCCTTTTAGGACAGTCCGTCCCTTTTAGTTCTATCTACCCTTCCTTATAGGACAGTCCGTCCCTTTTAGTTCTATCTACCCTTCCTTATAGGACAATCCGTCCCTTTTAGTTCTATCTACCCTTCCTTATAGGACAGTCGTCCCTTTAGTTCTATCTACCCTTCCTTTTAGGACAATCCGTCCTTTTAGTTCTATCTACCCTTCCTTATAGGACAGTCCGTCCCTTTTAGTTCTATCTATCCTTCCTTTTAGGACAGTCCGTCCCTTTTAGTTCTATCTACCCTTCCTTTTAGGACAGTCCGTCCCTTTAAGTTCTATCTACCCTTCCTTATAGGACAGTCCGTCCCTTTTAGTTCTATCTACCCTTCCTTATAGGACAATCCGTCCCTTTTAGTTCTATCCTACCCTTCCTTTTAGGACAGTCCGTCCCTTTTAGTTCTATCTACCCTTCCTTATAGGACAGTCCGTCCCTTTTAGTTCTATCTACCCTTCCTTTTAGGACAATCCGTCCCTTTTAGTTCTATCTACCCTTCCTTTAGGACAGTCCGTCCCTTTTAGTTCTATCTACCCTTCCTTTTAGGACAATCCGTCCCTTTTAGTTCTATCTACCCTTCCTTATAGGACAGTCCGTCCCTTTTAGTTCTATCTACCCTTCCTTTTAGGACAGTCCGTCCCTTTTAGTTCTATCTACCCTTCCTTTTAGGACAGTCCGTCCCTTTAGTTCTATCTACCCTTCCTTTTAGGACAGTCCGTCCCTTTTAGTTCTATCTACCCTTCCTTATAGGACAATCCGTCCCTTTTAGTTCTATCTACCCTTCCTTTTAGGACAGTCCGTCCCTTTTAGTTCTATCTACCATTGCTTTTAGGACAGTCCGTCCCTTTTAGTTCTATCTACCTTCCTTTTAGGACAGTCCGTCCCTTTTAGTTCTATCTACCCTTCCTTATAGGACAATCCGTCCTTTTAGTTCTATCTACCTTCCTTGGAATCCGTCCTTTTAGTTCTATCTACCCTTCCTTAGACATCCGTCCCTTTAGTTCTATCTACCCTTCCTTTTAGACATCCGTCCTTTTAGTCTTATCTACCCTTCCTTATAGGACAGTCCGTCCCTTTTAGTTCTATCTACCCTTCCTTTTAGGACAAGTCCGTCCTTTTAGTTCTATCTACCCTTCCTTATAGGACAGTCCGTCCCTTTTAGTTCTATCTACCCTTCCTTATAGGACAGTCCGTCCCTTTTAGTTCTATCTACCCTTCCTTTTAGGACATCCGTCCCTTTTAGTTCTATCTACCCTTCCTTATAGGACAGTCCGTCCCTTTTAGTTCTATCTACCCTTCCTTATAGGACAATCCGTCCCTTTTAGTTCTATCTACCCTTCTTTTAGGACAGTTCCGTCCCTTTTAGTTCTATCTACCCTTCCTTATAGGACAATCCGTCCCTTTTAGTTCTATCTACCCTTCCTTATAGGACAATCCGTCCCTTTTAGTTCTATTCTACCCTTCCTATTAGGACAATCCGTCCCTTTTAGTTCTATCTACCCTTCCTTATAGGACATCCGTCCCTTTTAGTTCTATCTACCTTTAGAATCCGCCTTTAGTTCTATCCTACTTCTTTCATTTCCCTCCTTTTAGTTCTTATTCTACACCTTCCTTAAGGACAGTCCGTCCCTTTTAGTTCTATCTACCCTTCCTTATAGGACAATCCGTCCCTTTTAGTTCTATCTACCCTTCCTTTTAGGACAGTCCGTCCCTTTTGTTCTATCTACCTTCTTATAGACAATCCGTCCTTTATTCTATCTACCCTTCCTTATAGGACAGTCGTCCCTTTTAGTTCTATCTACCCTTCCTTTTAGGACAATCCGTCCCTTTTAGTTCTATCTACCCTTCCTTATAGGACAGTCCGTCCCTTTTAGTTCTATCTACCCTTCCTTTTAGGACAGTCCGTCCCTTTTAGTTCTATCTACCCTTCCTTTTAGGACAGTCCGTCCCTTTTAGTTCTATCTACCCTTCCTTTTAGGACAGTCCGTCCCTTTTAGTTCTATCTACCCTTCCTTATAGGACAATCCGTCCCTTTTAGTTCTATCTACCCTTCCTTTTAGGACAGTCCGTCCCTTTTAGTTCTATCTACCCTTCCTTAAAGGACAATCCGTCCCTTTTAGTTCATTCTACCTTTCTTATAGGACAATCCGTCCCTTTTAGTCTATCTACCCTTCCTTTTAGGACAGTCCGTCCTTTTAGTTCTATCTACCCTTCCTTATAGGACAATCCGTCCCTTTTAGTTCTATCTACCCTTCCTTATAGGACAGTCTGTCCCTTTTAGTTCTATCTACCCTTCCTTTTAGGACAATCCGTCCCTTTAGTTCTATCTACCCTTCCTTATAGGACAGTCCGTCCCTTTTAGTTCTATCTATCCTTCCTTTTAGGACAGTCCGTCCCTTTTAGTTCTATCTACCCTTCCTTTTAGGACAGTCCGTCCCTTTAAGTTCTATCTACCCTTCCTTTTAGGACAGTCCGTCCCTTTTAGTTCTATCTACCCTTCCTTATAGGACAATCCGTCCCTTTTAGTTCTACCTACCCTTCCTTTTAGGACAGTCCGTCCCTTTTAGTTCTATCTACCCTTCCTTTTAGGACAGTCCGTCCCTTTTAGTTCTATCTACCATTGCTTATAGGACAATCCGTCCCTTTTAGTTCTATCTACCCTTCCTTTTAGGACAGTCCGTCCCTTTTAGTTCTATCTACCCTTCCTTATAAGACAATCCGTCCCTTTTAGTTCTATCTACCCTTCCTTATAGGACAGTCCGTCCCTTTTAGTTCTATCTACCCTTCCTTTTAGGACAATCCGTCCCTTTTAGTTCTATCTACCCTTCCTTATAGGACAGTCCGTCCCTTTTAGTTCTATCTACCCTTCCTTTTAGGACAGTCCGTCCCTTTTAGTTCTATCTATCCTTCCTTTTAGGACAGTCCGTCCCTTTTAGTTCTATCTACCCTTCCTTTTAGGACAGTCCGTCCCTTTAAGTTCTATCTATCCTTCCTTTTAGGACAGTCCGTCCCTTTTAGTTCTATCTACCCTTCCTTTTAGGACAGTCCGTCCCTTTTAGTTCTATCTACCCTTCCTTTTAGGACAGTCCGTCCCTTTTAGTTCTATCTACCCTTCCTTATAGGACAATCCGTCCCTTTTAGTTCTATCTACCCTTCCTTTTAGGACAGTCCGTCCCTTTTAGTTCTATCTACCCTTCCTTTTAGGACAATCCGTCCCTTTTAGTTCTACCTACCCTTCCTTTTAGGACAGTCCGTCCCTTTTAGTTCTATCTACCCTTCCTTTTAGGACAGTCCGTCCCTTTTAGTTCTATCTACCCTTCCTTTTAGGACAATCCGTCCCTTTTAGTTCTACTACCCTTCCTTTTAGGACAGTCCGTCCCTTTTAGTTCTATCTACCCTTCCTTATAAGACAATCCGTCCCTTTTAGTTCTATCTACCCTTCCTTATAGGACAGTCCGTCCCTTTTAGTTCTATCTACCCTTCCTTTTAGGACAATCCGTCCCTTTTAGTTCTATCTACCCTTCCTTTTAGGACAGTCCGTCCCTTTAGTTCTATCTACCCTTCCTTATAGGACAATCCGTCCCTTTTAGTTCTATCTACCCTTCGTTTTAGGACAGTTTGTCCCTTTTAGTTCTATCTACCCTTCCTTATAGGACAATCCGTCCCTTTTAGTTCTATCTACCCTTCCTTATAGGACAATCCGTCCCTTTTAGTTCTATCTACCCTTCCTTTTAGGACAATCCGTCCCTTTTAGTTCTATCTACCCTTCCTTATAGGACAATCCGTCCCTTTTAGTTCTATCTACCCTTCCTAATAGGACAGTCCGTCCCTTTTAGTTCTATCTACCCTTCCTTATAGGACAATCCGTCCCTTTTAGTTCTATCTACCCTTCCTTTTAGGACAGTCCGTCCCTTTTAGTTCTATCTACCCTTCCTTTTAGGACAGTCCGTCCCTTTTAGTTCTATCTACCATTGCTTATAGGACAATCCGTCCCTTTTAGTTCTATCTACCCTTCCTTTTAGGACAGTCCGTCCCTTTTAGTTCTATCTACCCTTCCTTATAAGACAATCCGTCCCTTTTAGTTCTATCTACCCTTCCTTATAGGACAGTCCGTCCCTTTTAGTTCTATCTACCCTTCCTTTTAGGACAATCCGTCCCTTTTAGTTCTATCTACCCTTCCTTTTAGGACAGTCCGTCCCTTTTAGTTCTATCTACCCTTCCTTATAGGACAATCCGTCCCTTTTAGTTCTATCTACCCTTCGTTTTAGGACAGTTTGTCACTTTTAGTTCTATCTACCCTTCCTTATAGGACAATCCGTCCCTTTTAGTTCTATCTACCCTTCTTATAGACAATCCGTCCCTTTTAGTTCTATCTACCCTTCTTTTAGGACAATCCGTCCCTTTTAGTTCTATCTACCCTTCCTTATAGGACAATCCGTCCCTTTTAGTTTTATCTACCCTTCCTTATAGGACAGTCCGTCCCTTTTAGTTCTATCTACCCTTCCTTATAGAATCCGTCCCTTTTAGTTCTATCTACCCTTCCTTATAGGACAGTCCGTCCTTTTAGTTCTATCTACCCTTCCTTATAGGACAGTCCGTCCCTTTTAGTTCTATCTACCCTTCCTTTATAGGACAGTCCCCCTTTAGTTCTATCTACCTTCCTTTTAGACAATCCGTCCCTTTTAGTTCTTAACCCTTCCTTAAGGACAGTCCGTCCCTTTTAGTTCTATCTACCCTTCCTTATTAGGACAGTCCGCTCCCTTTTAGTTCTATCTACCCTTCCTTATAGGACAGTCCGTCCCTTTTAGTTCTATCTACCCTTCCTTATAGGACAGTCCGTCCCTTTTAGTTCTACTACCCTTCCTTATAGGACAGTCCGTCCCTTTTAGTTCTATCTACCCTTCCTTATTAGGACATCCGTCCTTTAGTTCTATCTACCCTTCTTATAGGACAATCCGTCCCTTTTAGTTCTATCTACCTTCCTTATAGGACATCCGTCCCTTTTAGTTCTATCTACCCTTCCTTTTAGGACAGTCCGTCCCTTTTAGTTCTATCTACCCTTCCTTATTAGGACAGTCCGTCCCTTTTAGTTCTATCTACCCTTCCTTTTAGGACAGTCCGTCCCTTTTAGTTCTATCTACCCTTCCTTATAGGACATCCGTCCCTTTTAGTTCTATCTACCCTTCCTTTTTAGGACAGTCCGTCCCTTTTAGTTCTATCTACCCTTCCTTATAGGACATCCGTCCTTTTAGTTCTATCTACCCTTCCTTATAGGACAATCCGTCCCTTTTAGTTCTATCTACCCTTCTTATAGGACAGTCCGTCCCTTTTAGTTCTATCTACCCTTCCTTTTAGGACAGTCCGTCCCTTTTAGTTCTATCTACCCTTCCTTATAGGACAGATCCGTCCCTTTTAGTTCTATCTACCCTTCCTTTTAGGACATCCGTCCCTTTTAGTTCTATCTACCCTTCCTTATAGGACAGTCCGTCCCTTTTAGTTCTATCTACCCTTCCTTTAGGACAGTCCGTCCCTTTTAGTTCTATCTACCCTTCCTTATAGGACAATCCGTCCCTTTAGTTCTATCTACCCTTCCTTTAGGACAGTCCGTCCCTTTTAGTTCTATCTACCCTTCCTTATAGGACAGTTCCGTCCCTTTTAGTTTCTATCTACCCTTCTTTTAAGGACAATCCGTCCCTTTTAGTTCTATCTACCCTTCCTTTTAGGACAGTCGCCTCCCTTTTAGTTCTATCTACCCTTCCTTTTAGGACATCCGTCCCTTTTAGTTCTATCTACCCTTCCTTTTAGGACAGTCCGTCCCTTTTAGTTCTATCTACCCTTCCTTATAGGACAGTCCGTCCCTTTTAGTTCTATCTACCCTTCCTTATAGGACAATCCGTCCCTTTTAGTTCTATCTACCCTTCCTTATAGGACAGTCCGTCCCTTTTAGTTCTATCTACCCTTCCTTATAGGACAATCCGTCCCTTTTAGTTCTATTACCCTTCCTTATAGGACAACCGTCCGCTATCCCTTCTTATTAGCATGTCCTTAGTTCTACTCCTTCCTTATAGGACAGTCCGTCCCTTTTAGTTCTATCTACCCTTCCTTATGGACATCCGTCCCTTTTAGTTCTATCTACCCTTCCTTTTAGGACAATCCGTCCCTTTTAGTTCTATCTACCCTTCCTTATAGGACAGACCGTCCCTTTTAGTTCTACTCTACCCTTCCTTTTAGGACAGTCCGTCCCTTTTAGTTCTATCTACCCTTCCTTTAGGACAATCCGTCCCTTTTAGTTCTATCTACCCTTCCTTATAGGACAGTCCGTCCTCTTTGTTATTACTTATCTTAGACAACCTCCTTTTAGTTCATTACCTCCTTATAGGACAGTCCGTCCCTTTTAGTTCTATCTACCCTTCCTTTTAGGACAGTCCGTCCCTTTTAGTTTATCTACCCTTCTTTAGGACAGTCCGTCCCTTTTGTTCTATCTACCCTTCCTTTAGGACATCCGTCCCTTTAGTTCTATCTACCCTTCCTTTAGGACATCCGTCCTTTTAGTTCTATCTACCTTCCTTAAGACATCCGTCCTTTTAGTTCTTCTACCTTCCTTTAGGACATCCGTCCTTTTAGTTCTATCTACCCTTCCTTTAGGACAGTCCTCCCTTTTAGTTCTATCTACCCTTCCTTTTAGGACATCCGTCCTTTTATTCTATCTACCCTTCCTTTTAGGACAGTCCGTCCTTTAGTTCTATTACCCTCTTTTAGACATCCGTCCTTTTAGTTCTATCTACCCTTCCTTATAGACATCTCCCTTTTAGTTCTATCTACCCTTCTTATAGGACAATCGTCCCTTTTAGTTCTATCTACCCTTCCTTTTAGATCCGTCCCTTTTAGTTCTTCTACCCTTCTTTTAGACAGTCCGTCCCTTTTAGTTCTATCTACCCTTCCTTTTAGACAATCCGTCCCTTTGTTTATCTACCCTTCTTTTAGACAGTCCGTCCCTTTTAGTTCTATCTACCTTCTTTTAGACATCCGTCCCTTTTAGTTCTATCTACCTTCCTTTAGGACAATCCGTCCTTTTAGTCTATTACCCTTTTAGGACAATCCGTCCCTTTTAGTTCTATCTACCCTTCCTTTAGGACAGTCCGTCCCTTTTATTCTATCTACCCTTCCTTTTAGGACATCCGCCCTTTAGTTCTATCTACCCTTCCTTAGGACATCGTCCCTTTTAGTCTATCTACCTTCCTTTTAGACAATCCGTCCCTTTAGTTATCTACCCTTCCTTTTAGGACATCGTCCTTTTAGTTCTATCTACCCTCCTTTAGGACAGTCCTCCTTTTAGTTCTATTACCCTCCTTTTGACATCCTCCTTTAGTTTATCTACCCTTCCTTAGGACAGTCCGTCCCTTTAGTTCTATCTACCCTTCCTTTTGGACAGTCCTCCCTTTTGTTTATCTACTCTTATAACTCCTCCTTTTGTTTATCTACCCTTCCTTTTAGACAGTCCTTTAGTTATCTACTTCTTTTAGACATCCGTCCCTTTTGTTTATCTACCCTCCTTAGGACATCTCCCTTTAGTTTATTACCCTTCCTTAGACATCCGTCCTTTTAGTCTATCTACCCTTCTTATAGGACATCCTCCCTTTTAGTTCTATCTACCTTCTTTAGGACAGTCCGTCCCTTTTAGTCTATTACCCTTCCTTACATGTCCTTTTAGTTTTTCCCTTCCTTATAAATCCGTCCTTTAGTTCTATTACCCTTCTTAGGACATCTCCCTTTATTCTATCTACCTTCTTTAGACAATCCGTCCCTTTTAGTTCTATCTACCCTTCCTTATAGACATCTACCGTCCTTTAGTTCTATCTACCCTTCCTTATAGGACAATCCGTCCCTTTTAGTTCTATCTACCCTTCCTTATAGGACAGTCCATCCCTTTTAGTTCTATCTACCCTTCCTTTAGGACATCCGTCCCTTTAGTTTATCTACCTTCCTTATAGGACAGTCCGATCCCTTTTAGTTCTATCTACCCTTCCTTTTAGGACAGTCCGTCCCTTTTAGTTCTATCTACCCTTCCTTTTAGGACAGTCCGTCCCTTTTAGTTCTATCTACCCTTCCTTTTAGGACAGTCCGTCCTTTTATTTCTATCTACTCTTCCTTTTAGATCAAATTGGTCACCATTTAGCTGACATTAAAGCATACAAAATATAAAACCTTATTTTAACTCGTTTTTTAAACACTAGGATGTACAACCTAGACTTTCTAAACACACATTAGCGTGACTCACATACCAGCTTAGCTTAAGACCATACTACACACCCATCCTTAGCGCCAAGATATTCACTAAATCCATTCCAGAACGAATACATATACAAAATAGTACAAATCTTCGTCATTATCACGTGAAATTGAACCATTGTCTTCTAGACATTACACGGTGACTATGAGGACTGACCCGTTCTTAATGGTTCATATTGTATTCAAACACCCCCCCCCCCCCTTCCAGGAACTTTACCATCTCATCGCTCCATTTGAGGTACGAAACAGTAGCTCACTCAGTAGAAGGCTTTCAGCTTTCCTCGTGAATCATTTTACTCCTCATTCCATTGTTTCTTCCAAATCATCACCGATTTACTTTGGTTTTCCTTTCTCTTTTATTTTATTAGTTTTAAATTTGTGTTTCTATAGTAGAATTCTACAAGGAAGAATAGTATCTGACTGTTACAAAATTTACTAAAAACTACTTTCATATATTCATACGTCAAGTAATATAAACGTTAGCTGTCACTTTTGAGAGAGGTTAACAATACCTATACAACTATTATATTGAGGCTATGTATTATGTGGTTAAGTTGGCCGCAAAAATTATGTTTGTATTTTTCCAAATTTTGCAATATTAAACACTTCTAATTATATTTATCAGCAAACAAATAAAGTTTAGCTATCAATAAAATTCTGAAATCTTACATTAAATACGCTTATCATCACTATTATGAAACCGTAGGTATAATTAATTGTGTAAAAACTAGTTCGTTTGTTATACTTTATCTATTTTAGTTAATACTTTGAAGGTGACCCGGTGGTCTATGGGTAAGGTGTCAGACTTCTATGCTGGCGGCCGGGGTTCAATCCTCGGTCCCGGCAAAGATTTATCTGATTACTAAAACCTTCCTTCACCTCTGACAAGACTTCTTGTGAATGTGGGGAATGCCAGGTCTCCACCGTGGTTCGGATTCCACGTTAAACTGTAGGTCCTTCATTTCATCTCACAATCACCCTACCATTACACATTAGCGTAAGTGCGTATAACCCGAATGGGTAGTAAGACGCGGTGCTAATAATAATAATAATAATAATAATAATACTTTGAAGACATTTTATTTACTGTTTGAAGTACACAGCATTGCCTATTCATCTTAGTATTTTATTCGTTAATTTATTAGATTTGTAATCAACATTTCGATCATTAATTTATCTCGTCGGAAGTCGTGTGCCGTACTAAAATAACCGTATTACCTATTTGCGTTCCTTTCTAACAGAGTATACCCCGCCTGCATACCAAATTAGACTCAAATCGATCTCAAGTCACTATTAATGTAACCCCACAAAGCCGGCTGACCTTGTGACATGCATATCGCAGTCACTATCGTTAAGCCTATCGACATTTAAAGTGGCTAAGGAATGTTTTTTTAATATTGCAGGCACGGGGGAAACAGACATATAACTTTTTGTTGTGAGATCTTTTTTATTCTCCAGCTTGGTTATTTATTTATTTTCAATTCTGGATAAGCATCTACGCTTTGGTTTGAAGGAAAATGGGTTATCCCTTTATCAATGTTTAGTAGCTAAACCAGTTTTGATATTATGTGGATTACTTGTTGAACATCCGATTTTTTTTTTAATTGTTACTTACGGGGGCCGTACTGAAAAAAAGAAGTTTACAGGTAAAAATGGAGAAAGTCCCATTTTAAATATAATTGAGCTACATCTGCCATTTGTTAGACAATTAAGATACTTTTCTAATACACTTTAGACTATGGTTTAATTTTTTTAAGTTAATTTATTTTAAAAAGGTATTTGTTAGGTCTTGATGTAGTTTTAGATATAAAAGTTATCCTGAAAAATACCTAAAGGCTGGCTTTCCCCTTTTCGTCCTTTATAATTAAAATATGTTTGTTTCAACCTATGATTACCGACATGCATTATCCAGAGTCAGACAATTGTATGTCTGTATTCATTTACTGTGTACGACTATGAACTTAGTACTTATAATTCCTGCTATATTTTGTCTTCTATTGGACCCATTTTACATCATATCTTACTGGAAAAAAAATCGGCAACACTTCTAAAAACAATAAATTCATCATTTAGAGTTTTGGGAATTAATTCTTTCAAACTCCTAGTAAATATGTACTGTGATTATAATTTGTAAAATACCGCTGGTTTAGAGTTGCCAAGCATATGAAAAACCAGAACCGGGAAAACACACAGTTTTTTTATGCCTAAAAAAATCAGGAAGATACAGGGGACTTCGCACAGAACTGATAAAAATACTAAAATATATTTGTGAATTTTGACCATTTAAACTGCAAGATTTACAGACACTTATGTATTAGCACAAGCTCACTGAATAACTAAACACATGTCTTATTATTTCCCCATCAAACTCTAATCGTTGTATTTAAAAAAACATAAATAATTTTTCCATATTCAATTTTATGAAAAATTAAATTAAATTCCATACACTTCAATCCAAGTTGTATGGGAAAAAAAGAAATAGCTTCTAAAAAAACCTGGAAAAAGAACAGGGAATTTTGCAGAATATATTGGCAAACCTGCAGGACCATTTGTATTTTGCCTACATTACATTACATTTGTATAAAAGTTTCAAAACATCTTTTAACTTGTCTAAAGACTAAACAAATATGTTTTACTTTATTTTCGCTAAAGTATTTTCTTGTAAACCATTTATACAAACTCGCGATTTTAAACAAGTTGAAGTAAAACATTTCACGAAACTTTTCACTTTTTTTTTACCGCATGTTATAAAACTTATAAAACCGTACAAACAAAGGAATCTGTATAGTTAGGGAAAAAAACTTGGGAAGAGAAAGGGAATTTCTAGAAATGATTTTTATGTTCTATAATATTATGTATTAGTTTGACAAAATAATATATTTCAGTGGAATTTGTTTCTCAATTTTTTGTATAGCTAAAGCTCTATAAAGAACTGTATCTTTCTTTTCCTTACTAACATCGCCCGAGTTTACAGGTGGCGCAAAGGGTGGCTTTAAACATTTTGGTTTTCCATCTGCCCTTGTCGGGGCAGTAGCTATTCATAATTGTTTTCCACCACCCTCAGTTGGGACAGTATTTCCCCTCTTTGTCGGGATGTTATCTTTCCACAAGAGCTTTCCATCCACCTTTGTAGGAGAAACTTCTCATTTTATCTCATCCTTTTTCTTTTAGCTCGTCTATAATAATAATAATAATAATAATAATAATAATAATAATAATAACAACGTTTTGTTAATATTGTCATTGGCAGAGTTAGGTGTGTTAGCGCCCTCAACCCCCCCCCCTCTACCTCCCTCCCCCACCACACACACAATGTGCTTTATTACCCTTTATTCAAGATATTTCTGGGAAATTTCCTTAAAATTCACCTCTTTTCTGCTACCCTAAATTAAATGGTTTGCTATGGGTCCTAAAGCGTAACCTACTAAATAAACAATAAAATTAAGTGTATTCCGGTCTGGACCTAATACAATGAAAGGACAACTCTCTTTTCTAATAGTTTTAGCATATCACTTTCTTTTTATTAATATAATATTTAAAACCAACTCTATAATTCTCTAATTTTGAGAGGCCCTCCCTTACTAATCAGGCAAATTTACAATTAAGACTAACTATTAAGGGTTTTATTTCCCACATAATGTTATCTCAGCAGTGTGTATAACATATTCAACCGGTTATGAATACATTTTTTGAGATTCGATAATAAAAAAAATATTAAATTTATTTGAAAATCCTGTAAATTGCATAAACTATTTTTTACAATATTTTGACAGCTATGTCGGAATAAAAGTGTCCCATGGATAGTCTCAGAACGAATTCTGTTTACGGTGAGATGAAAGGAAAAACTTGAGTTCAAGTCCGTATTTTTTTTCAATTTTCATGAAAACAAATGCTTTTTGGGCAAATTAAAGCAACTATTGATTCAATAGCGATGTTTAGTTTTACGAACTTCGCATAATTTGACCAAAAACTGTTCTCTTTATTTACACATTTTCTGGTCATAAGCCGTGATGCTCATTACAAGTATTTAAGAACTGCTGGGATAACATTATGTGGAAAATAAACCGAAATAAACAATTGAAGCGATTTATTTTTTATTTTTGTCAAAACATGTTTTTTGTCCTAACGAATCTTATTTCGTCTTTCCTTCCGACCACCGTAAGAGGATTCTATTGCAACATGGAACATGTATGCAAGTAGGTTGGTAGCCCTAGGCGTAGGGCCTGGTATCGATTGAGACACCGCCGGAGTCGATACAAATATTGTCTCAAATATAGGTCATATCTTAAGCATGGTAAATCTCATTCGTAGGTAATGTATCTATTCTAATTAACAATTTAATATTCGTGGAGGTTGTTAGTTCGATCTACCTAATCACAAGGGCGACTATTGGATGTTCCCATCGCGATACCCGAGCTTTCATAGTCGCTGCTAACACGGTTCCAAATGGCCTGAAGTCAGGTGCGCTCTGGCTTGCTCAAGAGGCCGGGGTTTGATATGAGACAGAATATTCGGGTATATTTTCCCCTATACAGTGCAGTTTTGCATTGATGGATGCGCGGGCTGAAGCACCAACCTCGTCTGGTTAGGTTTGCATGTGAGGGGGATATTGTTGATATTAGAATCTTGGCAAAATGCATCTAGGTATTCTTAAAATTCCAACTTCCTTCATTATTGCCCCATTGCAGATAGTCCGGACAGGTAGTAGACCCTAAGACAAGACACGCAAATAAACTAAGTGTTTTGAATAAGAAAGCTGGTCTCTATAAAGAAAAAAAATTGTGAAGTTCGCAACACAAGATGACTTCATTTATCCGACTATTCGTTCCCCTGGCTGATCGTCTAAGACCAGAATTTTCACCGCGTCTTATTAACCGTTCAAGCTTTTCGCATATGTACACTAATGGTGAAGGGATGAACAGGTTATAATTTAGAAGAAATGTAGCCCTACTTTCATTTACATGAAGTGAGCGTGGGAAACAATTTAGGAAAAACCATAAATACTCATTAGACCGGACCACGATTCGAACCCTGATATCCTCGTTAAATGATGTGACCACCTGTGACTACCAATAAGGGTAGTAAAGTCATTTAAAACCTACAACGGACCCTGGTTCGATCCTATGCGATGGCGTATACAAACTTTTTTTTACTGAGGTTTTCGGCCAATCAACACGATGTTCTTTTTTTCCGCTGGGATAAGACGTTTGCTAAGTGTAGGCGTGGCGGCAAGGATAATGTGTACGGTTACGAATCGTTGTACAGGAGGGAGGTTACGTCCACAGGGATTTTATTTGTTCACTCCAAGCGAATAGTGTTGCATGTCTCTGATAGCCACAACTGGCTAGAACTAGTCTCGTTGACTTAAGCCCGTGAAACTCCCTTGTTAAGGTCGTTCTTGATTAGTTTCACTGCAGTTAAACATATAAGGCTGGGGGTCTCTTTTTATATGGGGGTGCCTCTTTTCAGACAGCTATTTCCTGGTTGTTACACGCAAGAAAGGGGAAAAAATTATTAAATACAATGCATTAATTAGGTTCAGAATTTTCCCTTGTGTGTTTTTTTGTGATTCCAGTGAAAACCGTAAGCTTAGATGTCCCAACCATCAGCAAATATGTGTCGTTTACAAGCATTATTGTCGACCTCTTTGGTCTTGGGGTAAAGTGCTCGCCTCAGGAGCTATAAAAATCCGTAACACAATTTCCTTCAGAGAGGAAATAAAACCTCCGGTCCCATGTCGATTGTAACATGTAAAAGAACCCTGGAAAGTATGTGAAAATACCTTTCCCGCCAAAATAGGTTGGCCTTTTGTTCTCGCTCGTAGAAATTCTCGTGTGCAGATATACTCAGTCGGTTCAGAAAGTGCGCGTTTAATAACTCATATAAATAAAAATAAATACAGTAAGCTCGCGACTATCCGAACCCCGCTTAACCGAGGCACTTATTCTGTCAAGGTGTCCAATTTTAATACAATATTCATACAATAGTTAACTATTTTATACAATAGTTTTTTTACTTCAACTTATTATAAATATACTGTATTACTATTCCTAATATAAAGTATTGTTTACACAAAAAACTATAGTTAAATGCATGAGAAGTGACGTGCGAACCATTTACAAACAGCCAGAACACTTAACTCTATAATATAATAAATGTAATACTTTGTGATGTCGTAGGTTTTAATAAACTAATAATTTGAAACATACAGACAATGTAGACAAATGCAGTACGTTCTAGTGATTTATGACATATAAATCCAACACGCCCCATATCATCAGAGTTTTTTCGTGTTCGAGTTAGGCTTGATCCTAATTATTTTGGTTAATCACGAGTCTACTGTACAAGCATTATTTCAAGTCCAAGAATGCTAGCTGCATTATGAATGTTTTTGTCTTTCATTAAATATTCAATCTGGGACAAACACGCCAACCTAGGCGTCCCTCCGTCCAGTATGAGTGACAGATCCTGCATCTCCCCCCTCTAATACCGTGTGTGGCGCACTAGAGGAGTCTGTCCACCTGCACGGGGAGGAGTTTGGCAGGGTTCAGCTGGCGGCCGGTGATTCACCGTGGCGCTGACACTGCAACCATCTTTAACCATCGCCCTTTGTACATTTTATTAAATAGTCCGAGTTAACTATGTACTAATGTCGTTGGGATGGTACTAGGTAGAATATGGAGCTAATGCATCCTCATTGACTTGGAGAGAGAGAGAGAAATACCATTTTGGGTAAAAACACCTTCGGTGTACTCGGCCGGGATTTGAACCCCGACCCCTCTGCTAATGGCACACAAGACTAAACGAGCTTGACGCCTTGGTCTATTTGCCCATCTATTCGGGTAACTTTTTTGTTGATGATATATTGATAGTTGTGGTCAAATTGTTTATTTTAAATTGTTAAAAGAAAAAAATCTTGTAAAGTGTGGTGCAGTAATTAAAATATAGTCATTTTTATAGAAAGGGCCTTATTTAACAGCTAGAAAAGCTACTAAATCTACTTTCTGGTGTGTTTTTTGCACCGTGTCTTACTATTGGTTCGGGATATGTATATTTATTTACTAAGCCAATAAATTTTGTATGGGAAAGGTTAAATTTTTGAGGAAGTTTACCCGCATTTACTTGGAAGGGAGTAGAAAACCATCCAGAAAAAAATATTCCTAAGAACGCTCTACGAAGATCTCCCCGTCTTCGGCAGTCTAGTCTATTGCGAGAGCGATGCCTTATAGAGACCATTCAATCACCGAAGCTGGTAATTTCCCGTACCCATACGTCATGTGATCTGTCTGATCTGTGAGCTGTCACTTTTAACATATATTATCAGAACCTATAAGACGATAATAATATTTTAAAAGGTTTGTATTTTTAAAAGCTCCTATCTATCAAAATTGGACTGTAGTCGCATTTATAGGAACATTATTAAGAGCCTGAAGATAGGGAAAAAACGCGCGCACGCATTTTGATTTGGACGTCATCTTGTTCGAGTCTCTCTCCCCCCCCCCCCCCCACCCCGTGTTTTGTTATGAACAGGGGCCGCTGCAGGGTGAGCTAGTGTGCTAGGGGGGTAGATAGGACGAGAGGTGTGTGTTCACCACACGTGTGAGCGAGGCGAGCAATGTGTGTGAGTGAGTGTGTGTCGCCCGGCGGAGCCTGGCCCCTTGCGGCGCGGCGCACGGCTCTTCGAGCCATAAAAGGCAGCGGAGGACCTCGCGACTTGAGAAGGGTGGGGTAGGGGGGGAGACCGCCTCGCACACTGTGCCTGCCTTCTTCTCGCAACGCTTCTTCTTCCTAACCGGCGTCGGCTGCCTCCTTGCCTTGGCTGCTGCGTGCGTAACATGGGGGCCGACGTGGCATGGGGCAAGACGCCTGCCTGCCTGCTCACTGCTCTGCTTTACTCTTTTATCTCGTTTTGCTTCGCTTTTCGTCTTGTGGCTGCTGTCCGTACGCTGAAACGCTGTAAGATCTCTCGGAGGTACAGTCCGTTAAAGTTACATTGCGCAATCGCTTTTGGTTGCTTGTTTGACTTTTGTTCTGACTCCTTGATCTGGGTCCATTCGCTCCACTTATTTGTTTTGTTAGAAGTAGTACCTTTAACACGACCGTGTTCGGGGTATTGACTGGTAAACCCAATGAGAAAATACCACAGGGAAGATCTAGACGCAGATGGGAGGGTAATATTAGAATGGGCCTGAAAGCTTTAGGGTATAATGAGATGGACCGGATATAACTATTTCGATATAGGGATAGGTGGCGTACTTTTGTAAATGTGGTGCAATTAATTTTCTAGTTACAAATGTCATAGAGCAAATAGGTAATAATAGTTAACACAAGCTATTTATTAACACTTTAATCGAACAATTTATCTGTACACGTGCGTAGAGTTGCTTGGAGGAAATCGCATTAGCGTGGAGAGACGATATAAAATAACGTTTAGGAGACCACACCAAGATCATAACGTCTAGGACTCGATTAAATGATTACCTAATAGAATGAGAATCTTAATGCTTTAGGCCGCGCTCGTCCATCGCGGCGGGATTGAATGCTTTGTTTACAGATTTATATTAGCTTTATATATACGTTTCGGTGCCAATGTGCTATCTACTCTAACTTTGAATACGCACCGGTAAAACAGTAAAACGTCGAAAAAGTTAGGGACATTTTTAGAAAGTCTCCGGAATTTTCAGATATTAAAAAAATTAATTAGAAGAGAACAACAATCCAGTATAAATTATTGATTGATTGTTGTGATTTTGCGAAGCTTACTGACATATTTATCTTTCGCCTAGAATTTAATAGAGAACAGCGAAAAAACGGGATATCCCATGCATAACCCTGAATATAAAATACTAAGAAAATTCTATCTTAATAGTATTATACTCACATAAACCGAAAGAAAGGGTGGACAATGATATTGCAACCTGATTGAAACCTGCCCTCCTGCGTCACTATCAAGCGTGCTTATCCTTTTCAGATTATAATGATATGTTAACGCAAAGTTCTACGATAAGCCATACAAATGATTGATCATCTGGAACCAGGGTAATAATTTAGTTGGACTAAATAAATGGTATTTCTTTAATTTACCAAGATAAACACTTATCACGTGGGACAAAAATGACCAATCTTTGGAACCAATTAGAACTTTAATTAGTTTGAGCATAATTTATCTTAACGTGTCCCGGAATTAATTCACCCTTACAAGAATTCCAGCGATCTGATGTAGGCTTTTGAAACTCCTTAAAATAATCAAAATGAAACAGTTTTGCCTACATGGTGGGTGAGTGTGGTGCTTTAACAATACTCTATGCATATCACGTCACACAGAATTTAAACTACCCTCCTCGAACTCTTAGAACCTGAGCGCTACCTTTCGCCTGTGATGATCTATTTTTTCACACCACTGTGCTTCTTGTTACCTCCTTCTGATACTTTCCCTCTTCTGCTTCTCCATACACACAATGCTCACACTATAATCCCACTCTTTCCTTTTTTTACATACAATTTATTTTATCAATTTTAGATAGGTACTTAATTCTGTAAACTTTGTATTTCCTTCATGCTTCCAGAATAATTTTTCGAAACTTAATAAGCTGAGCTGCGAAAAATTTATTTTTATAGTATAATTTCCTTCTTTTTTTTTTCCTACAGCGCCTACGTCCCTACAAAAGCCCCTAGATGACCTTGAAAACTGAAACTTTGCATACTATGATATAAACCACAGGGAAGAACCTAACGAAACAGGATTTTTGAATTTTGTTTACATTTTTTTCTATTAACAAAAATTAAAAATAGAATTAATTTATTTCACTCTCACTTTATCCATTCTTAAGTTAGAACTGACAGAAATATATTTTTTACAAACAAAACTATCTGCTTCGGTGGCCAAATAATCTAAGATTTACTCTTGCAATAGACTTGGCTTATATGACCGGGAGATCGGAGTTCGAATCCTGATCAGGCTTACTAAGGGTGGTTTCCCCCCATATGTTTTCCAATCTCTTTCTTCACATAAATGCGGGTATACTTAATCTAAATTCAATTTTCCTTATTCCTAACTCATTAGCGTAATTAGTACATATGCATAAGACCTGAACAGGTAATAAATGGGGTGCTACTATATATAAACAAAACCCAACCTTTCATTCGCTTATCAATTTTTATTTTGATAAGCGTATGACAAGTTGGGTTTTGTTTTTATATATATTAGCACCCCATCTTATTACCTGTTCAGGTCTTATGCATATGTTACGTAATATATATATACTAATGGTTAAGGGATTAGGAGGGTTTGAGAGAAAGTACACCCATATTTGCGTAGAAGGAGAGTGGAAAACCACCCTCAGTGCACCCGACCGGGATCGAACCCCCATCTCCCCGTCTTCGCCAGTTAGTCCAACATGAGATTAGTACGTTATACCACGCGGCCACCGAAGCGGGTCGTTTATCGATTAAAGGCTAGGTTTCGTTAGATGAGTTATAGTCAATTTACCCTATAAATGCCTAATAACTAGTTTTAAAAATAAAATAAATAAACAGGAGGCTCTACTTCAAATAATTAGAGTAATTCGTGGCGTAAATTCCTAAATACGTTCCAGCACAAAAGTTGGAACGGTAATTGGATCTTGTGATTGCTCGTTTTGTACAACATTTTTATCCACCCTCTAGATAAAAATTATCGTGAGCGTAACTTCCTGTGGATCAAATAGTTTAATGATTAATATTAAATTGAAGACTTTTTTCATATTTGACTCGCAGTTAGAAGGCTATAGTTACATAGCGGAGAATGTCTTGTACCTCATTCTTACAAGCATTCCCCAAGCGCCATCCAGACGTTACGGGGGATGGAAAGAAACGGATACATGGGAACTCGCGACGCAGCTCAACAAAACTCGCCTCCCTGCGCGTAGACAAAACGAATCATAAAATCAGGTCAGTTTACCTCTAAACTGCCCGCTTCGCTTCACGGTATTTTTAATGTCTAGTCCGCTTAGATAATTAAAAAGTAATATAACAGGGGCGAACAGTTTATTCTGCTCACAAACGTCGCTGTTTTTCTACTTGGATAAAGAGGAACTCCCATTGTGGTTGAGAAATTAGAACAAAACCTCCAAACTCACCTGCCGACAAGACTGACAAAAAACGAACTAAATAAACTTAAAAACATACTAAAACACTCTTTCAACTTTTGAGGATTTTTTTTCCTTCATCATTTCCCCCGGATGGTTGAACTTTGTCTGATCTAACCCAACATTTCATATACTCGTATATTTATTTGAAAAACTATTCCAGTAACCCAGTAGGTTTTCAGAAAGAAAGAAAACAATTGTTCATTTTTTTAAACATTTACCATAGAGAAGATTGTTTTCAAATGTCTATATCTGAATGAAAATATAACACACAATTTTACCACTTTCGTCTTTATTATTTTCAAAACATTGTGCAGATTTTACGTAATTGTTTAATAATAATCCTTAGATGAGTCATTGGATTTGAAAATGCATGATTAATGATATCGCTAACCCCGATAATCTATTTTTTTTTTAATTTGACGGATAAAACTAACTTGAAAGGCACAATCAGTGGCATACAGTGTAAAGGTTATTTTACAAGTGAATGATTTACGCACAATTCGTAACTGAACCAAGGTCTATTAGACTTGTGGTGTACCCTTCTAATCCTTTGGCTACAGGGAAGGGCAATATTCGTAGAGACGTTAAACACCTTTCGCGTACATCTTGTCTGATAAATCTCTACTTAAAGTATCCGACCGCCTGAAAATTCAGATATAGTTTAGTAGGTAGATTATCGCCTCACGACCTATTACCTTTTTTTTCACTGCGTCTTAGTCGACTACCCTTCCGGGCTATAAGCATTCTAATTAGAATGATGGGGTAGTGATGTAGAAGATAGAAGTGATTACCTACCTGTCACTGGCAAACCAGACCGAATGAGCCTGACACTTAGTCAACACGCTCACTGATGTGATTTAACTTAATACAGACGCCTTATTCCTCTCGGCCATATCAGAGATCTTTTTTAAAAACAAATTGCAATATTTTGAGTAAAAGAAAATATCATTATTGTATGTCACCGATGAGGTCTCCCACGTGCTTCATGAAAGTTAACCAACACGATGCGCGTAAAGCTTAATTTGTATCGTCTACAGCTGGGCTACTTGATGTAAACTTTTGAATTTGACACATTTCCTCCCCGCTCAACACGGATGAATGACGTTTATGTGTGTATGGTTCGAACCAGCTGTGAAGTTTTGAGTTGGTATGGTTGCACGACTGTCCTCTCCCCTCTACAAGTGATTAACCCCCTCCCTGCAATCCCGCCTCCTCTGTCCCCCTGGAGCACGTGCCCTGAGGCTATCTTTAGCCACAAGGTTCCCCCCTCATATCCCGGCGCGCTTTTTGTTCCTTCTCTCCTGAGCCATCAGGCGCATCCTGCACCGGGTCTTGAGAGTACCCCCCCCCCCCCCTCCCCGTGTATCCGATCTGGAACCTACATCCCGACAATGAATGGCTGTCCCTACGCGATCACTTATCTCCTCCAGAAGAAAACTTTTTTTATGCTTTGCTTCTGATACAAAAAAAAAAAAGCTGCCTGCCTCTTGATGTTCGTCTCCCTCGAGAATCACCTTAGTGCCCAAAGTGAAGGTTGGCGTCTGTTTAAGACTATACAGCTTCCTTACTACTAAGGCTTAGTGAAATGGCCTCTCGCGTCCGTTTTGTTGTTCGGCTTACCGACTGCGACCTATAAAGTTAGTTGTTCGCCCTCTACCCCTCTCTCCCTCACTTAGTATGTAGTGGAGTTGAGGACAAGCTTCGTTAATCAGAAGAGTAATTTTTCACAACCTCGTGATAGTGGAATGATTTTTCTCCCTCGTTATTTAAGTTTATTCATTTTACGATTTGATACCATTTGGGACTAAGACTGGATTCCCTTTCAAAATAGCAATATGTGAATAAAATAACACACTAAACAAGTATAACCATAGCACATGAATATAGGGTGTTGGGGAGGACATAGTTATAAAACTATCTTCCCTGTAAGGCTACGACTATACTTGCGACTTGGTCGCAGCAGCAAAACCGCCTCGACCGGGTTGCCAGAACGTCAAGCAATGTTATTTATATGGGAGACCCAAAGTCACTCCCGTTTGTGACCAGGTAGTTATCGTCAGGTAGTAACTTGCGACCAGGTCTTAGCGTTTTAGTAACACATGTTAACAAATCGATTTTAATTTTATGAAAAGTGAATTATTGGAAATTATTAGTTGAAAATGACACGTCTTTAATTAAGACAGAATCAAATTATTTTCTACTAGTTGAATAACACGAATGATATTATTATTTATAGGTCACAGTCATATAAATATTTCCTTAATCATGTTGCATTGCTCCGACAATGCTTTGTGGCACTTTGAGTCTCCCGTTAGAGCAGATTATTGTGGAGGGACGAGTTCTCTGTCCCTGCTCGCTTGCGATGACCGTGAGTGTATTCAACATTTATCCATCACATTAAAAGAAAAAAAAAAACGTTCGACAAAAATTATAAAGAAATGCTGTATGATAAAGAAATGTTTTAGGTATGAAATTTGGGAAAACATTCCAAACATATATTTTCGCAATTTTCGCATTTCGCGTGTAAGTTGTTTTTAGCACCGCGTCCGGACTATACGCAAACGTATTAATTACGCTAATGTGATGAGGAAGGTTACATTTAGAGGAATGTACCCACATTTGTATGGAAGGAGAATGTAAAACCACCCTCAACAAAACCGACCAGGATTCGAACAGTGATCCCCCCTTTCATAAGCAGTCCAGTAGCCTATATATTGCGAGACTGGTGCCTTAGACTATTCGACCACTGAAGCATGTATGAGGATTGTTATTTAGTTTGTATTATGTTGTGGTTCTGTATTCAAACAGTCAAACAAGCAGTCTTTGAGTGCAAAAAAAAAAGAGTAATGATATATAATCTTTAGAGTAATAAGAGTGGACAATTTTATAATTTGGAAATTATAACTTGGATTGAGCGAATACACAGCTACTGGATGAATCCTCCGGTATTTCTTTAGCATTGGGTGTTCCTGTTATGTCTCAAAGATTTGGCGCGTTGTATTCTACTACCCAAGTAAATAAAATTGACCCGCTTCAGTGTCCGAATGGTCTAAGAAGGTTTTACTCCTGTGTTAGACTGGCTTGTTGATGACTGGGAGATCGGGGCTCGAATCTCGGTCGGTTCTACTGATGGTGGTTTTTCCTAAATGGTTTCCCACTCCTTACACGCAAAAGTGGGTAGATTACCTAAAAAAATACCGCCTTCCTCATCCCTGCCCCATTAGAGTATACACCATTCACGGTAGGAATTACTCTCTGAAAGGTCTTTTTTCCTACCAATATCCTTCTATATAATAGATTTCTGGTAGGAAAAAAGGCCTTTCAAAAAACAATACCTACGGTGAATGGACTTTAGTTATCATATGGGTATAAACTGAACAGGTAGTAAAACGCGATGATGAAAAATAAAGTTGGTTCATCACTAAGAGTTGTTGTAACCTACTGGGAGAACGTCAATGCAATTTTTTTTTAAATATTTCGATCTTTTATTTCCTTATGTTTGTGAGTTTAATCCATACGTGGACGTTTGAAATTTTGTACCCCCCCCCCCTTTTTTTTACGGCTCTTTTTCTAAAAAGTTGACTGACCATCTTTGCCCAGTTTGTCACGACCTCGTGTAAGGCAGGCGTATCAACTCGTTTGATCTTAAGGGCGACACTCAACATTTAAAATACTAAGTGGTCCACATTAAAAAATAGTATTATTTCCACTATTTTAAGTAAAAATAGCTCCAACTCATGGTTTAGAATTAGATTCAATTAAATATGACAAAGTTTATCATTCCAAAATGTCGTGTTTCTAAAACTGTGATTAAAAAAAAAGAGCCGCACAGAATCATGGCTTTGTCCGCAAGTTTAACATGCCTGGTGAACGAGTTCGTCCATCTATCCAGTGAATAAATATCGAGTTGTGTGTAAGTTGTCTGAATATATATATTTCGTCTGTTTAGAAATCGCACGATGATTCCCCTTGCCATTTTTTTTAACACCGTTGTATATTTAAACAAATAGAATTAGGATGAGAAATATAGTACTTAGAGAAAGTGTAACCGCATTTGCGTGAGTGAAAGTGATAAACCATTTAGGTTAAAACACTTCATTACACCCGCAGGGGATTATAATCCCGACTTTCCCGTCACCGACAAACCAGACTTGACGAGACCGTTGCTTTTATCCGAGTACTTACCGGTGCAAACAATAATTTAAAAAAAAAAATGCAACTTGTATCATGCTTGTAGAAATTCGATTGTAGTTTCACAAGGTGATTTTATTCCTAACTTATGATCAGGGCCCGTAATTTTATGATCTAAAAATAAAAATAAAAAATTATTTAGTGTGAACATTCTAAAAAATCAAATTTTCATAAAAATGAACTAAAAATATGAATAAAAACACGGCTAAATTAAACACGTACTTTACAAATATGTATGCAATGAAAAGCCTTTAACAAATCAACTCTTGCATTCTGCTAAAATATAACAGTGATTTACAAATATCTGCTCTTGAAGTAGTAGCTACCCCTCCCAACACAACCCTCTGCATCTTAGTTGCAGTGTCCAAACAATCAAATAATATAATACAAAGTGCATGGCGTACATTATCTTCTGATTCCGACAACTGCGTGTCTAAAAATATATTAATGAATCAGATAGCCGAAGCTATCATCTATGCATTTTGGTGAGGATAGCACCTCTTAGAAATCATATCCTGAAAATTGAAAAATGACACCTGGACACGGGAATCGAACCCGGGACTTCGGCTTAGTACGCCACTGCTCTTACCACTGAGCTATCCAGGATATGATATCTAAGAGGTGCTATCCTCACCAAAATGCATAGATGATAGCTTCGGCTATCTGATTCATTAATATATTATGCAATCCCGTACAATTATAATATATAATTGTCAATTGGCTGCAATCATGCCAACTACCGAGTCGCAGGTGGCTGCGTTGTCTGATAGTTGTGATCTTATATAATCACATGTTTATAAGCTGACGACTTCTGCACGTCCATCATAGACTCTGCCTTAAAATATGAGTGAAGAATGACCATGGGCACGGGACGAATCCTGGATAGCTCAGTGGTAAGAGCAGTGGCGTACTAAGCCGAAGGTCCCGGGTTCGATTCCCGTGTCCAGGTGTCATTTTTCAATTTTCAGGATACTAAAAATATATGTTTGATGTTTATTCATTCTTTTATAAAACATCGATAGTATAGAAAAATAAACATATGATTAAAAATGAATGCCTTAAAAATCCTAGAAAGGTTTAAAAAAACTCATAAATGGCGTAAACCAAGAAAATATAGCCTTAAATTCCAAAATGACAACAAAAAAACTAAACTATGCTGGCGGCCGGGGTTCAATCCTCGGTCCCGGCACAGATTTATCTGATTACCAAACCCTTCCTTCACCTCTGACAAGACATCTTGTGAATGTGGGGAATGCCAGGCCTCCACCGTGGTTCGGATTCCACGTTAAACTGTAGGTCCTTCATTTCATCTCACAATCACCCTACCATTACACATTAGCGTAAGCGCGTATAACCCGAATGGGTAGTAAGACGCGGTGCTAATAATAATAATAATAATAATAATAATAATAATAAAAAAACTATAAAATATACATTTCTACAACCACTTGTACCTATGAGCATTGAATGTGACGAACAAAAAAATCAGTCATGACACTCCAGGTCTTTCTTATGATTATATTAACCTCCAAGTGCTTGTGAAAGATTATTTCCCCTTTTAAAATAAATTAATGTAATGCATAATTATCACATTCCTAAAGGTTTAAAATAATGCAAGCTTTAAAGACAGAAACTCTTCTCTGATCTCGCGGCGGCAGCGCTGTCTATCCTGGTGTAGCCCGAGTGTTTGGACGCCTGCCAGGGCGTAAGTTGGGGCCCCTCGCCGACTGTGTCACCTTCTTACTCGTCGTCGTGGCGTAGGGGTTATAAATTTTCTGTGCTCCTCTTTGCTTGACGCCTCCCTCGGGAAGTGTCTGACGAACAAACTGCGCACTTTCTAACAATCTCCACTGTTGTTGTTATCTACCCGCTGAAGAGACGTATAATCCTTTCAACGCTGCACTTTCCCGTTCGCTAACACCTCTTAGTGGCTTCAACTCACCCCGGATAGTTGGACTATAAAAAAGTCTTTCCCCCTTGTTAGGTACGTGTGATGGGAGTTGGAAGAGAACGCGAGCTAAGGCCTGTATTTTTTCGGTTCTTATGACAAAAAACATGTTTCTGCCAAAATAAATCAAATATTGGTTCAATTAGATACGTTTAGTGCAATTCTCTACACATAGTAACCTAAAATATATGTTTACAGTTTTCACTACCTCTTCAGGTTATACACATATGTACTAACTACGCTAATGAGTCAAGGATGAGAAAGGTTGAATTTAGAAGAAATCTACCTGCATTTGCGTGGAGGGGGAGTGGAAAACCACTAAACTAGTACACCCAACTAACATTCGAACCCTGATCTACCTGTCATTGGCAGTTTAGTCTAACACGAGACCATGCAGCCATCGAACCGGTTCAAAATTGTTGAATGTCTATCATGGGTACTGTGTAATATGACCTATGTTTTTTTTGTTCTCTTCATATAAAAAGTTTATGTTCAAATGCCGTGATGCCCATGACAAATATTCAAGAATGTTGAAATTACAATGTATACAAGAAATCAAACTAAGACGTATTTTGTCCAAAAACGTTATTTGCTATAGAAATTGTTAAAATGTTTACTTTAGGGGGGTATGCTGATAGTATGTATCTAAACATTGTTTTTGGCTATAGCTACCAAAAAAAATTTTATCTGAAAGAACATCTTTAAAAGCAAAAAATAATACTATATGTTCGCATTAACAAAAACAGTTGAGTTTTAATAGAGCTAGTAGATGTAGTTTTTTTTGACGTATTGTAAATCCGATATTTTTTATAAGTTACCCTTATCACCATCGTGGTATTTACCCACAATCTTTTTTAGTGAAAAAGAAATAATCTGCAATCTTTTTTAACAGATATTTAAAAGTTTATTTTTCATTTTTAGGTTAGAACGTACATTCTGTTTGTGTTGAAAGGTGTAATTCCTACCTTGACGGATTACACTGTGGCCCTATCTTATAATAATACCATATCATGGTGGAACCAAGCAAGGTAAGCTTGCCTCACTTCAGGGTAATATCTTAACAAAAAAAATTTAAAGTATCGCCATTTTAGGAAAAAGTATCCTTTTTATTTAAAAAACAAAACAAATATAAGATAATATATAACAGAGGATATACAGGATGATTCGAAACACTCTGTACAAACTTTAATAGGAGATAGGAAATAATAAAAACAAACTTTTTTCGTAAAGAATGTATGTCCACAGAAGTCACCCTTTTTTGCTAGGGGTGCTGTTGGGCGGCGCATCAAATGGCTAATTTTTGCCGTCATTCGTAACGCGGACTTTATACGTGTAACATGGAGCATTTCACGGATTCTGAGATGACTGACATGCGTCCAGCGTATAGGGTTGGGGAATATTTGAAAATGTACGGCAATCAATGCGTTGACGCTGTCAAGACATTAATTACAGCTCATAGTCCTTCCTCTGATCAACTGTTGTAAATAAGTGTTCACTCTTTCTGCCCTTTGATTTATGTACCAACAGCGCCCTCTAGCACCTAATGGGGACGTTTACAGACCTATACTCATTAACGAAAAAGTTTGTTTTAGGGTTCCCTCTCCTATTAAAGCTTGGACGGAGAGTTTCGAATTACCCTGTATAACGCACACTATTGCTCTTAAGCTATTAGTCGTCTGAGTAAAGGATAAAGGTGGTAGTCATAGGAAGTGCACCCGGATTAATAAGTAGAAAGAATTGTAAAACGACAGTTATAAATCACGTGTGTAAAATCAGCCTATTTAAGCAGGTTGGGAGTCGAATACTAACCTTCCGTCAACGGGAACCAAGTTAAATGCCATCTAGGTTATGTATACGAATGGAGTAAAATGCTTTTCTATATGTTTATGTTAATTTAAGCCATCTTTCCGGTTACAGAATTTACTTATTTCCAAAACGTGCTATTTATTCTTGGTTATATCTCAAAAGATAAGTCAAATGTTGTTAGTATTTCAAAATGTAATCTTAAGAACACTTTGATTATGTGCACAACAATCGGTTACCAATTTAAGGTACTGATCTAGGTTTTTTAGGCTATGTTGTTCAAATATGGTCAAATTTTTCATTTCCTTTAAGTGTTTACCGTCCACTTTCTAAACCGACTGGTTATATCAACAAATGACTAATAAACTAGAATCTAGAACAGACACATCAAGTCCCCGGCCGTTGATTCATCACTGTAAAAGGGGGAAACAACATTTCACAAATTATAAATTGTTTCGGCCATACCTGGAATTGAACCCTGGAACATTAGTTCAGCAGACAGACACGCTACCGACTGAGCTAAAGTATCAGGCTAATGATCAAGGTAAAATTATGTTGTTTTTTCACCGCGTCTCATTACCCGACTCCCATTCTTCATCCACGCAAATGCGGGTATATTTTCTACACAACTTCCTCATCCTTATCCCATTAGTATATTTAAATGATGAAAGTCAAGCCGTGTGGTAAGATGCTATCAAAAGTTTTTAAAATTGGTAGTAGTGGCTAACCCGCTTCGGTGGCCGCGCGGTCTAATGGGTTACTCTCGTGTTGGACTGGACTGCCGGAGACGGAAGATTGGGTGCACTGATAAGGGGTTTTCCACCCTCCTTACCTGCAAATGCGGGTGCATTTCTTCTTAACTAAACCTTGCTTAATCCCTAAGTCGTTAGCGTAATTAGTACATAGGCGTATAACCTGAACGGGTATTAAGATGCGGTGCTAAAAAAATGTAATGTCTAGCTCCAATATCATTCAGGGTCAGCACTTGTTTTGGTGGCAGTGGTGGCAGAGTAGTCTAAGTAAGGCGTCACTCTCGCAATATAATAAACTGCCGATGACGGGGAGATCAGGATTCGAATCTTGGTCGGATATAAAGTCCGTTCACCGTAGGATTTTTTTTTTCTGAAAGGCCTTTTTTCCTACCAGAAATCTATTATCATAGAGGATATTGGTAGGAAAAAATAAATACCTTTCAGAGAGTAATCCTACCGTGAATGGAGTATACTAAGCGTTGTTTCTTCTAAATTATTTCCCGCTCTTCCTCCTTCCACGTAAATGAAGGTGCTCTTCCTTTAAATTCAATTATCCTCATCCCTAACATATTATTGTAATTAGTACACGTGGTATAACTCAAACGGGTAGAAAGACGCAGTGCTAATAAAATCTTGAGTCGGCAAGGCTCTAATCGGTTTATTCTTATGTTTGAATACATATTGGTTAAGTTAGGTTAGATTAACAAACTTTAGGTTGTTTAATGTTGGACACACCAAGCCAAGATGCTTTTGAACAGTACTGAACTTCAGAAACGAGGGGGGGGGGGGGGCAATCATGTTCAAAATAAAAACTTTTATGTTTATTGATTTAGTTTGTCTCTATCAAACTGTTTCTAAGTTCTTAAAAAACACTTAAATGTTTTTAAGTGTAGAAACTTTGAGTTAAAACCTAAACTTCTAACAATTTTAAATGCTTTGTTTTTAGATTGCTAAACATAATAATATAACTTTAGCATTGAAAACGTTGTATGTCGTTGGTCAATGTATTATGTCAACCGCTAGAGTTAAATAAGTTTACAGCATTTATGTCTTAATTAACAAGTTTGATTGAAATCTGATAGTTTTTAAAATATCGGCACTTTAGAAGTCATATAATTATGTTGAGATTCCATTGTCAAACATTTTCTTCCTAAGTTTGGTGACTTTAGTGGAAATATGCCAACTCTGATGGAAAACTCTTTGCATTTGACCAGGCGTATCAAACTTGCGGACCGCATGCGGCTCTATCCATGATTGTATGCGGTCCACGGACCTTATGAAGAATCATCAAACAATCCGATCATGTTCTTCTTATTTTAAGAATCTTACTTGTGAGGCTGGTGCGTCACATCGGTATTCTTTCTTCGACAAGAGTCTTTTCCAAAAGTTTGTTGAATTTACTCTCCAAAGATGTTCCCCATATGATAGCACATACGTGTGTTAACAGTTGCTTTATCATATGAAAAGAAACCAAACATTCGAAAGATCTCTCTCTTGCTTACCGACACAAATTTGTTAACAATAATGAAAGTGACTTCTACGCCAGATTACTTTATTGCAGTGTAAATTAATTACATTCACATGGACATATTATAAAACCAATCTTTACAGCGAATTATGTTTCTCAATTTCTATTTTTATTAAAAAATCAAGGGTCACTTCTAGTCCAGTCAACGAAGACCAAAAAAGGTCGAATAGGGGAAATAATTCGTGTAGTCACAAATTTTTGTACAGTGGTAGAGGGGAGTACCATAAACAACATACTAAAAATCCTGACCGGTGGAGGGTGAGCGGGGGGGTAGGGGAGCGTTTAAAGGTCATTCTTCCACGTTATTCTCGTATAACTCGAAAACCGTGACTTCTAACGAAAATATGTTCATGTACAAAATTAATCTACATTATTAAATTCCCTACAAAAAAGTTCCTATTCATTTTTCTCTAGGATGAATTTTATATGATATGCAGGGGATGGAATAATCACGGATTATTAAAAATAGTGTTTTAATGGTATACAATTAATGTTTAGTGTTAAATGAAGTGGGTTCAGACCTAATATTAAATGTCTGTACAACACCTAAGTGCAGTAGTGCTGTATTAAGAGATAAATTGTGTGCTGGGGATATGGGGGGTAGGGGTTTGGAGGGCTGAAGCGTGAGGGAAGGCAGGTGGCTGGCTGGAATGAGGTCAAGCAACTCCTTCGTTTGTGCGCAGTCGATAAGATCTTAACTGGGCATGATTTCAGCACAGCCGTCCGAGGACATTTACTCGTTCAAGCTGTTTTAGCTCGGATCGTTCTTGAAGAAGCTAGCGTCTCTGAAGAAGAAAAGAAGCAGATTATCAGCATTTTGAGCAATATGGACGATCTTACTATACAAAAAGTTGAGGGGGATACTTGGTTGGCATCAATTTTAAATAAATTCAAGAATGAGTTGGATCGTGTCGAGAAGAACGGGCCTACCGCTGCTTTGTGGGTGCAATATTTTAACATGGTTTCATTGATGAAGAAGTTCATAGATTCTGAGCGCCGTGGTGATTGGAATGGCCACTCGGCTTGTGTTCAGAAAATGATACCATTCTTCCATGCAAGCGGTCATTTTTAATATGCAAAATGTACCCATCTTTACGTTCAAGACATGCTATCATTGAAAACTAGCCACCCACATGTGTTCAAGGACTTTGCAGAAAAGGGTTATTTCACCATAAATCGAACTGCTTCACGTTGGGCAGGGCTTTGGTCAGACATGACCATAGAGCAGACTCTAATGCGCTCCATGAAAAGCTCAGGTGGCCTGACGCGAGGAAGAGGAATAACTGATTCGGTTCTAACGAAGTGGGTTGGTGGGTCCTCTGGAGCAACCGCCATCTGCTCGTCAATAGAGGATTTACCGGAGTGATTTTTTCAAGTGGGGAGCAGCATGTTGATTTCCGGGTATCACGGCAAAATAGGGATGGGCAAGACCGGGCAAAGATTTATGAATGGTTCAATGACCATCCTCCTTTTCCGAAAATAAATTCACTTATGTCTCTGTCAACAGGGATAATCGGAAACTCAAAAATAAATAGTCATCGAGCCCTAGAAATTGGTACCGCAACCATGCAGAGTTTTGTTGGTTGTAATTTTGGTGACATAAAACCGTCTAAGAAGAATGTGGTGTTGTCATTGGCTAGTATGAGCAAAGCCGTATAAGTGAACGGTGAAACAGTGACTGTAGACCCTCTGACCATTTACCAAAGAACTGCCATTGCAAAAAAGAGTGCTGAAGATGTTGCACAGCTTATGGAATATGAATTATCTCCATTCTCGTTGGCTCTATTTAATGAAGGGGAAGTGAGGAAAGGAAAGAAGTCTTTCTCTACGATGCTCTACCAGAGGATAATTATGAAACTCATGATCTACAAACGAGCACCAATGTATTAGATGGAGGCTTCCTCCTTCACCGCGTGAAATGGAATATGGGTACCAAGATTTCTGTACTTTGCGATCAATACATAGCCTATGTACTCAAACATTACTGTCAAAACTGTACTGTGGTTTTCGATGGTTATGGTGACGTCAACAGTACAAAACGAGCAGAGCAGAAGAGAAGGGGCCTCACAAAAACTTCAGTTGACATTAATTTTAACGAAATCATGAATGTCACTGTTCAACAGGAGCATTTTCTTGCAAACGAGAATAACAAAACCAGGCTTATTCAACTCCTCAGTGACAAAATGGCAGCGAGGGGAATGCTGATGTCACTATAGTGAGATGTGGGTTAGAGAAAGCTGCCCTACATCCCACTGTCACAATAATAGGGGAAGATGTCGACTTGATTGTTTTACTCATTGCTTTTGCACTACCAAGGAGTAACGTATACTTCATGAAGCCGGGCAGGGGAAAGGTGGAATCAACATTGTTTTCAACAAACAAACTCCAACAACTTCCTTTTGCTGAAACCATCCTCCTTCTCCATGACTTTAGTGGGTATGACACCACCTCCACCATTTACAAAAAGAGTAAAGGAGGAATGGTTAAGCTGTTCAGCAAGATTCCTAGGCATATGAAGACAATATCAGACATTTTTACTAACCCCTCGACACCAGCAGACAAGGTCGCACAGGCTGGTGAGAAAATGTTTTTAGAAATTTACCAAGCGAATGCAGAACAGCAAGACCTGAATCAACGCCGGTATGCTGCATTCCTAAACACATCAACGAAGCCAAAACCAGACCTCGCCTCACTGCCACCAACCACAGGAGCTGCGCAGCAACACTCTTTTAGAGTTTATTTACAGGTAAGTTATATTAATTTTACTAACCTACTGTTTTTATTTAATTATTTTTACAACACTATTTGTTGTTACTTACAGCGGTTTTGCTACTTACAGATACAGCAATGGCTCAACAACCCCCTACCCCCGACCGAGTGGGGATGGAACCGAGGGGAGGATGGATCACTCACCCCTGTAACAACCAAAGACCCAGTAGCACCTGAAGCGATACTGAACAACATCTTTTGCCGATGTTCTACTGGGTGTGGGGGACGATGTGGATGCCGAAAAGCCGGCATTCCATGCTCCATGGTGTGCGGCACGTGCCATGGTACATGTACGAATGGTGCACCTTTACTCGAGCTTCAAGATGATGATGATGATGATGATGATAATTATGATGATTCAATTGTTGATTTTTGAGATTTACACATTCAAGATAAGAGGTGTTTTTAATAAGTAATGTAGTTGTTCTGTACTAAGTTCATTTAACATTAAACATTAATTTTATACCATTAAAACACTATTTTTAATAATCCGCGATTATTCCATCCCCTGCATATCATAAACAATTCATCCTAGAGAAAAATGAATAGGAACTTTTTGTAGGGAATTTAATGTAGATTAATTTTGTACATGAACACCTTTTCGTTAGAGGTCACGGTTTTCGAGTTATACGAGAATAACGTGGAAGAATGACCTTTAAACGCTCCCCTACCCCCCCGCTCACCCCCCACTGGTCAGGATTTTTAGTATGTTGTTTATGGTACTCCCCTCTACCCCTGTACAAAAACTTGTGACTACACGAATTATTTCCCCTATTTTTACTTTGTTGACTGGACTATTCTTGGAGAAAAGTGAAATAAATTAAAATGGTCTTACTTAAAAGTGAACTTTGATTCTGTTAAAAAGTAAAAATCAATGGGAAATGTGTTCTTTTGTTTTGCTTGAATATAAAGTTGAAACTGTGGAGTAGTCTTTAACGGTACAACGCATGCCTGTCATCTTTGGCATTCAATATATTTTGACTTTTTGTTTTTATCGCAAAGAGTGCTGAAAACCCTTCCTGTTGGAGACGCACACACTTTGTATTTGAATCCATGCTTTTTTCTACAATTTACTATATTTTTTTCGTTTCTTTTCACGGACCCCCTGAAACCCATCCATGGGCCACAGTTTAAGATTATATAAAGTAACGGCTCTAGATTTTTTGACCTGACGTATGATTACGTAGAACTATATCTAGCAATCTTTTCTGTCATATACATCCATAAGAACATTGGGGTATGGACCTTAGCTGAAATAAGTGGCGAAAAATGTATATCGAGTTCCACCGTTTTTAAACTCATAGCCCTTCACAAGAACGTAATAAAATTAATATACTATTTTGTTTCCAACTCTTAAAACTATCTGTCAAAGGAAACACAGGATGTAAACTATGCCTGACATAAAATTATTTTTAACTTTTCTTGCTATGAGCTGTTAATTTTTACGCCTATAAGTTATGTTTTTAACTAAAAACATAAGTATTCAAATGCATAATATCATATCTTCCTTTTTTACTTGGGAATGAGCTATTATTAAATATAATACATGTTCAAAATATTATTTTAAATAGTAACTAAACGGTTCACAAATGTGCCCGTAGTATGTAATTCTTGTTTAACTTGGACTTCTAACACCAATCGGAATAATTTATTGGATAATAACCAAACCGTCTCAAGTGATTAATTTCTGAAATTATTTTGAGTCTGTCCAATGGAGGTTTCGCGCTGTCTACAGGGAAGTCCGCCACTTGGCAGTCAAGACTCTCCGTGTCTTCGTCCTGACATTGACATCATCATCTAACGGCGATAACACCTCTACAGCGCCGGCCGACAATCTTTCATGTATACATCTATTTTTTTTATGTAAGCAACGGTAGTCTCGAGCTAGCGCATGTGGGGAGAGTCGCGTGTCGCTCGGCAATGTCCGTGCGCGCTCGGGCGCCGCGGCGCGGGGTCGAGGCCGTGGGCGGGTGGTGGTGGAAAAGTGGGGGAGGGGGAAGACCTGGAGCAGCGCCGAGCTCTTCGCGGCCCTCAGCGACTTGGACGGACCGACGCAGGCGGCGCGGCGAGGTAAGAGAGCAACAACACCAAAGCGGCCTTTCCCAGGATAGCATAGATTTATTTTGAAACTGACAATTATTTTTGGGATCATTTTGGGGTGTAATGCATGCGAGAGGTTTCTCTCTCCGACGCTTCTATACGACTTGTAAGTAGTTGAGAGTCTGGTCTCGCCTCGATCGCGTGCTAATACAAACCACTTTGGCGTAGCAATAGACCTTTTATATTTATACTTGTTTTTCGTAACTTGTATACTTATTTCCCTCCCCCGCTTGTGATTGTGAGTGTGATTCAGTATGCCCCTTAGCGATGAGGTGGCCGTCATGGGATACCGAGATGCTTTGTGAGTCATCTTATGTCGCGACTAAGACATAGTATTATTAATTATTTAATTAAAATGTGAATTATAATTAAGGCTAACCTTTTTATCACTCGACTAGTGTTGGTTTATTTGTTACGGGCGTCAGGCGGATTCCGTCCTAGACCAGCACGTGGTGATTAACGATTAATCGCATGCCTTGTTGTGTTGTTGTTTTTGTTCACTATCTACCAAACACATGTAGAACTTATGTGCCCTTTTTAATGTTGTTATATGTTAACAATGGTCCCCCACGAGCAGACGCATGTCTTGTCTATTATTTATTAATGAGTATATATTTTACACCTGGTTTTGTGAATTATATTGTACGACTATATGGATCATTCGAGTTAACATACTCCTTTTATGCTTGTTATCTATATATCTTCAGAGAATTAACGGTTGAACATTGTAACCGGGTGTATCTTGAAATCAGTACTTTTTCCTTGTGTTTATTTAACTCTGGTTTTGTTCTAATAATTGTTACTATATACCGGTAAATTTAATATTCGCGTCTGGTTTTGTTGTGTACGTTTAGTTATTGAAAAGAAGTGGAGTGACCGAAGACAAAGATGCTTACTGTGAAATGACGAGTGATTTTTTTTTTAATGATACCAATTATCTTTCATTAATAGCATTCGCTTGAATTTGTTCAATAGCATTTAAATAATTTTCATTTTGGTTTTATTCGAAAACATTTTACTGGCGACATCAACGTGTTGTTTTTTTCAGTTAAACCTTTATCTATGCTTTTTTAAGATTGATTATAAAAGTGCTTTAAATAGGTTTGTCAAGTGAAAATTACTTTTAAATCATCCGTACCTTTCAAAATGTATTTTGTGTAACTGTGCAAAGTGTGTATAATACACAACACATACGGGTTTTAGTTGTAATGTATGTGCAGACACACATTAATGACCATACTACCTTGACATTTCAATTGGGTGGAAGAGGCCGGCATGTTAGGTCCGTATTAATAAAATATTGCTTATGTAGGTTATTTAATTTTAATTTTCCGCATATAGTAACCTTAAAATACGAACCTAAACTTGCGTTCCCTTCTACGCCGCCTTAAATATTGTATTTTATGGTGACTTAATAATCAAACATAACAGTTAAACATAAAATATTGATGATTTCCAGTTGACTAGGTAAAGCATATTCAGCTTGATAATTAACTACATATAAGCAGTACCGTGTAACGATACTGATTTGGACCCCTTTCATATATTAAAAAAGTCATGGATAAAGTGCATTTTTCTAGCTGATTAAACGGTATCACTTCAATCGGTGCCTATCGCCAACCAGTAACGATTTAATCGATGCCCAACGCGGAGCGATTAATTCTATAACACTATAACCGACTGAGATGGCATTTAAACTAATTTATTATAACTTTCAAATTAGTTAGAATCTAAAGTATGGAAACAATGCATTTTCAAAGGGAATTCACCTTTAAACTTTGTTGTATTAAAAATAATTCATCTGTGACATCGCACGGAAAATTTCTTATTTGTATGTGTTTTGTTTTCACAAAATATTTTGTTTAGCTATGCAACGTTAGATTTGTCGAAATAATATTTAAAATTAAAAGGTGATTTAAATTAAAATTTGTTTTTTACTTTTGCATAGCGTGTTTCTTCAATTTAGAAGTAACTTTAAAATATGTGTTTGCGTACAGTTATATAAATCCTTGAACACTTCCTAAGGACATTTTGGAACACTCTCAATTATTTTATATTGCAGTTTTATCTAAATTAATGAAATAGCTACTTCAATTAAGGTAGCATAGGAACTAAATGGGCTCCCGAAATATGTTCCAATCATTATTTAATTAACTATAATTAATCGAATATGTGGGAAGGTGAATTTATTATTATTATCTTAAACCGATTCTTTATTTTTTAATTATTAAAGGGACAATGAAACAAAGTTGCTTTCACTGTTCAACTAAGATATATTTATTATAAAACGCATAGTATTTCCTGGCATTTAAAAAATTAATAAACATAAGCATTTTTTAATTTGCTCACTACAATACGTATTCTAATCTAGACACCGCTAAACTATAAAAACCTTAACAAAAGAAGATTACGAATTATTCTTATCGTGATCTGGATGATTGTGCTTTCTTGAATTGTATCTAGTTCGATTACTGGCTGAAAACTTCCAGTGAGATTAGGATGAATGTATTTCAAACTTTGGTATAATCAAGGCCACAGCCAATAATGACCGATGAAGATAAAGTGCGCACTTTAATTGCACAAACAAGCCCACATTCTTAATAAACCTTTTCATGTTACTTTTTACAGTTTTCTTATTACTTATAGAAAAACATTTGTAGTCGTTAAGATGTTTGCCCTCAAGATTAAGATTGTATATTAACGTTCTAAGCTGCCCCGAACTAAACAAAAGCGGGTCTTATAATGCTCTTGTCTTTTTTATCGATAACTTATGTCTGTTCCTTTGTTTTAGCTTTCTCTACCTGGGACTAGAGGCGAAACTGTTTTATGGGGTTCTTTCAAACTTTATTTTAGGATGTTAGATGGTGATACCTCGAAGCTAAATCGTGATTTTGATTAAAGTCCTAAAATCAAAAGTTGTTTACGGAATTTTTTTAAAAAATGATTCATTTAGTTTTTAAATTTAATATCTGATAAATACATTTGTATACTATTTTTATATATCAAAAATTGAATTATGGGTAGTTTATTAATGACAGATTATTGAAAATTTGAAATAATTATAAAATGGTTCAAGATTGTCGTTAAAAATGGGTGTCTGATAAATTTTTTTACAAATAAATTAATATTGATTTTATGTTGTTTTTTTAAATGGCGTGTAAGGGTAATTTAGGCCTACTGATGACTAATATTTTAAACTTTTGAGTTAAAAAAATTTACAATTGGGTTCATTAGGTGTATACCAAGGTCGTGTTTTAAATTAGAAATATAACCGTATAGTTGTTTTTCAAATAAAAATACGTTTGAGTGGAGTTTACTAATAACTGATTTTTGAAAATTTAGAAATTGAAGCATGTATGACTTGTCATATCATTAACTTTTTACTTCCTCTCTAGTGCCTATAAACTAAGGAAAGGAATACATAAATATTATCGTGAAACTACTACTAATTATAGTTCATGAGGATCCCTAGTAAAAGTCAGGCGCGCTGACAGCTTGCTCGTTTGATCCAATTTTCATAGGAAGGGACGTTATCTGACAGCTAGACAATCTACTAGATCTACTTTCACGTATTCACACGTCAAGCTAAGTGATATGCAACTTTCACTTTAGATAAATATTATGCTATAAATGTTGACGACAAAAAAGTTTTATTTTCTAAAAGGTCCTTATGAAAATTGGACTATATCTGTTTTGTAAGTTCACTACCATTGTAATTTACTACAGCTGTATTCTATTCAAGATGATTCACTTAATTTCGCCCGGATATACTGAAGTATGCTTCCCGTGTATCGTACATGTATCTCTTATTGCATTTATCTCCAAGCGTAATTGCTGCTCATCTTTCTAGACAAATTAGCAGATCAACTAGGCTACTGTATTCGTGTTGGGTACTACATTTTATTTTATATAATTCTCTATTTACGACTTCTATATCCATTATAGGTCTACATATCTTATTTATTTTTCACATAGGTGAATTATTTCCTGGAATATAAGGTTACAGCCCAATTTTAATAGGAAAGGTATTTTAGAAAATATAAACAATTTTTTGCAGTCAACATTGATAATATTTTACTATTTTATTAGTACTACTTTATAAAATTGACATTAATCAAAATTTACAGCTGCATATTACATGATTTGATGTATAAATACGCGAAGTAGTAAGTAAGTAAAGTAGTAACTTATCTACAGTAGCCCCATGGCTTCTTTGGTGCTGACTGACAGCTGACAGGTTTGAAAGGTTACCAGACCAAATAATGTATCCCTACGCCGAACCATATGATCTGCAAAGATATGTGTTTAACCTGTCACTTCTGACAGTCAACATTTAGGTAAATACTTAAATGTTGACTGTCAGTCAGCACCAAAGAAACCATGGGGCTACTGTAGCTGTCAGATAAAGCTCTTATTTTAATAATTAGACTAATTCGTGGTTAATTTATGTCACTTTTACGTGTTTTGCCCAAGTCTAAATATAACTTAAAAATATATTTTTTTGCGACCAAGTTAAACTGAGAATCAAAGAAATTCAACTATTGCAAGAAGTATTAATCTAATTAAGTTCAGAGTTGCGCAGCAGTTTCTAATTAAAATAATTACTATATAGTAACTTTTTTAGCTTAACTTTAAAACATTGATTGACTTTTAAGGGCTTCATTTTTATTTAAAAAATTCTAACAATTGCATAATGAAATATTGTTTTAAACACTACAAGGTAAAGTTAGACCTTACACACGCACAAAACGTCCTAATGTGTTTGTATTTGTTCTTTTTTCCCCTTTACTAATTCATGGGATCAAATCATTATCATTGCAGACAAAATCGAGTTCAGAAATTATGTGTGCTTATTGCTAAGGTGCTCGAATAGCCTAGCCTAAATTCATAACCGCCAGAAACAAAGTGGGTCTATCACATTACTGGCTACAGTTGTTTGGCAGTAGTAGAACAAACGGGAGAGGAGGAAAATACAAATGCCAATACAATTTGTTTTGTGACCCCCTATTAAATTACATAATTCGATCCACAAATATCCACTTTACAACTCTATATCAGTTAACTTGGTTTTCCGTGCACTTTTATCCTTAAAATCAACCAAAATATGTTGAATTTAACCTTTTCATATTAGAAAAATTGAATTATGCTTACATATATCTAAGTATGTGCATAGAGTAATATAAAATAATTGCGTGTTCATTCCATCTAGCACCAAACTCTTGTACTATTAACGTTTTGTTAGTGTGTAACCTAAGCGCAACATCTGAGTCAATATCTCATCTACCTAGGCAGCCGCCTAAGTTCTAGGCCTAGCAGACGATTGTTTGATCCCAGGTGCATGCATTATTTGTACATGGCTCCTCTTATCTAGATATTACATTTCATAACGATACGGTTTGGCGTGATAAGTATCTTTTACTTTAAAAAAAATATATATTACTGTTTCCAGCCTGTGGCCTGGGTCACTTTTTTATTCAATTAATATATTATCCACTACCGGCTTGCTAGGCCTTCGTAGCTTGATATGCCTTATAATCTAATTTAAGACTAAAACAAGCACAGCGTCCAGTAACCTGCAGTTAATTCATCCCTGGGAAAAGGTAAATCTACATTACATCAATAAAAATTGTTTCGGCCATGCCGAGAATTGAACCTCGACCCATAGTCTCAGTAGACAGACACGCCACCGACTGAGATAGGGTGTTTGTCAAGTATCTGTCGGTTACAAATCAGATGGGTTTTTTTAGCTGTCAGTCTTGAAAGTTTCAATTTTGATAAAATAAGCTTTAAATACTTAGCTAACTTATTGTCAATAGACGATTTTTTTTTCCATTTTTATTTTATAAATTTAACTTCCTATCGCAATTCTACTATAGTATTAGATATTTTATCTAGAGTAGGATCGCCATATAAATAACACTAAGCCTATTTGAAAACTATATGTTAAATCACTTGGTATCAATGTGTCATAGTGACTATAAAGGCAATGAATATATGTAAATGTCAAGGTTTTTTTTATGATATAAATGTTCTCTAGGCTGTGTTGTTACTCAAATTAGATGTTTAACTGTTAAATGTTCCGCTTTGGTGCCCGCACTACCTTCGCAGTAGACTAGATTGCTGATGACAGGGAGATTGAGGTTTGAATCTCGGTCGGGTGTATTGAGGTTTTTCCCCCAAAGTGGTTTCCCACTCTCCACGCAAATGCGGATACACTTCATCTTAATATAATCTTAATAATGCCTAAAACCATTAGCGTAATTATGACACAAGCGTATAATCCGAACAGGTGGTAAGACGCGGTGCTAAAAATACCTATTGATGCTGTATTGGCCATTGTGATAATTTCCACCCTTAATTTGGTACTTTCTATAACAACCCTTTGGAATAGTAAAAAAATACTCGATCGAGTAATCTTCGCGTGTGTTTATAAATATACATCTATATATGTAATGTCCTGTCCTTTAACTGTTTGACTGACTTTGAACAAATTTGTAATAATTAGCACGCCTGACTAAACCGGGATCGAATCTTGTTCTAGTCTTGTGAGGGCTGTTGCAGTTCCTATGAATTCCACTTTAATTCAATGCCCATTTTCATAAAAATGGCCCTTCCTATCCGACAGCCAGGAAAGTTAGTAGGTATACTTTAATAATGTATGTATACGTCAAGTCTGAAGCTGATACTTTTGATAATATAGTATCAATTAACACTAATAATAATAAGATAGGAAATTGTTATTATTATTAGTATATATTATATATTATTATATATAATATTAGTATTTTATGAAAAATCCTTCCTATCAAAGTCCAACTGTAATACCTTTATTTAACTAAAAATATTTCTCTACGTCCAACATTGATAACATTTTTCTATATTATTTGTGCTATCCTATAGTTATTGATAGTATCTTTTCAAAAGTGACAGCTGCAGATAACATGACTTGCTGTATGAATATTTTAAAATGGTCTTAGTAAATACCAGATATAGTTATTCCTACCAAAATCAGCCTCCACTAGCCATTAAGGGTGTTCTAACCTCCAAACAAGCTTCGTATTTACGTTCATTTGTCAACTTAATTATGATGGTTTGAATCATGTGTCCGACCCTTTTAATAGCATTAAATCTTTTGAATAATATAAACAATACTATCCGCTTCTTTCTTGCTTTTTTTTTTAACGCTAACTTTGTGTTATCAGAAGTGAGCATACCCGCTGCCCCATCTCAAAAGTTTGTTCTCATGTGTACGTCACGTTCCTCGGGGTGTCCGTCATTCATTAGGTGTGCGTAGAGCCTGTTTGTTCGTTGATTAAAAAAAAAAGTTGGCTCGTCCTGCCCAAAACTTTAATCTTCTTGCCTTGTAAGTTGCGTTCACGGCGCCGGTAGGTTGTGTGTCAGCTTAAGGAGGAACTTTCCATGCGCACGTTTGTACCCCCTTCCCTCACATCCCTTCAATCTTATTTTTAATTCAAGTTCTATCGTACATTAATTTTGAATCGGTGACCTGGTGGTCTAGGGGTAAGGTGTCAGGCTTCTGTGCTGGTGGCCGGGGTTCAATCCTCGGTCCCGGCACAGATTTATCTGATTACCAACCCTTCCTTCACCTCTGACAAGACGTATATTAATCACAAGCTTGTGAATGTGAGGAATGCCAGGCCTCCATCGTGGTTCTGATTCCACGTTAAACTGTAGGTCCTTCATTTCATCTCACAATCACTCTACCATTACACATTAGCGTAAGTGCGTATAACCCGAACGGGTAGTAAGACGCGGTGCTAATAATAATAATAATAATAATAATAATAATAATATATAATAATAATAATTTGAATCGCGCTCTAGAAGACACGCGGAGCAAAGGCTTCATTCTGGTCTAGTCTAATTTTCCGAAGATGTGGCGGTCGGGGTTTGAATTTCAGTCAGATTATTTTGGTGGGTTTTCTAATAGCTCCCGCCACGAAATACGGATACATTTTATCTAAATTATAAATTTCTTTCCCCGAGCCCACAATTATAAATAAGCTGATAGACCGAACGTTTGATAAAATATTGAGCTCTGGAAACAAGATATTAAATGAAAACAACACCTTTGAACTTTGTGTCTTCAAGTAAGATGCGGTAGAAAGGAGCTTTTGGAAAGTACAAACGTGTATATAGATAGTTTTAATAAAGTTTATAACCATCAAAAAAGTTCCTTCCTATCTAAATATAACTGTACTTAATCTAATCATTCTAGTCTGGGTAGGTGTTGTCTTGTAGGCCTATTTAGTATAGCGCAGCACTTGATTTTTTTTAACACCGCGTCTTACTACCCTTTTGTGTTATAAGCATATTTGAGGTGTGTTTTTAAATAACGCGAGAAAAAGCCAGTGTTTGTATCAAAACTCTTTTTGTCAAAATAAATCAAATATTTCTAGAGTAGAAATATGGAGTTTAATTTTCTTCACAAGGTGATATCAACAGCTCTGAGTATCTGTCAAGAGTGTCCTGGGATTTAAATACAACTTTCTCATTTAAAAAGTTTCTCATCTAATACCGCTATGCTCATGACAGATATTCAACAACTATTTATATCACCATCTGAAGAAAATTAAACTATATTTTTCTACTGGCACAATATTTTATTTATTTTGCCCTCTTCCTCCCCCCCTCAAAAAGTTTTGCTATAAAAACTGCAAAAATATTCGTCTTTTCTCGCTTTCCCTACACCCCCGCCTTAAGTATTAATAAAAACAATGCGAATCGGCCAATATTTTTCTTGATATTCTCCGTAATGTCATATAATTCGATTTTTATGTGATATTTTAATTTACGTTATCCGTACACGATTCAATTCGTAGCATGGATTTTAGGAGTTTCCCGTTAAAATAGCACGGGGAAGAATTTTACTGTGCAAAATAAACTACTCTCTAAACCCTAAAGCGGTGCTTTCCAAAGTTTTTCCCTAGCAACACATTACCGACCTCCAAATTTTGTGTACACCCCACCCAGAAATGAAACTATCCCACACATTTACAATATTTTAGTACCTGTAATATGAGGAGTAAAAACAAACACACATATTTACTTTGTTATTTTAGATTAAGTAAAATAAAAATATTTACAATCTTTACATACTTTTCAAAAGAGAGAAAATTAAATACAGATATTCTCACCCTCAGTGCTTGGTGATTCATACAAATTTATTTTATGTTTGGGCTTATCTGCGAAAGTTAACTCGCATTTCTTCATCCAAAATTTTTAAACTGACACGTTTTATTGTTTTAATATTGGCCATTACTGAAATTCTAGATTAGCAAGAACATGTGGTTGAAAATGGCAACAAAAGCAGGAAAGCCTATCTAGCAAAATACCGAGTCTTCAAGTAAATTCCAGAATTTTTCCAGTTCATCTTCTTGATGTTTAACTTGAAGCTTCTATAATTTTTCAGCTCTGTGAATTCCTCTTCTTCTGCCAGGGAAAGCCCACCAATGTCAAATGAAACACTAGCTTTCTTATCCAGTCATAATAAATTGTGCTAACAACTGGAAAGTAGCTTTCAATCTCTGAGTAATGTCATGGACAAGTAATATATTTCTCACACACACAAAAAATTATATCCATGACTAACATAATACATAAGAAAGTCACGTTCCACAATATAAAACTGCAACAGATAACCACTTTAAATGTAGTGAAAATACAGGACTTTTCCAACTAAATACAATAGTAAACTTAATAATGAACACAGGAACAGCTACACTGTATTGTAACGCGACACAAGCACTATTACTGAGGTTATGTGTATGAAATGGTCGGTGAGAAGAGTCGATGCTCACACAACAGCTGATTTACACAATTCTGACTGAACTGATATCATAAAATAAATAATATGTAGTCTGTATTTTACATTTGATACGCACCTCGTGTTAATATTTGAAAATAAATAAAGTTTTCTTTTATTTAGCGGTCAGTTCGCGACACCCCATAAACCTTTGAGCGATACCCAATTTTGAAATTTGGAGAGCACTGTTCTAAAGTGACTTAAAAATGGACACGCCTTCTGAAAAACACGCGGATTTTCTTATTTAAAAAATAATGGAAACCATGATCTTGTCAGCCTAACTTATCTGAATGGGTTAATCAACCTTAAAAATATTAAATTACTAGAAGTATATATTTAGGTAATTATAGACTTCCTTCTCGATTATTTACCTTCTTGTAATTATAATAATCTATTCTCAGAGATGTGAAAGTGTTCTTGACTGTGAAGAGCTCATTAATTTACTAAAAGCAATCAAAAGCCTCACAGATTCAGCTTTCCAAAATATATTTCATTCGATTTATATCTTAGATAACATATTATACAATAGCGATGCTAGACGAAACAGTAGGCCTATGTCTGCCTTTGTTGGTGTAGTTTATTTTTGTAAGCAGGCAGAGGTAAAGGTTTTGCTCTCTACCATATTTAAAGTAGCGTGATTTTTTTCACCCTAATTTCGTGGTGATTGTAATTAGAGATGGGTATCATATGATCACCGCTACTCCCAGTGACTTGATCTCATAAGTATCGGTGATTGAAATATCAGTGATCGAAGTTACTCCATACTCGCAGATACTCTATACTCGCAGATACTCCATACTCTCATCAGATGGTGACAGTTACTCGAGCTACGGAGCTAGTATTGCTTCTTCTAGACTCTCGAGTAAATATTTGCTTCGCAGCCCTTGTTATTCTTTTATTTTCTACTTTCTACCAGATATTTGAGGATCAACCTTATTGACTGGCATGTTTTACGTGTTATTTCTATTTAAAACACTTGATCTCGTAAAGCTCATTTTCCAAAAATAGTTTCAGATTACTACGCAAAAATGACTTTAATGGTTTAAATGTTTCATTCAAATGCGTTTTCAATACAAAATATTTGTTGTTAAGAACAAAATCGAAAAGTTTGCTTACTATACCCTGATTTTGGTTGGAAGAACAGTAGAGAAAATTCAAACCTATTTATTTGCAGCCAACACTGATCACATTTTCTTATATTATTTGTGTTATTTGATAGGCGTTGATAATATCTATCAAAAGTAACGTTTGCAGATGACATGACTTTATGTATGAATATATTAACATTGTTTTAGTAACTTTAGTAACTAACTTCTACTGTTCTTCCTACCAAAATCATACTATAAGCAAATAACATTTCAGATTCTTTTTAAAAGTAGGCTACGAAAAAAAAATCCTATTTTTTTTCGGAGAGCCTATCCCCAAAATCGCTAATAATAAATTAAAATAAGTAACAAAATAGAACATAAATACACCTTAATATTTACTATTCGTTGATGATCCTAATCATCCTATAGTCTAATCTAAAGTTTATTTGCTTCTAATGTATAGTTTATCTACTATTAGATGTACGGTATTTAAAATAAAATAACACTACAGTAATATAATATATGACCTGCATTCCAAACAACATTTTCTAAACCAATCGCCATTATATTAGGTTCAATTTTAATGTCACCTAAATTTTAACTGTAGTAAAACAGATCACTAAATAAATTACACCATTACCAGTACTCATAAACACTCCATACTCGATACTCGATAGAACTCGCCTACTCGGACAGCAGCTAAATACTAGCTTTGACTTTGGTTGGAAAGTGAAAAAATACAGATCACAGTGAAAATTCATGTATAAATCACCGATATTTTAAAATCCCAGTCACTGTATTCACTGATATCGTAAAATCACTGTTTCGCCCATCTCTAATTGTAATTCCCGGCCATCCGCCGTAATTTGATTGTTAAATAATGAACTTGTGTGTGTGCAGGTATTAAGTTTCCCTCTTTTCCTCCTCCTTTCCGCGGTCACGTGCTGCGTGTTGCTCTACCGGTGAGAAGGAAGGCAAGAGCGAGAGGAAAGGGAGGAGAAATTGATCCCTCCGCAGGAGAGATGGGTAGTGAGTGTGTTGAAAGGAGGAAGGGGGTTTGCAGCCTCTCGAGGCACGAGCTACTTACTGCTGCTTCGGTCGACAGCTGCGAGCGACGCGCGGCCTCACGGGGCGGAAATCCGGCGATCTACTACTACTACCACCCCTCTCCCCCTTTAATGTCTCCCGTGGACGCGCACATACCTGTCACGCAGTGCGACAACGTCGTCGCTTGAAGACATTTTGACTGTCGCCTGCATAGATGTATTCTTTATGTTAGGTACAGTCTCGTACGTAGGAAACTTGATACCGCCACCGCAAGGCAGACAAGCTAGTAAGAATGTAAGCCTATGTTAAACCCATTCGTGAATTTTCCCAGTTCATAAATCGAGCCAATTTCTGTCTATTTAGTGGACTGGCCTCCACCATTTCACGAAATGTAGGTAAAAAATAGTCCAATTAATGAATTATGTAGCGCTTGTGCTGTCGAGTTCATGAACTATATTTCGTGAACTAGGCAGTTCCAATCATTAACCACACCAGAACTGGGCGAGTTTTGCTAGGTCCGTGAAATGGACAGACGAAGAATAGGTTTACTCTTTAAGTTAATATAACTTTTAATCTAGTTATAATAAAAAGTTAGGTGGTCCGACAATCGTTAGTGTGTCTTTCCACTGAGCTAAAGGTCCCGGGCTCGATTCCTGGCATGACCGAAAGAAAATATATAATTGGGGACATGTGGGGTTTCCCCCTTTCACGGTGATAAATTAAGGGTCAGGGGCTGGATTTTGTGTTTGTTCTATATTTAAGTTGGCTTATAAGTTGTGTGCTGATATAATCAGTAAGTTCAAGAAATGCACGTTGAATGCCTCAAACAAATGAAATGGAATGTTAGTTTGTTTTAGGTTGGGCTAGTTTAAAATACCTTTGAACTAATTTCAGTTAAGCCTGTAGTAGATAGTAGGCTACAATAAGTTCCATTTTATGAAATGGGTAAGAGTTGATGCAATTTTTGCCCAGTTTGTGAAATCCTCAATCGAACAAGTTCTCATAATGAGCTGAAATTGGCAGTTTCACAATCGGGGTGTAACATATACACACACAGACACACACGTATACCCTGATTTTGGTTGGAAGAACAGTAGAGGAAATTTAAATATATTTATTTGCAGCCAAAAATGATAATATTTTACTATATTATCTGTGTTATTCTATAGGTATTGCTGATATTTATCAAAAGTGACAGCTGCAGATAACATGACTTTATGTATGAATATATTAAAATTGTTTTAGTGACTTTAGTAACTAACTTATACTGTTCTTCCTACCAAAATCATACTATATATTGAAAGGAATTAGAAGCGCCGACAAGAGGTTGCCTATACAGAAAGTGCAACTCTAACTGGTATTATGGAAGAATTGGGAAGTTTCTATAATCTGGAAAATAGATTGTAGATGAAGTTTTTAAGAAATATCTCGATATCTCTCTTGATATATTAACCGCGAAATTAAATACAACATTACTCTCGAACCAGAAAACTAATCGAAGAGCGGTTTTCTGCACCATTCACTTGATAAGAGCGAGATAGTAACAAGTTTAATATGCTCTTTTCACTTTAAAATAATTATTGTTCATATCTATTTTTTTTTAAATAAAAGTAAAATAGTTCTACTGGTCTAAATTCCACTGTTTTATCAAGGAAAATCCAGAGAACGGCTCTACGATGCGACTTCTGGCTCGAGCTGTACTTGTTAACGGTGTTAGTTATCCGTGGGGTGATACAAGGCTGTTGATGGGCACAATATTTGATTCCTGCATCCATTGCTTGTTGATGAATACATTATTTTACAAACAAAACCTTAAATATGTTATGTCAATCTCACAAGATAAGTCAGTTCACACCACTGGTCAAAAAGTGACGAGACATTTTTGGGAGGCGAATGATTACGGCAGTGTTTTTAACTTTTCAACTGTTAGAAAAAGTCCAAATTACTGTGGGTACACTATATCAGGGTACTGTGGGTATAAGTTACTGTGGGTACACTATATCAGGTGTATCTGTGGTTATAGTTACTGTGGGTACACTATATCAGGTGTATCTGTGGTTATGACATAACGAACAGTTCATTTTTCATAAAACAACCTAATCGACGTAAAATTATTATTTATTGTTGACAAAATATCGAGTATGAATTAGAAACTTTTCAAAGTTATAATTATTTTAATCTGCTGTAGTCAAATGGATTTTATCCGCTTCGCGAACAACTTATGTGTATCACGGGCAGACTAAAAAGTTTTGAAGGTATGCCAAAAACACATTTGCAACGTTCCCGAGCTCGTATTTGCCACACTTTGCCCGTCAGGGTTTTGTGTGTGTTTTGAAGTGTTGCCAATAGTGTCGGCACTTTTTTTTTCCGTGATGAAGCTTACCGTACTAAAGTTCTTTACAGACCCATTCGTCATTTTTAGCAGGTAAACTTACGTTTCTACTTTAAATCATTACTTAAAATAACTGGTGGGAGCCGGGAAACATATTTGCCATTCAAATGGTATTTTTTTTTAATATTTTGGTTTTTGGACAAAGTCGATAAAATAGTTTTAGCATCCAATTAAGTTTTGTGATGGACGCGACCGTTTTATACATAAACAGGACTGCAAGTACAGTTAAAGTCGAAATTTAAGAAAAGTTCGAAATGAGTGAGAAATACTCGTTTCTGGCCCAAGGGCGTCATGCCGCAGTGTGTTGGAGGGGGGTAAATTAAAAAAAAAAACGGTTGCCTAGAAGTTCAGTTCAAGGTTTAATTATCACCCCAAATTAAAAAATTAAAATCTGGTGTCACCTGCCCCCCCTCCCTCTCCACTGTTTCCGACATTTCCCTTCTAGTACTTTACTTTGCTACTTGGGAATTTTTCTAGTTTCGAAATACTTAGCCGAGTTGGGAAAAACACTGGTTCTCCCCCCCTTCATAATATATTTCGTGCAACTCCTTTGCTCTGGTATTGATGTGATTTTAAACTTAAAAGTTTTAGCAACTGAGTTAAATAAAACATTTGTATTTACTAAATATAAATTTTGTATGTATAGTACAGTACTCAACCCGAAGTTTGGTTGGATCCTCAACAGTTTCACTGTCAGCTCTAGGGCTCAGACAGAACTGAAGAGGAGTACTATGGAAATAATGAGTGAGGTAGTTTCCCATTGCTTTCCTCACTGAGCCTGGAGGTACTATTGTACATCAATCTGCCAAGCCTGCCGAAATGCATACCCCAACTGACCCTACAATCGACACCTTCACTCCATTCATGACAGGGACTGGCTGTATATTGAATGTTATTGCTAGTATTGTTCATACCCCGACTGACCCTACAATCGACACCTTCACTCCATTCATGACAGGGACTGGCTGTATATTGAATGTTATTGCTAGTATTGTTCATACCCCGACTGACCCTACAATCGACACCTTCACTCCATTCATGACAGGGACTGGCTGTATATTGAATGTTATTGCTAGTATTGTTCATACCCCGACTGACCCTACAATCGACACCTTCACTCCATTCATGACAGGGACTGGCTGTATATTGAATGTTATTGCTAGTATTGTTCATACCCCGACTGACCCTACAATCGACACCTTCACTCCATTCATGACAGGGACTGGCTGTATATTGAATGTTATTGCTAGTATTGTTCATACCCCGACTGACCCTACAATCGACACCTTCACTCCATTCATGACAGGGACTGGCTGTATATTGAATGTTATTGCTAGTATTGTTCATACCCCGACTGACCCTACAATCGACACCTTCACTCCATTCATGACAGGGACTGGCTGTATATTGAATGTTATTGCTAGTATTGTTCATACCCCGACTGACCCTACAATCGACACCTTCACTCCATTCATGACAAGGACTGGCTGTATATTGAATGTTATTGCTAGTATTGTTCATACCCCGACTGACCCTACAATCGACACCTTCACTCCATTCATGACAAGGACTGGCTGTATATTGAATGTTATTGCTAGTATTGTTCATACTTCTGTCACTTATATTTGTCAAAGCCAAGTGAGACTGAGACATCAATGAAAGTAACAACTTACTCTAGCCATACCAGAAGATATAGTGCAATGTAAAAACTAAATCGGATCAAAGATGGTCCATATAAATTTTAAATTACATTTGTTTACCAAATAAAGGTCAAATCAGTCCGGGATACAAACAAATCATATTTCGGCGGCTTTCCCCAAAGATCGGGGATTACTTTATCTAAACAGGAGTTTAGTCTGTTCGGTGGAGGTGTATTCTGTTGGGGGGGGGGGGGAGGTTAGGTGTAGCGATGGGGGGCTCTGAACTATTTTTTATTCGTACATTTTTACACCTTCTTAATCCAAGCAGTAGGGATGAGGATGATCGTTTGAAGGAAGAACTCCCCTATTCTCATTATAAAACCATCCTTATGTAAACTCGACCCCCCCATAGTTTACAATTGCGAGCTTGATGCCTTATATCGTATAATCACCGGTCAAGGTGTGGTTCTGAACCGCTACCGGCAGGGATCGAATACATATACCCGTCATTTTCTACCCCCGCGATGCTTCGAAGGTCGTTTTGGATCATTGTGTGGCGTGGACATTAGTGATCCTAGATTAGACTGGAGTAGATTAAGCTAACCTAATATAGGCTAGGTTAGGTTAGGTGTAAGTAATTATTGACGAATGCTAATTTTGTATATTCGTGGTGCCCTATAGTGGGTTACATGCAGGAAAGTTCTCCGAATAAGCTAGCACAACCGAGTGTTTTTGTTAGGATATCCATACAAAAGTTAGTATAGTCCTTTCACTATAATTATGCCCTTTCCGAACCGTTGGAAAAATACTAAAATAAGAGTTTAACATTCATCCACTTGGCAAATTTGCTACGTATCTTTAACAATAATAATTGTTGGAAAGCGACTCCACTTTCCATAGTAACAACACATATATACTATACTGTGTGTTTAGTAACTGTTTTTCAACTGTTAAAAAAAAGGCCAAAGTTTCCTTGAACTTAATATATCCAACAGTTCTAAAAAATTACTAAAACTATTTTCATATACAGTATTCATAAGTCAAGTCATGCAACTTGTGGTTTTCACTTTTGATAGATAATATAAATTAGCAATAAAACACTATTTCGCAAACTGTGATGCGTTTAACCCATGGGTACGAGAAGGATGTTAAGCCTTTCCTGGCGTAACACTGATTTTTATTATCTTAACATTGTTTGGAATATTCGTAAGATAAACTAAATGAACTCCGAGTTCGGCGTGATATTATCATGGAATTTAATATGTCTTCTTTCCCCTTTTCGCGGCTCTTTAGATAACTAAACGTTAAATTTTTTGATCCAAGGTAACCTCGTTTTGTACCGACCTTTTATAGCCAGTGGTCACGAGCCTCTTTGATAATCTGACAAATATGCACGTAAATACACTAACACAAAACTTTGCATACAATTTTTGTTATAATTTATTACATCCATATGGTCATAATATAAAAACAATTGTATCGTGAATTATGTCTCTTGCTTTACATTTTTATGCAGAAATTAGTGGCCAATTCCTGAAGAAAAGGGAAATAAATCCAAAAATTGTACAGCTAAAAAGTGAACTTAAATATAAAATTCAATGAGAAGGGGTTTTATGTTGGGTTTTTTTTGTAACTCCTACCAACGGGAATTATTCTAGATGTCATTACATGGCAACTTTGCGATTGTATGTAATTTTTTGCGCTCGATTCATGGACTTTCAAGGCCATTTATGGACCACAGTTTAAGAACCCTGGCTTTGTACTTAAAAAGATGGCATGAATTTGAGGGAAGTTGGTAGAAATGGTATCTACATTTGCGTTGAGAGAAAATAGGTACATCACATATAAAAAAGTCTAGTAGAAATTCAAACCTTAACTTCCCATTTAAAGTTTATAATGTGACTGTGTTCACTGAAAATCTCGAAAGTAGTTTTTGGACTTTCACTCTAACCACAGACAAGCTTTGAGTTAGTTTTATGAATTTCACTTTTGATGACTGTTAGTTTTTGGAATTTCAAGTTTTTTGAATTTCACTCTTGACGACTGGCCACCTCAAGCGAGCTTGACTCGTTCATAAGCTCACGCGAATGTTCAGCGTTGTTTAGGGAAGCTAGATCTTTACTCTTTGATGCCTTTCTAGTCAATAAATCATCGTACCAGCCTAATTATGGTGACACCCTAGTCAATGGACACGCGAGCTAAGGCGTCAACTTCATGTCTTGGTTTGTTGGTGACGAGTAAGTCTGTATTTTAATCCCGGCTGAATGTACTGAGGTGGTTTCTTCTAAATATTTTCCCACGCTCGCTCCACGCAAATGTGATTACGTTTCCTTTAAATGTTACCTTTATTTCCTACCCCATAAGTGTAAATATGGTGATAGCCCGGACGGCTAGAAAGACGCGGTGCACAAAATAAATAGTATGATGTCTTAAAAGAGAAGCTATAATGTGTTTAAATAGAACTGGAATCGTTGTCCAAACGGATATTGTATTGGGTCATTACTAGGATTCAACATCGATACGATTCACTTTGGGAAGGTTGGCTTTTTATTATATATACTCAGATCAGTTCAAATTGTAGCTGGGACTAACGAACATTATATTAATAATACTAAACAGGCAGACGATAGATTGATAGTGAGACCCGACCCCATCCCTTGTATGCGGGTGACCGGGTTTTGTAGGATGGGTTAGGTTAGATTGTACACACGACAGTGTTTAAGGTGGCCGCAAACCCCACTACAGTCCAAATTTCATAAGAAAGGCCTTTTAGAAAATTCATATATTTCGTATGCCAAAATTTATATAGTATTTTACGATTATATTATTGGCTAGTAGAAGTACCCGACTTTGCTTGGGGTAACTACGCAATGAACTGCGAGGTTACCCCGAGCAACGGTTCTTTCATAAAAAAAACTCCATGGCGTAGGCTTGCAAGCGAAGACAGAAAAAAACTTCTTGATTTTATTTCTTCCTACCCAGTTTTTAATAAATTTTAAAAAAATTTAATGAACAATTCAAAATTTCAGCTTCATTATGCACATGTTTGTGTACAGAGGCTACTAATTTTTAAATTTCAGCCCTCTGCATGCAGTAGATAATCGTACAACGCTTATGACAGCAAACAAACAAACAAACTCTTAATTTTATTAATATAGATAATTTATAGATATTATAATATACTTATAAATTACAGTTGCAGATAATATAACCTGACTTTTTTGGTTATGTTCATAATTGTATAAAGTAATAAAATATAAATTTAAGTTCAGAAAGATTTAAACTTAGAAAATATTAATTAAAACTTGTTGTTTTGCAATGATTCGCCATGTCAAGTAATTAAATACATAAAATTGACCCCAAAAAAACACACACGGTGTAAAATAATAACATGGTGAGAGACATTGTCGTTTAGTAGACAAAATTATGAATATAATTAGACGAGGTAAAATACAATGCGATGTTAAAGCCTGAATATAACTGAGATTTTGAGTATATAATTAAAAATATAAGATTATAAAATAAATTCTAAGTTAAAATTATTAGTATAAGTAGATTGAGTTGACGTTATTTCATAAAATTAAAGTAAAATTGGACTAACAAATTATTGTGTTATTAGATTGTTTTACGTCAATAACATTTACAAGTAGTGACTGTACGAGAAGATTAAACTTGAATGTACTTAACAACTAAGGAGAATGGGATAACCAACAGACGAGAAAGATTTATTTTAGACTGAAACATTAATATCATCGTTTTGTAAATTACCTAACTTCTTATATTCTGTCAATTTACATTTATTTTTCATCTTCTCGTACAGTCATTACATGTAATTTGTCTCACAGAGCCTGTAAGCAAGCTGAAAGACTTGATTGAAGGGATTGTTTTCCGCGTGATGTTAACTCTGAAGATGACGTCTGTTTCACCCCCCACATCCCCACACCATGTATTAATGTAAACTTTAAACCTTGCACCGCACACGCCGAAGCTAATGTTTGTTGTTGTATGCGAGTGACTGTGTGGGTTGCAAAGGGCATTCAACTCTTCCCTACCCTATTTTCTCCTTTCAATCCTTTTTCAGGAAACTGGATTGCCTGGGTTTACATTTTATATCGTAGCCCTCTAAAAAGTCAAGGAGGTGCTATCGATCAATTCTAAAAATTCTCGGAACCATTTTTTTTCATTGCATCTTAGTTCGGGTTATACGCGTGAATATGTATATTACATAATGATCTAGGGACGAGTAAGGTAGAATTTAAAGAAAATGTACCCGCATTTACGCGGAGAAAAGTGGGAAACCTTTTAGGAAAAACACTCATGGTATACCCAGCCGAAACTCAATTCCCACCCCGGCTTCTCCATCTCCAACAACCCAGAATAAATTAGCTTAACATCTTTGATCCCAGATCCAGAAAGAAGCAATGATTTAATTATTTTTTTAATTTGCAGAAGAAATCAGAATCTTATATGTTATCATGTAAATCAATTTTAATTTGTTCATGTTTAATTTCTAATACCAGAAAACATATAGTTAAAAGCTGGAAGAAGTTTTTATTGCATGATTTAAAAAAAATTGTTATAGGTACGAATTGTAGTTCCCTTTGAACGCCTCTCGAGCCCAGAATTTATTTTCCAAAAGTTGTTAGTGCCGGAGGTGGCGTGTGGTTCCTTTCTCAACCTAACTGGTACTTATCTAGCAAACAACGGTACGTATGAACCTACTACGACGTTGCGGCCAGGCCCACATGTCCTACTTATTGACAGGTACAGCCTAATTTTCATATGAAGGGGCGTTCAGAAAATACAAACATATTAATCTGCAGCCGACAATATTTTACAATATTATTAGTGATACTTTATAGGAATTGATAATGACATGTCAAAAATGGCAGCTGCAGAAAACGTAAATTGACGTATGAATACGTGAAAGTAGATCTAGTAACTTTTCTAGCTGTCGGTGAAGGTTTTTCCTGTGAACATTGGACTGTGTCATGAACGCACTTGTAGAGGACCCAACCTCCAGTCACTGTTTAAACTTTGAGGAAGCTCACATTGTTCCGTGAGGATTCAATTTGACACAGTTGAGAAGGTTTTTCTCTAATTTATACTACCCATCCCCGTGACGAGTGGTCATTCAGTGAGGTTGGTTATAGGTTTCGTTGAGCTTTGTATTTTGTGTTGTGTTTTACTGCCTGTTTGAGCTCACATTTCATTTCATTAATTGAGTAGTAATTATAAGGGAAGAACTCGGGAGGAAATTTACCTACATTTTATGGGGTTGGGAACCTATTTAGGAAACACATCTTAAGTACACCCGCTGACATTCAAACCCCAATCTTAACCTCATTGTAAAACCAAACTAGATGATCAAGGTAGGATGGAAGGGGACGTGAGAAAAGGGCATACAGTGTTCTTACAGATTTTATAGCAAAACTTTTTTTGCCAAAATAAATCAAATATTGCTTCATTAGAAACATAGTTCAATTTTCTTCTCATGGTGATCAACAGTTGTCGAATATCCGTAATGAGCATAGCGGCATTAAGGAGAAACTTTTTAAATGAAGATAAAACCGTTGTCATTAAATGCCAGGACATCCTTGACAAGTATTCAAGAACTGTTTGTCACCTTGTGTAGAAAACTAAACTCTTTGTTTCTTACTTTATGGAATTAGGAACGTGACAGTTGACTGTCGCACTTACAAAAGTACGCATTTATTCCCTCCATTCACTCATTGCACCCAATTTCTTCAGGTGTATTCTAATGTGGTCCTCCATCTGTGTCTAGTTTCTCAATGGTCTCTTCCCACTGGGTTGGCCAGTCCTTACTCTGAATAATCTCCCATTCACGCTGCATATCCTGCCCACCGTAATCTGAGAGATGAGGTTATCTTAACAATGTCTTGTGATGAGTTCATCATTATGTAACTTCCACTTCCTCATCTCTTTTTGGACCTTGTTTTTGTCAAACATGGTAAGAGACCACGATTCACAACCATAGAGAACTATTGTTTTGTATATTCTGAATTTTACATTCCTTGACAGCAGGCAAGATGTCAACTTTCTACTGGAGCACTATTTTGGTTTGTTAATTTTGCTATAAAACTGTCAAAAAACAATGTCATTTTCTCGCGTCCCCTTCAATCCCAACTTAACATTTAGTTCGCGTGCCCACCGGGGCTGGTAAGGATATGTTTTATCTACATAAGAATATCTGTGAGAGAGAAAGAGGGGAGGGGAGGATTAAACAGAAGGGTTGTAACCACGTTTATTTAAATAAAAGCACACACCTGGTTAGACTTTAGTGGTGAAATAGCTGTTAATAAAACGAATGGTTATTATTAATACATCCATTTTTATTTTATGTCTATTTCTCCCTCGAAATAATATAGAAACTAATTGACTGGCTGTCACGAACGCGTGTCAGAAGGAACACAGCGCCACGCGTTGGTAATGTGTACTACACGATCGCCGCTTTGTATCAAGTTGCCCAAATGCGCATTTAATGTTCGGCTTGACACGTAAAAAAAAGGACACTCGCCATGTAGGTGGAAAGTGTGTTTTGACAGCGGACTGATGGCGAACGTTCAGAATGCTGGGAAGTGTCCCCAGGTATGTTGTTTTCTATTTTCCGCCACTGAAGGCGCTCAGCGAGGATGATGAGAGTGGCCGAAATAAAGTGACGTATGTAAATGAGCCCTTCCTTTGCAGTCCAGAATGCGACATGGCTATCTGCCGTAAAGGAAGGAGGGGGGGGGGGGGGGTGATTGGGCTTGATATGCACGGAGCGCTTACCTTGAGAACTCTGCTGATGTTTTGTCATCGCGGGCCGCCCAACTACGCATTTCACTGTCACTTTCTAGAGCTGACATTAGGTACGAAAAAATAACGGGGGAGCTTGTACCAATAGTTAAGTCAACACTCGACGTCATCATCCAAAATGATGCTCGCAAGCTTCAAGTTTTGGGAGATAACTCTTTTGTTGCCTTTCTGGATAACTTATTCTCTCTTGTTATATATTTTATAAACTTAAAGGGTAGTAGTGCCATAGTAGCTCATATATAAACGAGGCCGTACTATAAAAAATATTCTAAATTGTTTCCTTAGATCTAACCTTGGCCGAGTAAATCGTTTAACTTATCCGCGTCTTGAAAAGCCTTTTGAGGATTATTGAAAATTATTGCTAAATACTCAATTTTGATAATAAAACAACATATATCTAGTTTACACTTTCCGTATCGGATCGGTAGTCTAAGGTGTCAGACTATCAAAATACTATCTTGTTTGTGATGGGTAGGCTTAGGTTTGAATCCCGACTAGGTGCATGTTGATGTTTTTCCCCATGCGATGTATCATTGTGATTTTCACGTCCCTTCTTTTTACTCTGAACAGATTTCAGCCCTTATATTGAATTGATAGTTGAAAAATATGTATTTAGGAAAAAAACACCTTGTTACATCCGGCCTAGATTCGAAGGCTAACCTCCCGTCATCAGCATACCGGGCAAGAACAATTTAAGTACCATAACGAAACATAAATAGTAACTTTTTCTAGTGATTATTGACGGGATCTCATTGTGAAGCACACTCGTATGTTCTTTTTGCTTGAAGGTTAGAACCATAGTCTTATTACTCTAACATTTTAGAAAACATTCTAAACGAATCTTCCGTAAGGAGTGTATGATATATTATATTGCCAACCATTATTTGTATTTCACTCTACTTAGCTTACCCCCTTTGACTCATATTATTGTATATGTTTTTATTTAATGCCATGATTCTCATTGTAAAATGATTTTAACGCATTAATTATCATTTTGCTTTAATTTAATTTTTTAGCCTATTCTTTCTCATTCATCTTTATTATCAATCACTATCTAAGTCTTTAGTTTTAAATTATTACTCTAAGATTGGGCATCAAATATACAGCCAATAGGACAGACGTAATAGGCTTTTGGTAGGAAGAAACTTTCAGAGAATAAAAACAAATTTTTGGTAGTCATCACTGATAACATTTTATTATTTTATAGGGGTGGATAAATTACTATACTTTGCATAACTATGTGAATTTAACTACAGTACTAACTATAATTTACAAAATCCCATACTTCAAATATAATTAATATATTTAGTTCCCTTCAAATATAATTAATATATTTAGTTTTCAAATTATAAAATTAAGCTATTAACAAATAATGTAATTAATTATTTTAGATATTTTTATGTAGGCTTAAACACATATTTGTGATGGAAATAACGACAGAAAATGAAAACATATTTTATGTAAATGTGTGTTTTGATTTTAAATATTTTTATGGCGAAGTTTCGTAATCATCCTTAATTTTACTTTCGAATCGAGGTTGAAGTTTTCGAAGCTTCACACACTCCTTCTATTTTATTAGTGCTAATTAACAGGTATTATTATTATTATTATTATTATTATTATTATTATTATTAGTGCCGCGTCATACTTCCCGTTCGGACTATGCGCAATAGGTATTGATAAGACATTAAGAGTGATCACCCCAGGATCACAAGACTTTACATATGAATATGTGAGAGAAGTTCTTAGCTTTTCAAGCCGTCAAATAAAGGTCATTTTCATGAAAATAGTCTGTACTGTAACCCGCGACACATTTGTTAGGTTGGTCGCATATCGGCACAAGGTTTGGGTATAAGCAATCTAGGAGTAATAATTCTTCTGTTGAAAAGATGGTTTGAACTGACGAATTTACATTTGGTTCTTAAACACGATCAAATAAAATACCACATAGCGCGCGAGTGTTCAATGAGAAGTCGTGGGGGAGGATGGGTGCAGCCCGCTTTTATGATCACTTCGTTAGCAACACCCATTATGTATATTGCTTTTTATATTTACTTCTTTTTAACCCCCGTTCAGTCTAATAACAAAAACAACCTTGAGTCACGTTTTGGCTTGTGTGGGAGACACGTGCGTAAATACACTACCATAGGAACTACATTCTAAGGGGTGTCTATTTTCGCGCAAAATGCTGATTGGACACACAGCATACACATGACCAAAGGTGGATGTGTTTTTTTTAATTTGAAAAATATTTCTTAGATTGCGGTTATTAAGGGGGCTGTATAGGTAACTAGTATAGCGCCAACATATGTTGCGCTTAGTTTAAAATTAAATATTGATCAAATTTTTAATACTAGTATTTGAGTTTGATGTTTACTGGACTGGAAAGAAAAAAAAAACTATATAAACTTATAAACATAGTTTAAAAGTTAAAATTCTCTGCTCTGAAACATTCAAAACCCTTCATATTTCGATTGATCATTAAGACCTAAATGTCCGGTAAACCAAATATACAATTCAATTTTCATAAGAAGAGCCTTTAAGGAAAAACAAACATTTTTCTTACGGTCAACATTGATAGCATTTATTATTTTATTAATATTATTTAATAAGTCTAGTTAATATCTATCAAAAGTATATATTTTTGATTCGAATGATGTAATTTGATGGGGGTGTGGGGAATATTCTACTGCGGGCAGTTTCTGGTTTTTATAAATTTATACTCGACTATTCTTGCGCCTTAAACCCTAAGTGTTTAACTTGACTGTCCAACGCTTCAGGGTTACATTGTTTTGTTATAACATAATATATAATAGTTTCTCAGGGTGGCCACTGATTGGGAAAATAGGGAATTATACTTGAATGTTGCCGTCTGTCGGGAATTTAAAGGCGAGGGTCCACTCTTAATAACCGCAAGGGAAATACAAATTTCCCAAATTTGCTGGGGTTAAATCGCTCTAGATGTCTTCTAGGGGTATTCAAATTCCAAAAATGTTTTGGACCACACTATATATATCTTGGAGAAGAGTCTAATTTTAAAAATGTTTCCAGCTGAGGGTCTTCCAAAATAGCTTTTAGGGGCATCACATTTTAAATAATCTTCTTAGGTTTAGTCCTCGGGATACTCTTTGACTTTGGGGACAAGTATTTTTTACGTTTTATAATCTTCTTCCCTCGCCCTTGGGTTCCGTAGTCACTGGCTGTAGCACATTTGTGTACATACTACTGTTAAACTTGTACGTTCTCTACTCGTGACTAAGAACACATCACAAGTGAAATAATTCCTTTCTATTACAGCCTTATAACAAAGTGCGCTGAGGATGTATAGTAATTCCATGGTTGTACACTGCTTTTTTGGAGCAATGAGGGAAGGGTGCTATCTGGACAATACATGCGCAAATACTAAACTTTGGCGGTGTGTTCAAAACGCGTTTTACAAAACATTTTTATTCGTCATTTGTTCAACGTTTCACAACTGTAGGAAAGTATATATTTTTTAATTCTGGGGCTAACATGTTTCTGCTTCGTACTTAAACTAATTTTTAGACTCCCTATTTTCCCTCTAAATTACAAATCTATCTAGTGTCTAACGTGTCGTAGATTTAATTTCTTCTTAACTATTCTCTCCCTTAGAAACTTTATCACCTTGCCGCGGGAGGGAGAAGAGGGGCGCTAAGTGTGTTTCCGTTAGAAGGACGCGATAAAAATAAAAGTTCCCTGAGTGCTAGAGGGTTTTTGATTTTAATATTTAATAATTTTACTCCCCATCCCCATTGTTCATTATTTCCTCACTTTGCTTTTTCTGTTGTTTTTTTCTACCGGCTATTAGCTTGAGTCGAACCTTATACCTCTCCCGTCACAGTTAAATTAGACAGGACGAGACAGATGCCTTTTTCCATGTGCCCACCGTTGCGGAAAAAATATATTTTCCTAAATATATAACCAAACAAAACGCAACAAATATGGTCAAACACATCCCAGAGCAAACTAGTTTGGTTCACTACCCGTAAAAGCCTTGAAAAATAAAATAATTTATCTGACTCATATATATTATTATTATTATTATTATTATTATTATTATTATTATTAGCACCGCGTCTTACTACCCGTTCGGGTTATTCGCACTTACGCTAATGTATAATGGTAGGGTGATTGTAATATGAAATGGAGGACCTACAGTTTAACGTGGAATCCGAACCACGATGGAGGCCTGGCATTCCCCACATTCACAAGATATCTTGTCAGAGGTGAAGGAAGGGTTTGGAAATCAGATAAATCTGTGCCGGGACCGAGGATTGAACCCGGCCGTCAGCATAGAAGTCTGACACCTTACCCCTAGACCACCATACATCCACTCATATGTAACTTTTCATTTTAGCTCTCCAACTGTCCGAATCCATTCCAAGTCCCAGTAGTATTTTTTATAAAACGTCACTATACAAATGTAGATGACCACGTTATCAGTAAATTTTAAGATATCCAAATTCATAGAATCAAGTCGAGAGAGAGCTTTTTTTAATCAAACTGTGCCGATGATTTATTTTTACATGCCAATTCTCTTGTGAGAACTTAGCAAACTGTGGCATACGCGCTGTTCAAATAATCATAAATTTTGTGTGTGTGTGCATTTGTTCGTTTTGGTGGTCAATGTGATTTCTAAGAATAGGATTTGATGCTTTTTACTTCTAAAAACACGTGAAATATGAATGCTAATATGCCCTTAAAATATAACATTAAAATGCCATAAAAGTTTAAATATGCTCTGAAAAATATGTATTTGTATTGATTTGGTTTAAAAATATCCTACGGTAACTAAAAGCTACCTGAAAATCATCTTAGATAGCTAGTTTGGATAGCATATATTATTAAGTCTTAAAAATATTTATTATATGCCTAAAATATAGTTAAAATACGCACTTAAACTTAAAACTCCCAAATCATGCATGGATTCTGGGTAGCATTTTTACTCTGCTTAAATATCTTAGCCCTACTTGCAAACTATTTAAAATAAACATTAAACATTCATCTCTAGCGCCGATAATTACAATATCTGACCACCAAAACAAACATATACAAATATTATACATCCAAGATTGAATCAGGGTTCCTTACGCCTGTACTCAGCCAACCGAACCACTCATTCTTAAGTTGGACTAAGGTCCACATTTTTGCAGTGTTTATTACAAAAAACCTCTTTTGGCTAAATAAAGAAATATTGTTTTATTAGATACGTTTAGGTATAGTTAAATTTTCTTCACATGTTGATAGCAACAGTTGTTGAATATCTGCCATGTGCATAGCCGCATTAGACGAGAAACTTTTTAAATGGAGGAAAAAAGTTGTCATTAAATTTAAAGACACCCTTGACAATATTTAACAACTGTTGAGGGCATAATGTGAAGAAAATTAAATTCTCTGTTTTGACTCCAGCAATATTTGATTTCTTTTGACAAAAAAAAAGTGGGAAGGGGGTTCTATTAAAACTGACTTAACTCGTAAGAAAGGACTAGTGTTTTTGCATTTTTTTAACAAAACTTTTTTTGTCAAAATAAATCAAATAGTTCTCCAGTATAAACATAGTTTAATTTTATTCACATTTTGACCTAAACAGTTGGTGAATATCTGTCAAGTGTCTCCTGGAATTTATTGATAACTTTTTCTATACATTTAAAAGAAAGTTTTCATCTAATGCCGCTATGATCATGACAGATATTCAACAACTTTTGATATCACATTGTTAATAAAATTAAATCTTTATATTTCTGCTGGAGAAATATTTTGTTTATTTTGGCCATAAAAATGCTTTGTTATAAAAACTGCAAAAACAATGCCCTAACTGCGTTCCCTGCATCCCCACCTTAAACTAATACTACCCAAGATAGTCCATTCGCCACAGGAGTGGTGGTAACTGACAGCTAGTAGAAGATGTAAACACACGCCTAGTTGTTGTGATAGTGTTTACCGCCAAAAGTGACAAAAACTCAACATACGGTCTTGCAGCTCTAATGGTTCTGCGAATGACCACGTGAGAGTAGATTTGGTAAATTTTGCCAGCTGTCACTTACCTACATTCCTATCGTATATGGTACTTAGATATATTGGCTGTTTGGTTCGCCCACGAGTCCCACTTGGCCACCCTTGACGAACGAATCATGGCCTGTGATTGATTTATGAAGACGACCGGACAGTTCCTGATGCTAATAATGCAGAGGCCGCGTGTTTTCATGCTGTTCCCTAATCTCTGTTTGACTTGGGATGAAATCGTCCGAGGGAACTAGTAAAGGTGAGATGGAAGGAAATGCAAGATTTAGGACCGTATTTTTTTTATTACCTTTTTGGTAGAGTAAACTTTATTTTTTGTCAAAATAAACAAAGTATTGCGCAACTTATGTTCTTTGTGTTTAATTTTCTACACATAGTTTATCAACAGTAATTCTTGTATATCTGTCATGACCTTTAGCAATTTGACCAAGTATTTTTTAAAATCTTTATTAAAAATATGCTGGTCAAATATCGCAAACACACGACATAAAATTCAAGAACTGTTTGGATTACAATATGTGGAAAATTAAACCAAATATATCTACTGGAACAATATTAGATTTATTTTGCAAACTAAAAAGGTTATTTTTTGTAAAAACTACAAAAATATTTACCTTAATTCGCGTTTCCTTCCATCCCACCTTTAAGAGGCCTTCCTAATCCAATGATGACACCTAACTTAATTAATACAACTCCAACAATTGTGCGTCGTGTGGTAACATCAAGTTTTCATTAGAAAACAGTGGAAATTAGACGGGTTCCAAGTATTTTAACATATTTAAAAAGGTATAACAAATTTAAAATAAATAGTATTTCTCTGATTCGAATTTATCTGTTGTCAAGTGAAGAATGCAGAAAACCGCACTTTGATGCGATTCCCTGTTCAAGTTCCTTCTCATATCTAATGGGCTCTTGAAACGGAAACAAACTAGTGGTAGGTGTGTGTACCTTATGGTTGGTGAATTATAATTTTGACCATCGGTCACTCTACTGCGTTCGATTAGTGGCGCTATCTGAATTTTTAAATATCTTATTTTACTAATAGACAAAACTGACGGGAGAAGGGTTAAAATATTGTCGAGCATTCGTGGGTGGTGATTTTTTTTAAAGTTTTTTTTGTTGCGTCTTAATAACCGGAATGAAGCCGGTATAATTTAGAGGAAATGTGCCCATGCCATTTTCCCTCTACGCAAATGCGGGTACACTTACTATATAAAATCTCCCCAATCCCTAAAACCATTAGCATAATTAATTAGTACATAAGCGTATAGCCCGAATGGTTACTTAAAAAAAATTGATAAACTGTAAGGAACCGCATACCGCACCGATAGACACATAGATTAAATGTCATAATCGTCTCGCCGTTTGCCAGTGACGGGGAGATCGAGGCTCGAATCCAGGTTGGGTGTACCGTGAGTGATTTTCATAAATAGTTTCTCTTACTTATTCAATTAGTGTAATTAAATGCCAACATCCAAGAAGGGCAGTAAGACTGGGGACAGTTTGTACACCCAACTCGGTGGGGGGGGGGGAACCGGGCAATCCCCATTCCGTCCCTTCACGCCCACTTTTCCAACACCGAAAGTAATTTTAATAAAAACGTAAATCGTATGTAGTAATAAAATACAGAACATGTGAATAATGTATAGGCTAAATTTTAAGAGCGGGCTTATAACTTGAGATTAAAAATGTCCCTAAAATTCCAAATTGGAAAAGGGTAGAGAAATAATACTTCCGATACATTGTTCGCAGGTCCCTAACCATCTAGTGGTGTTTGGAAGGTTCCTATTGCCACCCTTCCCACTACAAAACTCGATACATTTGTTAGTTCATACTGTCTTATTTACTGTTTAAAGTTTAAATATAATCAAAATAAATGAACGAGAAAAGGTCTATTTCTTTAAGCCAACCTTTCGATTTTACCAATTCACTTCCCAAGTGTTTTTAACCTCATATTTATTACTATAACATTTCTGTGTGTGATCGTTAATTGAAGATCCCGATGCAATATTATTATTATTAACACCGCGTCTTACCCTATGCAATAACGAGACATCTCCATTTTCGTATGCATTTTTCAGCAAATACAAAAAACTGTTTATAAAAATAACTAATGTGAATGAAAGTATGATAAAAAATGTTATTTGTATACATAGAATATTTTTTCATGAGCTCATTCACACTAGTTATTTTTATAAACCTTTCTGTGTCTCCTGAAAAAACAAACAAAATGAAGCTGCTTCGTTAGTAGTGCTCTGGGGTCTTCAATTATTATTCCAGAACGTTCACTAATTGTTAGTGAAAATAATTGGCTAGTTTTGGGGAAAATAGATGCCCCTAAAGAGGGGCATTATACACTAATGGGTTATTATTTTAGTAATATAAAATTTTAATACATTCAAGTGATTTATTTTTATTATTTTAACAATCAAAAACAACAGTACCCCTTCCCCAAAAATGTAATCCTGGCAACAGCCTTAATTCTATATCCTCCTCCCCAAAGTAAATGTCTGGATGCGCCACTGATAGGGAGTAGTGACTAAATCAATACATAAGAGTAGACTTAAAAAGTAATTCTAAAACAGGTCTTTAGAATCAAACCTGGCCGGTGCTACTGCCAAACTTTCAAATACTGGCCACAACGAATGTACGAAGTTTTCCTTTCTCTGAGGGGCAAAAAAGACCTTTCATTTTCCAACATGTACCCCGAGTGTCGGTTCATTAAACGTTCCGTCGTCTCTGTGGAGTCGTTCGCGCGGAATGCCTGCCAGGTAGCGGACATGATGACGCAACCAACGGGCGCTCACGTGTGTTTGGAAGGGCTGGGACGTGTTGATGACACGGTTGTGTATCTTGTGATGGACCAGGGAGGCTGCCAGATGTTTCTCTCCGTCTCTTCCCACAGCGGAGGAGGGGGGGGGGGGGACCGGGTGTTCGCCAGCTGACTCCGGCACATCACCGCAGCTTCCTTCCCTCTGAGACAGGCGACGATTGGTTTGCTCTCCCGTGACGTCAGGGCAGTTCGCCAGCCAATCGATGGGCGGGTTGTAGAGAGAAACTACCAGGGAGAGAAAGGGAAAGACGCGCGCGGCTCTGTGTCCGTGTGGGGGATGGATGATGATGCTCTCTTAGCTTTGCCTACTTGGGCACATCTCGCTTGTTGTTCGCGCGGTCGATCCGGGTGTTGATGTGCGTGCGTGTGTTTTGATATGCGGGGGTTCATGTTGGTGGACCGAGTGTTGACCGTTGAAGGATATTCTTCGGACATGCAGCGGCGAGTAGCAGGTAAGTTGAAACAAGGAGAGAGACAGACCTTGGTGGGGATCGATCGGACCTCCCGGCGGGAACCAGGTCACGGGATGGCCCGCGGTGACCTTGTGCGCCAGGCGGCAGTGGGCCGGACGTGCGTCACCACACGCGAAGAGGGGGATTGGGGTGGACTCTTGAGGGGGCGGCACATTGATCTTGGCTTCTTGGAACCCTCCGCTCTCTCTCTCTCTCTCTCCGCCTCCAATAGATTCGGTGATCGTTACCTTCCTTACTGCTGCGATCGTTAGCAGTTAGTTATGGGCTGATGAAAGAGGGAGAATGAAGGGACGAGGGTGTAATCTAAGGACACTGCAGACAAGAAGTATCGTGCTAACTCTGCACATTTGCAAATTAAATAGAAAGCTAGACTTTGTATGTTTAGCACGCGAGAGAAAGGCTACTCTATTATTGATCTTTCTCCAACTATAAACATAATTTTAGTACGCTTTAGCGATTTGCCCTGACTTATTCTAAGGCAAACATAAAATCCAGCCTCCAGATTATTGGTTTATTAGAAAAAAATATTGCGTAAAATAATACTAGAATTTCATAAAATAACAAATACTTTTTTTAAATGTAAGCTAAAACTATGTTCAAATTTAAATGATAAATTTTTAGGCTGATTTTAGGGATTTTGATCGCTCCTGTGAAATGTTATTCACACTTATTGATTTAATACTGGGTAAACGGGAATAAAGATTATTTCACACCGATATTTTGTTACTCTGCCTAAAAGCGAACCTGGGCCCTTAGATCACTATGCTACTGACTGAGCGAGCCAAGGTATATGACTTAATCGCGTAATTATTTGTCACCATTAAAAAAAAAGCTCTCTTTGGTTTTGAAATGTACTTTACTTACAATCCAATTTTCTTAGTAAGAACCTTATCTTATAGCTAGAAGAGCTACTACTACTAGATCTATTCATGCATGCATACGTCAGGTAATGGGATCTGCAGCTGACACATTTTTGTATATATTTTAATACTAATAAAATAGTAAAATGTTATCATTGTTGGCCGCAAAATAATATGTTTGGATTTCTAAAAGGACCTTCCTATCAAAATGGGACTGTATAGATAATAGATAAATCTAGCTTGGCATCCAAAGCTACACACTAGATAAAGATATTTGAACTGTTTATTGGTTCAATTTTTTTCGACGGGGTTGGTCGCGTGGAAAGCTAGTGTATCTTTTATGTTTAAAACCGGAATTTTCATCCTTACCTGCTGAAATGTGGTTTAAGTATTCTATTACTCTTCAAGTTGCAGTATTATTTTGTTTAAAGTAAGATCTGTTTGACAATATTCTACTTTAACCCGTTGACGGGAATAACTCGTTCAAATATGTTTGAAGAGCTTGGTGAAAACATTCGTTTAGAAAACTGTATTAAATGTAGATCGTTTCATCTAAACATTTTCAAAACCTTTCTAGATTCATTGTGGTAACCTCTGAAATACATCTTTTATTTAGTGAGACATAACAAATTTAGATTGCGTCCTTCTGTGTCGTGTGTGTTAAGGGTGTTTGATGATTATGCCTCTATAAATCTGCACTTGTTTCCTATTTACATATATTGTTCGTTTTATTCTAGTATCTTGAACGTATATTTCATAACTTGACAAATCGTGCACATTTTATTAGCGACACACACGGCACCATTCAGCATACTTAGAAGAAAAAAAAACCTTTTTCATTATCCGTATGGCCTGTACGTATTTCAATTACTCTAATGGGATATGTATGACACAGTTAAAATTTTGGATAAATGTATCAGAATTTGCGTGGAGGGAAAGTGGGAGACCGTTTAGTTTAAATTAACATCAATACGTCCGTCCGGGATTACAATCCTGACCTTACTTTCACCGGTAAACTGGTACAGATGAGGTTGACGCCTTAGTCGACCTGATCGAGTGATACATTTAATAATCTAATTAATCAACTATGGCTACACTTAGTGTTCAAACTCTCATATTCATTCGAATTAGCAGTGACTTTTTTTTCTTTTACTAGACAAAATAATATATATATTCCCAGTTACCATAACCGTTAAAGCTGGTTGTGTGCATTAGTGCTTGATTTTGATCCATCAGATATGAACTATATTAATCTGCTTTGATGGTTAATTTCCATCTCTCTATCCAGGAGAGTGGAGTTGCATTTTATTAGTCCCCTCCTCACTTTATTCCGTTGAAATAACTAGTAAGTTGATATGTAACTGACAATTTCCGCACTTCCATCACAGACTCTGTCTTAAAATATGAGTGAATAATTACCCTGAGCACGGGACGGATAGCTCTTTGGCGTACTAAGCCAACAGTGCCGGGTTTGATCCCCTTGTTCAGGTGTAATTTTTCAATTTTAAGAGCAAGCTAGTAAGTTGATAATAGATAACACGTTCATAGTAATAAACGAGTTCGATTTTTTTTTACGATCACAATATTTTCTCTACCTGCAAGATAGCGAGAAAGTAAAAACTAGTAAAATACATTTCAACCGGATTATCATTTGGTACTAACCGTCTCGAATGAACTTTGTTTTGCATTGTTAATTGCTCGTTAACTACTTTAATGTAAAACTTAGTATGTGAATTTTATTGTATGTGTTTTGATAGTTGGAATAGCTGTAGCTTGAGGGAAGAGTCCTTGGATGGGAAATTATGAAAAAAATATAATTAAGGTCTGAAAAATATTGCCCTCAAGTTGAGAAACATTATCTTAATTAATATTATTTTATCATACCAACTGTCAGAACAAGAATCGTAACTCAAGGATACTGCTGATGTTTATGTTCTCGGACGTTTGTCTAGACCGTTTGGGGAGGGGGGGGGGGCCTTCTGGCAAAATGTCACTTCAAGGATTACTCATAAAGCCGCACACTTCATGTACAGTAAATTCCCCCAAAATTATAAAAGCATACTTTACCAAAAGTTTATGTTTTTTAGGAACCCACAAAGAAGCGAATGGTTTTTTAGTATACTTCAATTTTATTTATAATATATTGATTATAAATTCATAGAAGAACACTTTTCTAACTATATAAATTTTAAAATATTTGATAAACCGTTTTCTCGTTGTTTCGCGACTTTGTTCTCCATTGATCTTTGGTTCATTTTGAAATTTAACTGTAGATATGTAATCAGACACCTTAGCTCAGTTGGCAGCGTGTCCCTCTACTGAACTAAGGGTCCCCTCCCAGGTTCACTTCCGGCGTTGCCGAAAAATGTATGATTGGTGAAATGTGGGTTTACCCTTTCACAGTCTTGAATTTACGGCTGGGGACTGGATGTTGTGCCTGTCCTAGTTTTAAGATAGATTATAAGTCATATGAAGCTATGACAGGCCTAGCCAGCCGGTAGTGGAGTATATATGGCTTGAATAATGGATGTAAAATAATTAGCATGCAATAGGAATTATAAATTATAATAAGAAATCAGTCAAGAATGGAGTTTTACTAACTAAACATCTCAACAGTTAATAAAACACTTCAGTTTATTGTAGGTTAAGAATACAATTTGAGTTTGTATGATTTATAGACGAAGACGATAATGACACGTATGCGATAAACCGCAGGTTCTCCATCCTTGGTCTACACTGAACGTAAGCACTCTTTTGTAGCAAACCCGCCGAGCTCGTCTGCCCCTTGGGCTGCATAATGACAAGGCGCTCGTCATTTAACACGGAGACCGGGGTACACCGCACGACCGTGTCTAAACTTTGTTGAGAAGACCTTTCTAAATTATACCCAATACAGGTATCACTATTACTAACCTGTACCATATAAAATTCCGACTTGGAATTAAGTACGTTTTTTGTGGTTTGGAGGGAGGGGGGGGGGGGGGCAGAAGTCAAGGTATGGATGATTCTAAGCTCACTCCATGTTTGATTGCTTGTGTTTTCTTCGCGCAGTAACTTATTTAAATCCATTTGAACACAGATATTTTTTTTAACAGTTTCAAATAAATCCCATAACCCATAATAAGTAACAAATTGAACTAAACTAAGTTAGCTCACCACTAACGTTCGTGATTTTTTACTTTGACTCTATACACCGGGGTTTGATCCACTTAGACGGATTACACTGAGGTGGTATTTCCTCCTGTAGTGATGTCTGCTCTCCTCTACAGGATAATGCTGACGCATTTCCTTCAACATTGCCCTCATTATAATCTCTGATAGTCAACACACTGGCACTTGTGCACTAAAAAACCTTGAACTTGGCATTGCTTTTAAATATTTCGAAATGAAGCAATAGTAAATAATTGAACATTTTGGGACTTGGCACTTTTCCCATTTCAAGTGATTTTGGCACATTCTGTATACTGTGCTCATCTTGAACATAATCCAAGCGGTCTCGACCTGTATATTCAAATAGAACGACCTACATGTGTGACTTCATTATGGACTATAGCTCTAGTAGGGTTCTGGTTCGAAAGGAACTTTTATAACATTTTACTTTATCATTAGTATTGTTTTTTAGGTATTAATCTTATCTATCAAAAGTGACATTTCTAGATCACATGACTAAATACATAAAATTGTTTTAGTAACTTTTATAACCCTCAAAAAAGTTAATTTATGTCTCAATCGGTCTGTACTTGTTTTGTATCGATTTTTGTTCCATAGTTGGTATTCCTTGATGCATCCAGGTACATGGCTACAGTTAAAAACTCTCCGCGAAAAATAGTTTGGAATTTTTGACATCCTATTAACATGTTGATTGTAAAACTTGTTGTGGTTTCGTGGTCTTAAGACAAATTACTGTATTGTCTTTTTTGAAGATGTCGAGGTTCGAATCCTGGCCGGGTGCGCTATAGGTGCCTTAACACATGACTTTCTTTTGTTTCACACCCTATGTTCTTGTGTATGTGGGGTGCATTTCTCTTTTACTTAGATAAGTCGTTAACAACAGTGGTTCTAAGCGCACAACATTTTTTTAAACTTATATTAAGTTTTTTAAACAAAATATAAACGTTTCAGTAACTTATGTTTTAATTTATTAACTTAACTAACAGAATTAGGATCGACCTTTTTGGTGGTGTGATTGGTTTGAAATGAAAGGGTGGTCCCTCGATTTCAAGTAATCTTTTTTTTTTTTTTTTTTTTCCCCAAAGTAGTGCGTCTTACTACTAGTTCGGGTTATGGTTTTCCACTCTCCCCCTGGAAAACCATTTCGGAAAAATCAGCATCAGTACACAACCGGGATTTTAACCCTAATCTTTCTATCATCGACAGTCCTTCTATTGCATGAGAGATGCCTTAGGCCATACGGCCACTGAAGCGAGCTCGTAAGTAATCCATATTGCGTTTTATTGTGCAAATATTCTTGTAAACAGGAGAGGGTTGAGCGGTCTAAAAGTGAGGCGGTGGACATGTTTTATTAACCTAACAATAATACCATGTTGACCGGGAAAATATTATTTTTATTCTAAACTTCCCTCGCCACCATTTTATTGCGATACTACTATAATGTTTATGAAGGAGGAAGGGGGTGGGGGCATAAAAAAGCACTAAACAAAAATAATAATCTCCCTTCAAACAGCTTCTAGCTATCCACTTTTTTTTATTCTCCTGAAGGATGTTCCTTGACCCCTCGACCCCTTCACCCTAACAAAGAGTTTTCACGTCCTTTGATTCAAAATCAAATTTTGTTTCCTCTTACTAATATTTTCTTGATCAGGCGGTGGAATTTTCTATGAAATAGCCCGCAAGTATATTGCAATTTACTCAGAAACGTATATATATACACGTTTCTGAGAATGAGAAGGAAGGAATTAGAATCAAAGTTACAGCAGAAAACATTCAAGTATTGCTTTATTTTAGTTATATATAACTAAAATAAAGCAATACTTGAATGTTTTCTGCTGTAACTTTGATTCTAATTCCTTCCTTCTCATTCTCACCCCGAAGATTATTTTCCCTCCCCGTATGGCATACATCATATGACCAGGAGGGGCATGGCATCCATACGGCACAGCGCATTGCCCAGGGTACACCACAGGAGGTTGTCTATAAGTCATTCACGAGCTAAGTTTACCTGGATGACAGCTCGAAATGTTACTAGAAGTAATCCCTAATATATCACTACGCCAACAGCTGACATCTATCACTTTGATGACTGTAATGAAAACAGATGGTAGTATATTAATGTGATAGTTAACCACAGTAATTTTGGCCAATATTATTTATATATTTATTTGAGGTCGTTCACAAAGTTTATTTATAGTTTTATTCCCCTTAAAAAATATTAACACCACTTTCACAAAAACTTCTAAAGAACATAGCTTCAAAATGGCAACTAACAAAAATCTAAACCATATGATTGAACATAACGGTAAACAAGTTTTTTACAATGAAACAGACACGCAGTTGATGAAAATATTTTATTCAGTTAAATATTTCAAAATACGATAAAATAATCATAAAATCATTTATTGTATGTAAAAAAATTACAACAATTTTCTCTTTTCCAAGTAAATACGATGCCTGTATTAAAAGGTATTGATGTGTACACTATATTACACAAAATCAGTAACGTTCCAAAACGAAAAATAAGTACTTTTAGTTATGTTTAAAATATTGTTTCGAGTTGGATAAAAAGAAATTATTTAAAAAAAATGAAATAGTATGAGAAAACTTAAGTTTACGTTTATTTTAAATGTATATATAACAGGTAATTAAAGATCTTTACATTTATAACAAAACTGTGATCTTTTACAAGTGTTGGCAACCCAAAACCTAAACATATGATTTTCGAACTGTCATCCAGGTAAAAACCTATCGTGAACGGAATATACATGTCGTACCCGCAATTAGATGATAGTTATTATGAGGTTGTGGATCCTAGGTGAGTCTTGATCTAATGTAAACCCAATTAATTCTTAATTACCCTTAAGGGTAAAATACCCTAAGGTACCAGCCGTGAATCGAACCCGGGATCCCTAGGCTCGCAGCCAGGTGGCTGTTACGGGGTCGGTTACCCGGGGTTTAGTGTCATTAATTCAATCCTGCAGGTTACTAGAAAAATCAGCATAGTAAAAACAAGCACGCGCGTTGTAAATACGCCATTGCCAAAGCTGTTCCTTGATTTGTGTTCGGCCTGGCCGCGCAGTAGGCATGATTATTATTGCTTTTCAAACAAAACTCCCCACCCCCGTTCTAGCTTCCTAGGCTATGACGCATTCCTTTCTACCCCTTCCCTCCTTTCCACTGGCGGATCGCAAGGTGGCTGGCAGGAAATTGCAGCGGGAGGGGTGTGTGTGGTGGTGGGGTGTTTGGTAGATTATCAAGGTCACGCCAGTGTGTTTGCTGTGGTTTCCAACAAGGGTTGCTTGCAGTATGGGAAACTTGTTTAGCTTGCGCGCAAAGTGAGATTCTGTGAATCCAAGTCTGAACCTGTAAAGTGCGATCGAAAGCGGAACTGACCGACTTGTGAACATTTGGAGAAATTTGGACTTGGTTTTAATTACTGTATGTTAGAGGTAAGTTATTTTAATAAATAGTTAGAAAGCTTTGCATTATGAATTTCAAGGAGGTTGTCAAACTCAAATAATTGGTAGTCGCAGGGTCTAACGCGTTACTCTTGTATTCAAGACTGGATTTACCAGCTTCGGTGACCACGTGGTCCAATGTGCTACTCTATCAGTAGACTAGTGTGTCGATCCCGAGGAGACCGGGGCTTGATCCCGGTCGGGCGGGTGTACTTAGGGATATTTTTCTCATGGTTTACCACTCCACGCAAATGCGGGTACACTCACTCCTAAATTCTACATTCCTTATTCCTAACCCACTAGCGTAATTAGTACATTTAAGCGTATAACCTGAATGGGTAGTAAGGCGTGGTGATAAAAAACTGAATTGTTGATAGCGGGGAGATCAGAGTTCAAATCTCGGTCGGGTGTATTCAAGGTCTTCCTAAATATCTCCCCACCATCTTGCCGCGCAAGTTCGGGCACATTTCCTTTAAAAATGTTAAACCCGAAAGACCTGTGATAGGGGAGAGGGGTAGGAAAAATCTGTTAGAGTTATTTTTACTCCACATACCCTTCTTCTCCCAAAACATTTTTAATTAATAATTATAGTATGATAGTAGGGGTTTAAGGTATCAAGCTTATCTGGTCTGGTTTGCCAATGAAGGAAAGGTCGTTTTGAGTACCGACAAAATGCACTGAGGTAGTTTCCACAAAAGCAACCTTGGGCCACAGATAAGTAAGAGTCTCAACCTTACGGTGATTTCGTCGCGTTCCTTTTGCCAGCTTGAGTCCTTCAACACTGGGCTTCGCTCTTCCAAAAGGAGTGCAACCATTCTAACCTGGAGGCTGAGTTTCTGTGCCCTAAGCAAATTACGGCTTGAGGCAGCATCCTGTCGGTCACATATTTATATCAATTTACACAGGAAAAAATTAATGCTAAAAGTGTAAGAATTTAAAAAAAAATGAATATGTAAGAATATAACATTTATAAGCAGTTTTAAGAATCTCCACTACAAAATTTACACCTGGAGTTAAAGAAATGATTAAATATATGAAAACAATAGTACAGTACTCTAAATATAAAGTTATTTCAATACATAATTTAGAGCTACAGTCGAATTTTGGTAGAAATATCCTTTTAGAAAATTAAATATAATGATTGACATTTCATCAAATTTGTGTATTCCAACTTCTACTAAATATTAGTTCCTTTAACTACTATATATTGAAACTAGATAGCTGTTGCCCGCGGCTTTGCTCGCGTGGAAGTTGATTATATACAAATACGAAAATATACATATGTATTTACAGATTAATTTAAAATATTACGTTACGTTGATGACCATAACTTGACCTCAGATCAAAAATAGTGCAAATATGATACAAACTTTCACCCCCTTTTTCATCCCTTATTAAATAAAATTTCCAAAATTCCTGAAACACGTATTTATTTGTTTTACGTCAATAACCGAAATACAAAATTTTGTTTATGTAACTTTCAAAATGACGGACTTTCATACATATTATCATCCCCTATTTTGACCCCTTTGGGGTGGAATTTTATAAAATCCTTTCTTAGTGGGTGCCTACATAACAAAATGAATATACAGTCCGAATTTCATGCTTGTAGCCTTGATAGTTTGCGCTCGGCGATGATGAATCAGTCAATCAATCAGGACATGTTATTTTATAAGTATAGATTGGGCAATAAAATGAACCATGATCATTGTAATCCCAGTTTGATATCCTTATGATGTGCCATTTACTAGACTAAAAATTGGATTATATTTAAGGAAAAAATCTTTTTTATTGTTCATCAATTAATAAAATCCTTTTTATAGTGTATACCAATTTTACTCTTTTTAGTAACTTTTTTGCATCGTATGTAACTACTCGTTCAGGTTATACACTGTACTAATTACACTAACGGTTTTAAGGATTAAGAAGGCTATGTTTAGAGAAAGTGTACCCGCATTTGCGTTAAGGGAGTGTGGAAAACCATTTTGATGTAAAACACCTTTGTACACCCGACCAAGATTCAAACCTTGATCTCCTAATCATTGGCAGCCTGCTCTACTGCGAGAGTAGCGTGTTAAATCATGCAGCCACCGAAGCATGTAATATCTAACTGATTTGATCTTATCATTCATATAGCTAATATTTAGAATTTAAATATTAATTGTATTGTTGCAAAGAGAAGTTAAGATTACTTTTGTGGAACCAGGGCCATACTCTAGTTATTAGGTGCCAAGGGATTCTACCCCAGGAAAATTGTAAATTTTGAGGCGATAATTGTACCTTAAATTAAGGTTTTAGTCAATTATAGTTTTAAAGGCTTATTGTTAATAACAGCATTTTTAAAGCCACAAATGTAATTGGTTTTTACATCTACAATAATTGCATGGAGGGAAAACTAACAAGTTTCAGTTCATAAAAACTCCAAACTTTATCAAATGATCAAATCAAAACATTATCTAACATTTTAAAGTCTAGTACACACTTGGAAATATTGTTGACCAACTGTTGCCCAACTGTCTTCTGTTCAAAATGAGGGTGTGTGTGATCCTGTCCACCTAAAAGAACTGAAATTTTAAAGGGGAGTCCTTGCACCTCCCCCTATATCCCCCAAGGCGCTTAGCTCCCTATCTCTGCAAGGTACAATAACCATGAGAATATTTTACTTAAATGATTAAAATTAGGGCAAACCTCCATCTGTAAAATGTGGTGTGAACCAGTAGGTCTTTGGAAAGAATCAATATTTGTTTGGTGTTGGCATCACAAAGTCGAACAGGCTTATTCAACTGGTTGTAATTTTGTTCTACTCATTTATGGTGTAATTTTTTGAATTTTTTTTAAAATTAAGTTTGAAAATAAGCTCATCATTCGCAGAGTTTTGGAGGGGAAAAAATCCATCTGTCTCATTCAAAATTTTTTTAAATAAGAATAAAGAGAAAGTGAAAAAAATACAAAAAATAAAACAATTTAGTTTTTAAAATGATATTTGGTTGAATTTACAATGGCAATAGCGCATTTCACCCGCCTCGGTGGCGTAGTTGGCTAACGCGCTTGTCATGTTGAGCTTGACTGCTGAGGATGGGGAGATCGAGGTTCGAATCTCGGTCGAGTGAACTGGGGGTGGTTTTTCCTTAATGGTTTTCCACTCTCCCTCCACGCAAATGTGGGTTCACTTCCTCTTATTCAACCTTCCCAATTCCTAATCCATTAGTGTTAATTAGTACTTAAAAGCGTATAACCCGAACGGGTAGTAAGATGCGGTGCTAAATATTATTATTATTATTTATTATTATTATTTATTATTATTATTATTATTATTATTATTATTGATAGCGCATTTCATGTTGCACATTTTTGGAACATAAATTCTTGTTTTATAATTTATTTTAATCTTTGTGGGAAAATACTGTAAAAATTTGAATCTAATCCATATTTATATGAATGTTGTGAAAGCTAGCTAAGAAAATGTCAAAAATTATTAAATTCTCATTGATCTAAAATTAGATGCATGTGTAGTGTAATATGAGTTCACACTTAGGATCAAAATTGTGAATGCACTTAAATCTATGAATTAGAATAAAGTGTGTCCTTTTTACAAACCCACCCACTTTATTTATGTACACCTAAGTCAACATGCATCAACTTCTCCCTTATCATTATTTCCCAAACTTTTTCCAGCCTCATATACTTTCGAGCCCATGGCCTAACCCATGTACCCATTTCAGATCTTCATACTAAAAAAGGGAATCAAATACCCGCCATTTTGTAAAATATAAAAGTATAAACTATCATTTTAATGTTAACTAAGCCTCAATGATAAGCTAATCAAAGCTTTGGCTGAGGGGGAAAAACTAAAATAATAAATAATATTTAGCACCGCGTCTTACTACCCGTTCGGGTTATACGCTTTAAGTACTAATTACTCTAATGGATTAGGAATTGGGAAGGTTGAATTAGAGGCAGTGAACCCGCATTTGCGTTGGGAGAGTGGAAAACCATTTAGGAAAAACCACCCCAGTTCACCCGACCGAGATTCGAACCTCGATCTCCCCGTCCTCAGCAGTCGAGCTCAACGCGACAAGTGCATTAGCCAACTACACCACCGAGGCGGGTGGAAAAACTAAAAGTCTTATAAAAAATGCCATGTCATTATGTTAAATTTTGTATTAATTTGTGCACTATGCATACAATTATAAAAAAAAGAGTTATGATTAATAAAACTCGATGTTGCATACCCTCTGTCTGCAAAAAGTTATCCCATTTTTTAAAAACTATTTTTGAACAGTAAGAACATTTCACAGGTACAACTTTTACCAGTTCCACACACTGTGCTATGCCGCTGCTGCACACACATGATCCACAGTTTTAACCTAACCTAGATCAACATTACTGAATTAACAGTGTATTTATGTGTGGCTCGTCTTGATTTGTTTCAGATTGTGTGCTGATGCTCGACTGCTAGTCCGTCCACCCGACTCTAGCTCACAGTTCTTTGCTTTAGCTGTGATATCAACGGCTTCACTCTGTTTACCTCAAACATGGGACGCAAGAAAATACAAATATCACGAATTACGGATGAACGGAATAGGCAGGTGAGAATAAAAACTGACACACGCATGTTGTTTTGAATTACTCTTTACATTAGTTATAAATACTTTTACTGAGACTATTATTGTGATTTAGTTTGAATACAAGAACCACAAACTGTTACTAAATGGTTAATCAAATTGAATAAAAAATAAGCATACATATTATATTCACTTACGAGTTAAATAAGCATTTTTTCTGCCGTTCAGATAATAATATTTGTTCTACAGATACTTAACTATTTTAGTGAAACTTGGATTTCAGCCCACTAACAGCAAGGGAAGAAATATTCTTGAATAGAAGTTACTCATTTTTGTCTGAATAGTTTAGATTTTTCTACTGATATATTGTCACTCATTTCATTTTATCTGTAATAAGTTGAAGTGACTACAATATTAAAGAAATTATTGAAAGTAGGAAATGTTTTACAAAACAACCTTGTAAACCAGCCAAAAATTAATTAGTTTAGCTATTATTTTGTTTATAAAGTTCTGCTTCAGGAAAAGTGAAATGAAACTTAAGAACCTAAAATATTTATTAAGGTTTTGATTTGGGATATTTATAAAAAATGCTATCCATAAATAATGTTTTTTAGAGGTTGTCACTTATGGTTGACTCTCTGATTTTTATTTAATGTTGGCCTGATTGTTTGTATCAGGTGACATTCAACAAGCGCAAATTTGGTGTGATGAAGAAGGCATACGAGCTGAGCGTGCTGTGTGATTGCGAGATAGCGCTCATCATATTCAGCAGCTCCAACAAGCTGTACCCGTATGCCAGCACAGACATGGACAAGGTGTTACTCAAATACACGGAGTACAATGAGCCCCATGAGTCCCTCACCAACAAAAACATTATCGAGGTGAGTGCTGCATTGGGATAGTTTTTATTATATCTAGGTTCTAGGATATTGGAAGCAAACTTCTTATAAGTTAAGTATTACACTCACGATGGCTACAGGCTGACAAATTCTAGCAAATGGATTATTTTTCAATGAATTTAATTAAAATTAAGTAAAAATCAGGAATAAAAAAAAATAGTTTTGCACCTAAACACTAAAACTGAATTGAAATATTTTTTGTTCTCACGTGCTAACAAAGTGCAGGGACTAGATATGGTATTTGTCAAACATGAGAATGGGTGTATCCTTTTGGATTTCATACCACATTTACACAGTGCCATAAATAATAATAATGATAAAATATTTATAACTGGAAAAAAACTTTAAACGTTTTTGCTATTTATTGACTCCCTTTTTTAATGTGATCAATGGTGGTTTAGATTAGGGATTATATATAAATGTGTTATGGATAGAGACATGCAAAAGGTGTTGTTATTTTTAGGGGAAAAGTGTTATTTTTCTCAAAAAGCATGATATTTTATGCTTAAAGTGATATTATTTACATAAATAAGAGTTAAATTAGTATTCATTAAACATTTAAGGCTTTAGTCCAAAACAATAGTAGCATGCTTTTAGACACACACAATTATTTATTCACCTGGTTACTAACATTATTGTGATGAGCACACTGTGATGTTTAATTTTATATCCATACCATAGATAAATGGCACCATTATTAATCAAAGCAGAGCTGTTGTATTCTGGACGTGTTTCAAAATGAGTAATATATTTACTATTTATTTACTCACCCCAAATTAATTGTAAAATACATTTTTCTTACACTTGCAAATGAAAACATTGTTATTGTGGCCAGATTGGATTCCTAAAGTTTTGTTCTTTTGTTGGTCTGAACCTTGTTGTGTGTTATGCAAGCACCTTGGGGGGTTTGATCTTTGCTTATTTTTGCTGACAAGATGGGGGTGTCAGAACAATGCTTATGTAAGACAGAGAAAGATGGGTAAAATTGCGACCTAGCCCTCCCAAATAGAAACATAATAATTGAAAGTGTTGAAACGTGGATACAAGGACCTTGGTCATCGGATTAAATGGAGTATAAGGTGTTTTTTTTATAAATATAATATTAATGTATTTACTATTACTAATAATACTTTTATAAACTTTGATTAAAATTAAATTGAAATTTTAACTTTTACAATGTTATAACTTGTTTTAATTTTACCTGTTCAATAAATTTAAATTAATTGCATACCAGTGTTAATTGTCACTTATTTTGCAATACTTAATTACACCATTATGTTAATAATTACCGGTAGTTTATACATTTTGCATGAGTTTTTTGTTTTTTGTCACGCCTCACTACCTGTTCAAGCTATGGCATGAAAAAAAGAATGGTTATTCCTGTGAACAAATGAAAAAAAAGTTGAAAAGCTTTTTTAAGAAACAGAAGGGAAGGGGGCAGGCAGTCAGGTATTTTCTCATTTTTGCTTTCGAGGGGGGGGGGGTTAAAAATGGACAAAAATATGCTTACATAATACGTGAATGCCCCCTAAAACCAATGTTACTAGATGGCAACTTGAGTTTGTATCCTCTTAAGTCATTATTTAGTAGTCTCAATTTCACCGCAGGTGAACTATGCTTATTTTAAATAGTCGTAAACATCAAACATCTCAAATTTAACACTTTTAGAGATATAACGCATTCTCGGGTGACAATATGGTAACCTAAATACTCATGAAAATACTAATTGAGCCTGTTATCCATTTTATAACGGATACTATCCATATGAACGGCAGCCCTGGCATAACCCTGCCACCATTGTGAGCACATTGAAAATTGTATTGAATGAAGTATTTGCCAAACTACAAAGAAATTGTGTTTATTTAGAGAAAAAAACAACTTAAATGTGTGTGAAAATTAACATTCATTTAAAAATTAACATTGTTGCAAATTTGAATTTTGTCTTTCCCTAGTTATGAAAAATTAGAAAAAAATCAGAGAATTTTATAATACAAGTTTTGTAGCCATCCTCATACTAAGCAATTAAGAATTATAATATTTCATTAATACAATTGGTTTAATTTCTCGTTTGATACTGCCATTCACAAGCATTGAGTCCTGATCTTGATCCTCATTTTCAGGTGTTGTTTTTCAATTACTCTAAAATTAAAGGATTAAATAGCCAATCTATTATATTTGATAATTACGATTATAGCCACATCTAAATATAATATTCTTTAAATTTAAGAATTTAACTCGGAACCTTTGGTTTAATAAGCCGTAGCTCTACCACTGAGCTATCCAAACCATGCCCCATGCTCAAAGTCATTCTTCATTCATATTTCATATACTCATATATATCTATAAGTTGCTATAACTGTAATTAACCAAATTAATATCTTGGCTATTTAATCCATCATGGTATGCACATTTGTACAGTTGTTGTTGTTGTAGTACTATTGGCAGAATGAAGCTCTCCTGGATTGAAAATGTATGCGTTATCTGATCTGATAGCATTGATCACTCATATGTAGCTTATGATTTCAACATGTCCATCACAGAATCTCTTAAAATATGAGAGAAGAATGGCCCTTGGCATGGGCTGACTCCTGGATTGCTTAGTTGTTAGAGCATTGGCATACTAAGCTAAAGTCCTGTGTTTGTTTCTCGTTCCCTGCGTCATTTATCAATCTATAGAATATATAATATGATTTTAAGTAATAGGATGAAACTGTGATCAGATATATATTCACTCAGCTATAAGATTGACTGTTCTATTTAACATATTTCATTCTAACACTTGTTAGCAGTATTAGTTTAGTGTTTAATGCACCTGACTTTGACCTGTGAGTAGGAGCCCAAATGGCTACACCGTTTGACATAAATGACTTTTATCCTCACCAGGAAAATGCTGGTACATTTTTACTTTTTTATCATTAGATAAGTTACTGTGGGTATGTTGAAAAAAGTCCAATCAACTAGTAAGGTGCACTGTAATTCAAGAACAATTTCTTGATAAAGTTGTCATTCTAAAACCCTAAGAAATAAGAACAATGTTACTCTACACAGTAGTAGTGGATATTTATTTGGGTGAGGAGGAGAGAGAGAAAGTAACAAAAAAATGTGTAGGGTCTTTCTACCCTCCTCTCCTCCGGTTATTGTTAGAAAGTCGGATGTTCCTAGAAGCTATTTGTATTGAGCCTTGTTTGGAGAATCTTTGAAAATTCTACTCTTTTAAAAGTTATTTAGAATAGTGATACTCCTTAGATTTTTTTGAAATTTGGGTATTCCTAGAGGCTATTTGATGTACTCTCCTTCAGAAAATTTTTGAAAATTGAATTCTTCTAAAAGCTATTTTAAGAATGGCTCAATTTTTTTAAATATAAATTTGATTCCCTAGAAGCTAGTCTGTTCCTTGCCTGTTTTTTTTTTTTTTTTGTTATTTTAAAAATTAGATGCTACTAAAAACTATCATTAGCTTTCTACCAGCAAATTTCTGAAAGTAGTCCTCATTTGAATTTAAAAAAATATATATATGCATATAGATGCTATTTTAAGTGTCCTCTTATAGGTATTTTATTTTTAAATCAAATGCTTTAAGTTTTTTTTAGTCAGATGACCCCAGAACCATTTAAATCCACCTGGAAATTTTTTGCATATTAAATATCTTTAGAAGCTTTTTGGGGTGGTTCTTCCCTGGAAAGGTTTTGAAAAGTGAATGTCTCTATAAGTTATTTTCAGTTTGATAGAAGGCCTTCATATTAAAAAATTTAAAATTGTTTTGGGGCTGAGGGGGTTTGAACTCCCTGGACCCCCTTCCCTACACCCATAGTCATACTTCTAAGCATGTTGTTTGCTATCAACCTGAAAATGGATCCAATTGGTTGTTTTCTTCATGTGCTTTAATGTTTGTTTCAATTTGTACTCTATCGTAGACCGTCCTTGCAACTTAATCAACACAATCACACATGAGCGAGCAATGAATACTTAGTATCTTCTAACATTGTTGTGATATAACAGTACTTAAACTTCAAAGCATGATAAAAGTGAACCTAACTAAAATCAAAATTATTCAATTGCTAGCTGGAAAGTTTATTCAAAATAAAAATTGGTTCCTTTTCATGTCTTAAAAATTGACTACATTTCAGTTGTACTTTACCCTAGAAATAGTTTAAAAATAAATTAAATCCAAATTTTGTATATCTATGGGGAAAAAAATTTAGAAAAATAATCATTTCATGTTAATGATTTATTCATTGTTTTTAGTTGTTGCCAACTGCAGTTAAAGAAACTCCACACCAGAATTACCAATTCAAACATATATGCGTTATCCATGGAATAATATTTGCCAAATTTGATGATAGTGTAAATCAACCATAAGAAAAAGTCAATTAGTATCATTTCCTTTTCATAATGAAAATCTAAGGCCATGGGAGGCCAAATAAAAAATTGTCTGAGCTCAACTTGGAAAATAGATAGTTGGTTGTGTATTTGTTAAAGTTGTAATCAAAATGTAGTTAACTAATATTATCTACTTTGTGTGTGTGTGTTTATTTTAATTAAAAATATTATCAACTTTTAATAGGTGGACATTGTGGTATGTATGTTTTCTCTAGTTTTCTCCGCATGTTTCAATTGTGCCTGGGTGTTTCAGGCCCTGAACAAGAAAGAGCACAAGAACGGCGCATGTAGCCCTGATAGCCCCGAACCTGACTCGGAATATAATTTGACCCCCGCACTGAGGCCAAATACAGCAAGATTGATGAGGATTTTCAGATGATGATGCAGCGGAACCAGCTCAACGGAACCAGGGTGAGACTTTGTCAGTCTTTTAATTTATGTAGATCATTTAGCCTTATATATTATTCTGACGCGTTGATGTTCAATAAAATTATCCTATTGATTATACTCTTTAGGGAAAGCAAGGAGTTTCACGAATATTCATGAAATGCGAATTGTCTTATTTAATATTAATAATAAGACTAATTTCACAACACATAACAAATTATTATTTCCCTGGCAGAAAGGTTTGTTTGTATTAAATTGGTGTTGTAGTTTTCTGTACTATAAGGTCAACAGCAATCCTTCGGAACTTGCTTTTGTCTGGAGAGTCTAGTTCACAGGTAGCCATAAATTAGAATAAAATTTTAAAAATGCCCAGCTGAAGGCACAGATATCAGATAATCCACACGCAACTTAATTTCTGAACATATTCCTTGTGTAATAATAGAATAGTGGATTCCTTGATATTTAACCTGTCCAAAAGATGAACTGATCTGATAAAAATAATATAATATCTTTCACTAATACAAATATACTTTTCCTATACTGAAGAAAATTATGTAGAAATTTCACCTAATAATGATGTTTTTTAACACACGGTTTTTAATTTTCTGTTTGTTAATAAGATCATCCCCTGGAGCCTCTTTTATAATTCAAAACACATTTATTTTATTTCTTGTTTTGAATAGATACATACTCTTCACAGATATACAGCCAAATTTTGGTATAAGAATCCAAAATATGTGTGATATTACATGTAAGACTTGTGAATTAGGAAGTGGGAATTAGATATTAATATGTCCACATACAAACCAAAATAAGGGTTCTAATCATAAAAATAACACTAACAATACATTAACCCTTTTAGTGTCATGAGCCGATATGATCTGATCCGCCTACTATCACCAACAAGGCCATGATCTGATCGACTCCGCTTACTACCCTGTAAAGTGCGAAAGCCGATGAGGTCAACTCTCCAGATTTGTGTTAGTTCTTTCTTTACCTGATAGATAGTGTAGTAGTGTCATATATCACTGGAAAGAGAACATTTCCTTCTATTATTTTATAAAAGTTTGGCAACAAAAATCAAATGTAAATAGTTATTGAAACTAGGAGTTTAGTACATTTACAATGGGGCGTTCACATACTCAATGTGCCAAGTGCAACACTGGTTTACATAAGTGTGGCTAACATTCATACTGATGTAAATAGTTTTCAAATGTATGGGTTAAATTGTTCTGAGCTTAATAAATTTATATAATATGCAAAAAAAAGATGAAATTATTAATTATAACGTTTTTTTTAAAAAAACACATTCTTTATGTGTAGGCCTAAATATTTATTCATGAGGTAAGCAATAATGGCCCAAAAATATTAAATGTAGGAGATCAAATAAAAATTCATGTAATTCCTATTTATAATCATACATATTCAAAACTTTATTTTCTTGTATAAAACTAAATGCACTACAACAAAATAATTTTGAAATGTATTTTAAGAAAATAATCCAAAATTAAATTTTATATTTGTAAATTAAATAATTTTAATTAAATTGTATTAATTCATTCTTATTAAAGAACAGTACATATGAATTAAAATGATAGGAAAATAAAAATAATCGCTTCATAAATAAAGATTTGCAAACCCTTACACAAATGAGGAAATAACTGTGGCATTATTCACACACAAAACCTAATAGACCTCTGGCACTCTTTGCGTGTGAATTCTGGAATGAGTGCAGCACTAAAAGGGTTAAACAAAGTTTCACATCTTTAAATACTATACATACAAAAATATTGGAAGAACTAGTCAATTATGATGTAAATGGGCTGAAGGAAAGGGGGCTTACAAAAAAGATGGAAAGATAGATAATGTCAAAAAGAGATCGAGGAGAAGAGGAAGAGGTGCTTCCAATGACAGACCCATCTAGCAAGAAACTACTAAACTTTTTCAACAATTGAAAATACCAAATTTTGTAAAAGTTATTGTATTATGAATATGCATTGTGTAACTAATTCATTATTAATAAATAAAATTTAATTCATCCACATGGTAGCCATATACTATTTCGTAAGAGTTGTAATGGTCTCTTTTTAAAACATATAAATTTTTTTAAATAAAAAATAAGCACATATACTGGGCAGATGAAATATTTTAATGAAAGATTCACTTTGGTATCTTTATTAGTTCAGATGAGCAATCATAATGGACTGATAAAATGTGGCTCCGAAAATCATATTGGTAACTTTATAAAAAAAAAGTGTCGCACATTAATCCTTCCAGTGACATATTTTACTATATTATAGGTTGGTCCAAAAGGTGTTTGCGCATTTAATAACACTAGATATCAACTATTTTCTTCATAGCTTTGAATTTATCATTAAAAAAAAACAATGTCCTTAAAATGGCTACCGTTATATGCCATACACTGTTATACATTGTGTAATGTTGTAATGTAATTGATTTGCCCCTGAAAAGTATGTGAAAGCATTGACAAGAATATCGTCCTAATTTTATAAACGTCTTATTTCATTTAAATTATATAGTATATTACGTGGCGCTTAAATCACGTCTTCCTCTAAATTATTTACTAGTTCGCGCCTCGTGGTAAGATGGCAGCATCTACTGGAGTTAAACTTAAGAAATGTTAATGTCTTTTAACGTAATACAGACAAGTTAAGATCTTTTAAAGTATTTCCTTCGAGAAGCTTCCAAACGCAATAGGTATTTTTCTTTCTGAATTTGTAGGTGTGTAATTTACCGTTAGGAAGATTCCTTCGAGAAGCTTCTATTGAACTCAGATATATGTGACTTTTTGAAACTCCGTATTTTCACTGTGCAATCGGTCGTGGTCTTGAATGGACGTGATTTAAGCGATCAGTAATTATAAGTTGATAGGCCCTCGACATGATCAAGTTTCGATTAGAAAATACTAATAACAATATAATTTCTATTTAAAGAATAAACAGATATCAAACTTTATGTGATATATTATCATTTATTAAAGTCTGATGATAAGGAACGAGGCATTATAAGTAAAGCACATAGTTGCGTAATAGAAATAATGATTTACGAAATGACTCTGTTATGTAATATAGCAAATAGCGACACAACGTGGGGCATTTATAATCAAAATATTACGAAGTGTAACAAATAGCATTCCAACGAGGGGCTGAAGAAACGTAATATAACAAATGGTGTCCAACGAGGGACCACCCGTATTAGAGTGTAACAAATGGCGACACAACGTGGGGGTTAATATGCGACTATTAACACTCGCCAAGACTCGTAATGTAACAAATGGCGCTACAACTTAGGGGCACGAATACCGCGAACTGAGACAGAGATGCGTCAACTGAGCTAAAGGGACGGGACGGCACACCAGGAGACGGCACATAATCACCAAAGGACGGCACACCACACCAAGGAGACGGCACAGTCAAGAAACAGCGCAAAGGACTGTTGGAGACGGCACACCTGCAAGAGACGACACGCCGACGGCACACCTGCAAGAGACGGCACACCATCAAGGAACGGGACTAAGGACCTTTTGGAGACGGCATGCAGTCAAGAAACAGCGTCGAGGACAGATAAGTGGTCAACAGAAGCTGTAACTCTAATTAAAAAAAAATAATAATAATAATTTTTTTTTATCTAATTTCAATTGTGTATTTTGGGGGTAGTAAAATTTTGTTTCTATATGTTGGAATTTCACAAATTAAATTAAAACTAACAATATAAAAGTGTATGGGCCTAATTTTAAATTAAATCTCTCACTATAAAAAGTAATTCTTAGATCAATAGTACTTGAAATTTGTCAAGGCCTAACACAAAATTAATTCATAGATCAACTTAAGAAAAATTTATTTAAATTTTCAACATGGCAGACAATGTGATAAGAGAACCTGAAGAGTATGATGATGAAGACACAATGCCATTTATTTATGAGGAGGATGAAAGGGCAGGTCAATTCAGGAGGGCAAATTTTGAACAGGAACAAGAAGGGAGTGAGGAGGAAGTAGGGGCTAGCTCTGGGAAGGTAGCAAGTAACGAAGTAATCCTGCAAACGCTGAATCAAAGTGTAGGGGGAACTATAACCTTAGTGGAAGATAGGGTGACTAAACCAGTAGAACAAGTAGATCTTTTAAAGGTTATATTAGAAAATATGAGAGAACTCGGATGTAAAATTGATCGAACTGCATCAGAAAATAAACAGGATTTTAAAAAGGATTTGGAAAAATTGGGACAAACTTTAGAAACTAAACTCAACCAAAAGGTCGACGAACAATCAAAGAATATAAATAAAAAATTTGAGAATTTAGAATTAATTAATCAAAATTTTATCCAACAAATTAATGAAATGAATGACAGGGTTTCAGAAGGAGAAAAAAAACAAGGAAATTTAGAGGTTAGGCAGGAAAATCTAAGAAAGGAACAGTTTAAGTTAATTGATCAAATATCTTCAGTGACAAACAAAACAGAGGGTTTGGAGAAAAAATTAGATAAAGAAACCAGTAAATTAGAAAAACAAATACAAACACAGGATATACAGATAGCACACAACAAATCAGCTGTTCAGGTAGTGCAATCCAATTTGGAAATTCAAATAGAAAAGGTGAGGTTAGAAATTGAAGGGCAAGAGGATGCTAATAGGCAATTTATTAAGGAAAATATTAATGAGGAGATTCAAATAAAAAGGAAAGAAATTGTGGAGATAAAAGAAATTGTAAATGAAAACAAAAAAACGGTTGGCACTTTAGATCAGAAAATAAACAACTTAGCTGATCAAGTACAACTTAACAAAGGTAGGGGGACAGATAACAAAAATGGGTGTAGTCACAATCTCTTAACCAAAAATGTCAATGACCTTACTTTGTCACTCATTCCTAGGTATAGGGGAGCAAAGGGCAAAATATCTGTGGCTCAATATTTGCAAAAAATTGAGAGAGTTTGGAAAGAAGAGGATTTAAGGGAAAGGAACAAAATTGAAATTTTGCTCTCATGTTTAGAAGGGGAGGCTAGGAACTGGGCCAGTTATTTAGAGGATGAATGGAGACCTATGAACAGGCTAAGCGCGCATTTTTGGATCACTTTTGGTCTCAAGAGATGCAGGACGACTTTCTGCAGTTAATATTTAATAATAGATATGATTCCAAGAAAGGCACAATGAATGAGTATTTTCATGGTTTTGTTTCTCAGGCTAGGAATTTAAATTATCCATTGGAAGAACACAGGTTGGTGAAACATCTAACAAATCACTTTCCTCTTCAGGTACAAAATGTATTGTTAAGTGTTAATGCCCAAAATGTGAAGGAGATGGAAAGAGTATTGATAGGATTTGACAATAGGTGGCAAAGGAATGGGGAAAGGGAAGGTAGAAATGAAACACCCAATTTTGATAGAACTAGACAGACCTATAATCCATTCGGTCGTGATAATAAACAAAATAGACCACCAAACCCATGCCAAGATTCAAAGCATCGAGAAGACGGCAGGCCCAACAGACCTAACTATTTTATAAATCAAGGACAAAATAGGCAAGGTCCCAACAATCATATGATAGGACACCGAGAGGGGGTGAGGGAAAACCCCAGACAAGAGAGCCGAGACAATTACAACAAACAGGTAAATAATAGTCAGACTAGAAGAATAGCAGCAGAAGTACACTCTGCACCTAGCTTTAATGATATTGCACCATTCACAATGGGTCACACAGTCGTTAGAAATGAAAATCAGGGAAACTGATTGCTAGGGCCCATGGCAGTCCACATGAGGTCAACAAAGTAGTAATAAATAGGACTAATGAACAGATTAATTATTTGAACTTTGTTAAACAATATGTTAAACAATATGTAATTTTACAAGGTGATCCCATGGAGGATCTATTGCAGGAAAATAATAGTAAAAATGAGTTCTGTAAGGCAATATCCCCAGAGATAGAAGGGAAGGTAGGTAACCTTAAGTTAAAATTATTGGTAGACACGGGATCTGAGATAACGGCTATTTCCCAGGAGTGTTTTGAAGAAATAAAAAAGCAAAACCCAGATGAGGTTATTCCTGAATTGCCAGTTACCAATGTAACCTTAATAGCCGCTACAGGATCAAGGAACAAAAAAGTGAAGAAACAAGTGTTGCTGGATGTGGCGATTAATGAGGTAAAAATTACTATTATTTTTCTTGTGGTGGAAAATCTTAATGTACCTGTAATATTAGGATCAGATTGGTTAACAGGTTTTGAGGTTAATATTGATTATAAAAGCAGAAAATTATCTATAAACAAGAATCCAGTAAAACTACAAGTTTCATTCATTGAAAAATCACATGTGAATAGGGTGCAAATACATATAAGTAAAGTAGGTTGTATCGAAGCAAAAAATACTGAAAATATCAAAATGCAGCAATTAACATCTAATTATGAGTCAAACATACCATGGGAAGAAATAGAAAATAAAGTCAATAAAATGAACTTAGATGGGGAACAAACTCAGGACCTACTAGAAACCATGTGGGAAAATAGAGAGGTTTTTTCTAGAAAACCTGGGTTGAACAAACTTTACGAGTGTGAACTCCAGGTAACAAATCAATCACCATTCAATTGTAAGTCATACCCAGTACCATATAGTCAAAGACCAGCTGTCGAAGAGGCACTAGCTCACATGTTAGAGTGGGACATTATAGAAAGATGTAGTTCTGATATTGTTAATCCACTAGTTGTAGTTGGTAAGAAAAACAAAGGAATTCGACTGTGCCTTGATGCACGAAAGATAAATCAGATATTGGTAAGAGATGAGGAGACCACTTCACCAGCTAATGAGCTCATACAAAAATTTGAGGGTTGTAAATATTTAACGTCTTTGGACTTAGTAAGTTCATTTTGGCAGATAGGATTGCACAAAGACTCTAGGAAGTATACTTCATTCATATATAATGGACGAACTTACTGTTTTAAGAGAATGCCATTCGGTCTATCGGTTTCTACTAGCAATTTCATTAGAGGTCTAGAAAAAGTATTGGGGCCAGAAGTATTAAGCTTCGTTACACTATATGTCGATGACATAGTCATAGCATCAAGTACTTTCAAGGAACATGTGGAACAAGTGGGACTAGTACTGAAAAAATTAAAATTAGGTGGCATGACGGTGAACCTAGAAAAATCGGCTTTTTTATCCAAGAAAATAAATTTTCTGGGACACATAATTTCTCCAGAAGGTGTATCAGCTGATGAAGATAAAACTAGGGCCATTAGGGAATTTCCTATCCCTAAAAATAAGAAACAACTTCAAGCTTTTTTAGGTTTGATTAACTATTACAGGAAGTTCATCAAGTGTCATTCGAACCTGGTACTCCGACTACTTCGACTAACTAGAAAAGGTGAGGAATGGAGCTGGGGTATAACATAGGAAACAGCTATGAAACAAATTAAGGAGCAATTTGTGAGTACAGTCATGTTAAAACATCCAGATTTTAGTAAACCCATGTGCATTTCTTGTGATGCATCAGGTCAAGCGATAGGTGCAGAATTATTTCAAATTGATGAACAGGGAGAACGTAGACCAATAGCTTTTGCCAGCAGGGTGTTACATGGACCAGAAATCAACTATACAATAACTGAAAAAGAATTACTCGCTATAGTGTTCAGTTGCATTCAATTTCGTATTTTCATCATAGGGAAAACTACTGTTTTGTATACAGACCACAGAGCACTTACTTTTATTAACAAATGTAAGCTACTTCGTGGCAGGCTCACCAGATGGATTTTGTTACTACAAGAATATGATTTAGACATTAAGTATATCCCAGGTAAAGAACAGGTGGTAGCTGACACTCTGTCTAGATATCCTCCTGAGGGTGTAGTTGAAAGAACCATTGACACAGAATTCAGGGTATTGGCACAAAAAAGGGAAGTAATGAATGAAACTGATAAAAATATTAAACAGGAATTACCCAAATCCCAAAGAAATGACCTTAAATTAAGTAAAATTTTCATAGAATTAGAAAAGAAAAACTCTAAGCCGGAAATTAGTGCTAATTATCAAATTCATGGGGAATTACTTTTCAAAAAAACTTCTGTTGACAAGGTTTGGACTATATGTATTCCTAAGGAACTTATTATTCCAGTAATCAATAGTTGCCATGAATACTATGGCCATGTAGGAGTGAAAAAGTGCTACAAAATTTTACAAGAATCATGCAACTTTCCTAAAATGAACAAAACTATAGCTAAAATATTAAGAACATGTGACATATGTCAGAAAACCAAAATTCCCAATGTAAAATATGAAGGACTCATGAAAAATGTTATAGCAGAACACCCATTACAATTAGTCTTCGTAGATATATATGGCCCACTTCCATCTAGTATAAGGGGTGTCCAATATATCTTTGCAGTATTAGACATCTGTACCAAGTTTGTGAAGTTATACACTATTAGGAGGGCTACTGCCAGAGCAGTCACGAACAAAATTGTTCAAAATTATATTAACGACGTAGGAGTTCCACAGGTTATTGTTTCGGATCATGGGAAGCAGTTCATATCCAAATTCTGGAGAGAAACCCTTGAGGCCCATAGCATAAAAACAAAATATACATCAATATATCATCCTCAGAGTAACAGTGTTGAGAGAGTAAATCGAGAAATAGGCAGGTTTATGAGGTTGTATTGTCACAACAAGCATGCTTCCTGGGCGAACCAAGTAGAGAAAATAGAATTTTGCTTAAACTCCACTACTCACGAGAGTACAGGTTTTACACCTATAGAGCTCATGAAAGGGAGGAGGCCCTGTAGGAACCTAGAGAAACTTTTTGATTTTCCACCTAGAATAGAAAAGGATCAACAAGCTAAATTACATATAGCCGTGAAACGACTAAAAGATGTAGCCACAAAAAGATCCCATTATCATGATAAAAACATCCACAAACCTGTAAGTTATGTTGTTGGACAGTCAGTTCTGGTAAAAAATCACAAACTATCATCAGTCTTAAATAAAGAGATAAAGAAATTCTTTTTACTATATGAAGGTCCCTATCAGGTAAAAAGAATAATAGGTCATAATGTGTACCTAATAGAAGACCAGGAGACTAGACAGGTAAAAGGAACCTACAATGTAACTGAATTAAAGCCCTATCATCAATTAGTGGATCAGTAGGAATGTATGTTACAGAAACACAACCCTAAAGCAACCTGTATCCTATCACGATAGATTATGTTAGGAAGTTGTGAGAATTATGAGGCTGCAGTGCAATATGGATAGCTCTCAGAACTTGAAAGGGCTAAAGTAAAGATCAGTAAGTCTCCATCGCGGTGCAGATCAGTGTGAAACGGTACTTTCAAGTTAGGCTAGCTAAGGAATCGGAGAGAGAAGTGAAGAAATAATAATAATAAGGTAACAAGAATTGTGAAGCGCAGGGACTCTCAGTATATTTTGTAATTTTATCTTTTTAACCTTGTAAATGGGAGCCCAATTTTTTTATTGTAATGTAATTGATTTGCCCCTGAAAAGTATGTGAAAGCATTGACAAGAATATCGTCCTAATTTTATAAACGTCTTATTTCATTTAAATTATATAGTATATTACGTGGCGCTTAAATCACGTCTTCCTCTAAATTATTTACTAGTTCGCGCCTCGTGGTAAGATGGCAGCATCTACTGGAGTTAAACTTAAGAAATGTTAATGTCTTTTAACGTAATACAGACAAGTTAAGATCTTTTAAAGTATTTCCTTCGAGAAGCTTCCAAACGCAATAGGTATTTTTCTTTCTGAATTTGTAGGTGTGTAATTTACCGTTAGGAAGATTCCTTCGAGAAGCTTCTATTGAACTCAGATATATGTGACTTTTTGAAACTCCGTATTTTCACTGTGCAATCGGTCGTGGTCTTGAATGGACGTGATTTAAGCGATCAGTAATTATAAGTTGATAGGCCCTCGACATGATCAAGTTTCGATTAGAAAATACTAATAACAATATAATTTCTATTTAAAGAATAAACAGATATCAAACTTTATGTGATATATTATCATTTATTAAAGTCTGATGATAAGGAACGAGGCATTATAAGTAAAGCACATAGTTGCGTAATAGAAATAATGATTTACGAAATGACTCTGTTATGTAATATAGCAAATAGCGACACAACGTGGGGCATTTATAATCAAAAATATTACGAAGTGTAACAAATAGCATTCCAACGAGGGGCTGAAGAAACGTAATATAACAAATGGTGTCCAACGAGGGACCACCCGTATTAGAGTGTAACAAATGGCGACACAACGTGGGGGTTAATATGCGACTATTAACACTCGCCAAGACTCGTAATGTAACAATGTCTCTTTTTTAATTTCTTTAATTTCCGACATATTTCATAAAGTTCTTGAAGTGTTCTTTGCTCGGGTCGTGTAAATCCGATGCTTTAACATACCCCACAAGAAAAAGTCTGAAGCTATTGAGTCTGGTGAACGTTGCTGCCAGCCGATGTTTCCAAACGTGAAAGGAGGTGCTCAGGAAACATTTTGAGAACCACCCCCATTGATTTTCAACCTTTCTGGCCCCTGAACTGCATCACCATAAAGTTACAGCAAGAGTTCCAGCAATGGCTCACACAGCCCCAACATCAATGTTGGTTCTTTGCAAAATGTTTCTTGGGCTCCACATTTCACGATTTGGGGGGCATCGCCTGATGAAAGTGTCTACTAGACTTAACAGCTTCAGATTTTTTCTTGTGGGCCATGTTAAAGAATATTGTTTACGTGACTTGCCCAAAAACAATTTAGGATCTTAAAGGAAGAATTATTGTGGTGGAAGTTGAATCAATTCTACAAGAGACATTGCGCAAAGTCATGTAGAGATTGGAGAAGCGCATACAACAATGTATTGCTTATAATGGTGGCCGTCTTAAGGACATTGTTTTAAAAAAAAATTAAGAGTTGGAGGGCATTTAGAAAATTGTAAATCTTTTCTTGTTATTTTAAGCGTTTGGTGGATAAAATAGTAAAGATATAGTATTATTGAATGTGTCAACACTTTCTTCCCACCCTGTATAAATCCTTCCTACACCACACTGAATATTAAACAAACCAGCTTTCACCCATATTTTATTTTTTCATAAAATCATCTCTGGAATTTACTCTAGGTGAACATCTGTTGGCCGAATTAATTTATTTTGTGTGAGTGTGTGAAGCCTCGAAACTTTGACTTGGCTTCGAAAAAAATGTCATCTTTGACTTTGCTTTTATGGTCACAAAGCTTTTTCATTAGAAATATTTGTAGCTAAAATACCCAATTTATGTTCATTTATGACCATTCTGACCTGTTGTGTGCATAACAAATTAATTATCATATGAAAAAATCTTAGGTAATTGAATTTTAGGCCATAATGGTAACATGATTTTATTGTATTAAGTCACTTACATAAGTACAACATAATTTTTAAAGTATAAAACAAGTAACAAAATATCCTAACTTCGACTCGGGAATCAATAAAATACTTCATTCATTTGGTTCAAGTTCGCTTTGAATTGAAAAAGTGGACATCATACTTCCCTACCAAGTAGGTACTGATATAAATAAATTAAATATTACACCATATTCCTGTTCTCTCTGTTTTCTGAAACTAGAAATCACGTGATATTCGTGACATTGAGCAACATTGCTGTTTGAATCTTCAGGTGGGGATGGGCCAAGCAAGTTATTCGCTGCCAGTCACTGTTCCAGTGAACAACAATTATGGTGAATCATCACTTCTTCAGTCCAGCCCACAGATGCCTCACACTAGTGTTAGCCCGCGGCCGTCATCTTCTGAAACAGAAGCAGGTATGGACAGTTTCACCATGATACATCTGCTATAGTCTAATTAATGTTACTTATTTAACCTTATTTGGACTATTGGCATCATAAAGCCTCAGCTGAGCTGCCGGTGGCTGTGATATTAATGATTGCTTTTAGTAGCCAATGATATTCATAGATCCATCACAGACTCTGCCTTAAAATATGAGTGAAGAGTGACCCTAACTTCAGGCCAATCCCTGGATGACTCGGTTATATTTATTTGATATTTGTTATTGGTGCCTTAATTTCGGGGGGGGGGGGGATGATTAACTTCTGAGCCTCACCAGAAAAAATGATCACATCTAAAAAATACCTTTATTTTAAATAATATTTGGCATTTTGTACTATTAAGTATAATCAGTTTATCTTTAAAGGTAGCAGTTTTACCTCTACTGAGTACACTTTGGCTCTATCTGATATCCTATACAGTAGAGCAGTGATATTCAACGTGGGCTATGCGATTACATCTTAGGGGTGTATATGTCAAATTTATAAATGTGTGTTTGTTCAATGTCTATGCTGGGATTTTGAATGTTCCTAATGACTGGAAGAATGCTGTCATTGTTCCTTTGTACAAAGGCAAAGGCAGTAAGAGTGAATTTGATTGATAGGGCACATGAAAAAACTGTGGACTTGCATTGTGGTTTCATGCTAGGTAGTCTATAGTTTGCATGAACCAGATATTTGCATTGCAACAAGGGATTGAGAAATGTATAGCAGTAAGGAAGACAGGGTAGTGTGCATTTGTTGATCTGTTGAAAGTGTATAATCATGTGAATAGGCGTATATTATGGAATGTTTTGAGAGAGTATGATTAGTAAATGCAATTATGGCAGTATATGATGGAATTAAAGCATGTGTTATGCTTAATGGAGCTTTGAGTGAATGGTTTAACATTGAACAGGGTGTTAGACAAGGTTGTGCTATGCCTCCATATTTGTTTAATGTAGGGGAAACATAGGTACAGTGAGACAGGTAATTTTTGAAGTATTTTAGTTTCAAAATATAAAAAGGAAAAATTATGTTTGACAAATAATTATGTTATATACAGTGCAAACCTGCAGCCAATACAAAATATAACCAAAAAATACTTTTTTAAACAACAAAAAAGTATAAAAACCCTAAAACACCAAAATGTCTCACTGTTCCTCTTACCTGTGGTACAGTGAGACATAATTTTCATTCATAATATAGTATTTGGTTAATATTAACGAACATTATAATTATCTAATTTAATATTAAATGAAATAAATGCTTGCTGTCTCTTAGTTGCCCCAAGCCTTTGTGGGTCGGGCAAGACCATTTTAATATCATTTTTCTCCACTGTCGCTATGTCTTTAATCAAAGGAAATATAAATTTTCCATGACACTTCATACTTTTACGGAGAAAGTTAATTTCAAATGCACTATCACCCATTTTTTTTAAAACTTGTCCACAGTAGTAAATATTTGCACTAGACCTGCTTCCCTTTTCTTTGAATTCTACAAGCACAAAGTTGTCTGGTTCTGGATCATAATGAAGATTGCCGAAGAGCTCCTGTTCAGGTTCTGGCTCAGAAAAATTATTTTCATCAGAGGATTCTTTATATTCTAGCTGAACTCCATCTTCATCACTATCTTCAATTTCATCCTCAAACAATTTTTTTAACGTTTTTCGTTTTGCTTGAGATTGTTTTTTCAGGCGTTTTCTGTTGGCAATTTCCTCTTTTTCTGGCGTGTCAGTTGCTATCATGGTTTTCCCTCTTCGCCTTCCTTTTCTAGTTGTCCCTTCCTTCTTTTTCTTGGGAAAACCTCTTATGTCTTCTGGACTTAAATAGATTTGACTACTTGATTCTGTCCTACTTGGGCATGCAGTGACAACATGAAGGTGATCCACAACAGAACTTTCTGCAGGGACACTCATTTTAACTAAGTGTTCGCAAGATAATGAATTTCTATTAAGATCATCCATTGCTGTAGGTGCAGGCTTGTCTGTGACTGAACTTGGTAAAAAGTCTTCTTCCGTAAATACATGTCGATTAAACGGGTATATCCCGGTTTTCTTAAAGGCAGCTGCGATATTTAGCGGGGTCATGGCTCGTGGATAAGCTTCTCCAACACAAGAAGCAACATTGTAAATTGAAAATACCTCTCCAGGGTGAGACATCATCCATGAATCTACAGCAGCGTTATAAAATGTGTGGAATGGTTTTAACAATCCTACGTCTAGTGGCTGTAGCTTGTTAGTACAGTGTGGCGGGATTGTCAGTACTGTCACGCCATTGGCCTTGCACAAATCAAGCACCTCAATGCAAAGATGACTCTCGTGGTTGTCCAAAAGAAGTAGTGTAGGATTTTCTGTAGATGATTGGGTATGCTTGATGAAGTGTTGAATGACTTCAACGAATTTCTCCGAATTCATCCACCCACCTTTTGTTGCTAGTCCAAGAGATCCTGGTGGAGCATCATTTGTCATGTGCGGTTTATAATGAACTCGAGGGAATATCAAGGCGGGTGGTACAGCGTTGCCAGATGCCCCAACAATACAGCATGTTGTGACAAGAGTGCCACGCTCTGCACTAATAACTTTGCTGACCTGTTTTGCACCTTTCAGTGCCAAAACCTTTTGAGACGATTGAACTGTCATGGTTCCAGTCTCATCCAAATTGTAGAGACGCATGCCTGTACCAAAACAACTTTGCCGGCTCATGGCCTCTTCTAATTTCATAAAAAATAAATCTACATTGGCCTTATTAAAACCGATGGCTCGGCCTAAGCTGCATCCTTCAGGAGTTCTTAAAGAAAGCTCTCTAAAACGTTGACGAAATCCTTTCATCCAAGCTTCTGATGCAAGATGATCAACGTTCCAACTGTCGGGAATCACCAAATTATTTCTTGCTGCAAGTGTTCGTTGCTCGGTTGCGTTAAATCGCGACACTTTAAACATACCCACTAAGAAAAAGTCTAGCTATGAGTCATGTGAAACGTTGCTCGCCACCGAATGTTTCCAAACGAATATAGTCTCAGAAACATTTTTGAAACCACCTCACATTGATTTTCAACCTTTCTGCAACACGAGGAACTCATCACAGTAAAGTCCACAAGAGTTCCAGCAATGGCTCACACCGCCCCAATCAGGTCGAATTTGGTTCTTTGCAAATGTTTCTTGGCTTCCACCATGTTCAGATTTGGCATCGCTATGAAAAGGTCTACTAGACTAGACGAGCCTTTCAGATTTTTTCTTTGTGGGGGCCATTTAAAGAATATTTTTACTGACTTTGCGCCAAAAATATTATAGGATCTGAAAGGAAGAATTATTTATGAGTAGGAAGATATTGATAATCAATTCTAACAAGAGACATTATGCGGCAAGTCATGGTAGAGATTTGAGAAGCGCATACAACAATGTGTCTTGCATATAAAGTGGTGGACGCAGGTCTAAGACATGTTTCTGATAAAAAATAAAGTTGGAGGCATGTGAGAAAAGTTGTCAAACTTGTTTTCCTGTATTAATTCCGCAAAGCGGGTTGGTGGATAAAATAGTAAAGATGATAAGTATTAGTGAATGATGTGCCCAACACTTCTTCACACCCTGCTCTAAGATCCTTCTACAAGCCACACTGAATATTAAACAAGACCAGCTTTCACCCATATTTTATTTTTATGAAAATTCAAATCTTCTGCAATTTTACTCTACCAAATAAAAGTTCTAGGTGAACATCTGTAGGCTGAAATAAATTATTTGTGTTGAGTTTTGAAGCCACGAAACTTTGACTTGCTTGTATGGGTCACAAAGCTTTTTCGATTATAAATATTTTGTAAGCTAAAATAACCCAATTTATGTTCATGATTATGACCATAGTCTGACTTTGTGTGCATAACAAAATAAATATCATAATGACAATATCTTAGGTAATTGAAAGTTTTATGCAGTAATGGTTTAACATGATTTATTGTATTAAGTCACTTACATAATGTAGCAACATAATTTTTAAAGTATATAAACAAGTTAACAAAGATATGACCCTAACTTCTGACACGGGAATCGAACAAAATATTCATAATCATTTGATTCAGTTCGCTTTGAATTCGAAATAAGTAGGAACGTGTTAAATCATACTTCCCTACCAAGTAGGTACTGATAAAAGAATAAGATTTAAATATTATACCATATCAGCACTGTTCTCATCTTTATTCTGAAAGGGCTAGAAATCACGTGAATATTCGTGACATTGAGCAACATTGCTGTTTGGAACTTCAGGTGGGGATGGACCAGCAAGTATTCGCTGCCAGGCACTGTTTCAGTGAACAACAAATATGGTGAATGTCATCATACTTCTTCATCCTAGCCACAGAATCCCTATCACAACTAGTGTTAGCCTGCGCGGTCGGTCATCGATACTGAACCAGAAGCAGGTATGTGACAGTTTTCATCACCATGATACGCGACAGCGTATATCTAAGTTATTCGTAACTTATTTAACCTATTTGTGACTATTGGCATCATAAATCCTCAGCTGAGCTGCCGGTGGCTGTGATATTAATGATTGCTTTTAGTAGCCAATGATATTCATAGATCCATCACAGACTCTGCCTTAAAATATGAGTGAAGAGTGACCCTAACTTCAGGCCAATCCCTGGATGACTCGGTTATATTTATTTGATATTTGTTATTGGTGCCTTAATTTCGGGGGGGGGGGGGATGATTAACTTCTGAGCCTCACCAGAAAAAATGATCACATCTAAAAAATACCTTTATTTTAAATAATATTTGGCATTTTGTACTATTAAGTATAATCAGTTTATCTTTAAAGGTAGCAGTTTTACCTCTACTGAGTACACTTTGGCTCTATCTGATATCCTATACAGTAGAGCAGTGATATTCAACGTGGGCTATGCGATTACATCTTAGGGGTGTATATGTCAAATTTATAAATGTGTGTTTGTTCAATGTCTATGCTGGGATTTTGAATGTTCCTAATGACTGGAAGAATGCTGTCATTGTTCCTTTGTACAAAGGCAAAGGCAGTAAGAGTGAATTTGATTGATAGGGCACATGAAAAAAACTGTGGACTTGCATTGTGGTTTCATGCTAGGTAGTCTATAGTTTGCATGAACCAGATATTTGCATTGCAACAAGGGATTGAGAAATGTATAGCAGTAAGGAAGACAGGGTAGTGTGCATTTGTTGATCTGTTGAAAGTGTATAATCATGTGAATAGGCGTATATTATGGAATGTTTTGAGAGAGTATGATTAGTAAATGCAATTATGGCAGTATATGATGGAATTAAAGCATGTGTTATGCTTAATGGAGCTTTGAGTGAATGGTTTAACATTGAACAGGGTGTTAGACAAGGTTGTGCTATGCCTCCATATTTGTTTAATGTAGGGGAAACATAGGTACAGTGAGACAGGTAATTTTTGAAGTATTTTAGTTTCAAAATATAAAAAGGAAAAATTATGTTTGACAAATAATTATGTTATATACAGTGCAAACCTGCAGCCAATACAAAATATAACCAAAAAATACTTTTTTAAACAACAAAAAAGTATAAAAACCCTAAAACACCAAAATGTCTCACTGTTCCTCTTACCTGTGGTACAGTGAGACATAATTTTCATTCATAATATAGTATTTGGTTAATATTAACGAACATTATAATTATCTAATTTAATATTAAATGAAATAAATGCTTGCTGTCTCTTAGTTGCCCCAAGCCTTTGTGGGTCGGGCAAGACCATTTTAATATCATTTTTCTCCACTGTCGCTATGTCTTTAATCAAAGGAAATATAAATTTTCCATGACACTTCATACTTTTACGGAGAAAGTTAATTTCAAATGCACTATCACCCATTTTTTTTAAACTTGTCCACAGTAGTAAATATTTGCACTAGACCTGCTTCCCTTTTCTTTGAATTCTACAAGCACAAAGTTGTCTGGTTCTGGATCATAATGAAGATTGCCGAAGAGCTCCTGTTCAGGTTCTGGCTCAGAAAAATTATTTTCATCAGAGGATTCTTTATATTCTAGCTGAACTCCATCTTCATCACTATCTTCAATTTCATCCTCAAACAATTTTTTTAACGTTTTTCGTTTTGCTTGAGATTGTTTTTTCAGGCGTTTTCTGTTGGCAATTTCCTCTTTTTCTGGCGTGTCAGTTGCTATCATGGTTTTCCCTCTTCGCCTTCCTTTTCTAGTTGTCCCTTCCTTCTTTTTCTTGGGAAAACCTCTTATGTCTTCTGGACTTAAATAGATTTGACTACTTGATTCTGTCCTACTTGGGCATGCAGTGACAACATGAAGGTGATCCACAACAGAACTTTCTGCAGGGACACTCATTTTAACTAAGTGTTCGCAAGATAATGAATTTCTATTAAGATCATCCATTGCTGTAGGTGCAGGCTTGTCTGTGACTGAACTTGGTAAAAAGTCTTCTTCCGTAAATACATGTCGATTAAACGGGTATATCCCGGTTTTCTTAAAGGCAGCTGCGATATTTAGCGGGGTCATGGCTCGTGGATAAGCTTCTCCAACACAAGAAGCAACATTGTAAATTGAAAATACCTCTCCAGGGTGAGACATCATCCATGAATCTACAGCAGCGTTATAAAATGTGTGGAATGGTTTTAACAATCCTACGTCTAGTGGCTGTAGCTTGTTAGTACAGTGTGGCGGGATTGTCAGTACTGTCACGCCATTGGCCTTGCACAAATCAAGCACCTCAATGCAAAGATGACTCTCGTGGTTGTCCAAAAGAAGTAGTGTAGGATTTTCTGTAGATGATTGGGTATGCTTGATGAAGTGTTGAATGACTTCAACGAATTTCTCCGAATTCATCCACCCACCTTTTGTTGCTAGTCCAAGAGATCCTGGTGGAGCATCATTTGTCATGTGCGGTTTATAATGAACTCGAGGGAATATCAAGGCGGGTGGTACAGCGTTGCCAGATGCCCCAACAATACAGCATGTTGTGACAAGAGTGCCACGCTCTGCACTAATAACTTTGCTGACCTGTTTTGCACCTTTCAGTGCCAAAACCTTTTGAGACGATTGAACTGTCATGGTTCCAGTCTCATCCAAATTGTAGAGACGCATGCCTGTACCAAAACAACTTTGCCGGCTCATGGCCTCTTCTAATTTCATAAAAAATAAATCTACATTGGCCTTATTAAAACCGATGGCTCGGCCTAAGCTGCATCCTTCAGGAGTTCTTAAAGAAAGCTCTCTAAAACGTTGACGAAATCCTTTCATCCAAGCTTCTGATGCAAGATGATCAACGTTCCAACTGTCGGGAATCACCAAATTATTTCTTGCTGCAAGTTCATATGCTAGTTTCCGACAATCTTTCAGGGAAAGCCCATAAAACATTTTAGAACATTTTATAATGTAATTGCAGAGAGATATTTCAAGTTCTGGCGGGAAAATCTGTTTTACTTTATAGTTTGGAGCCATTCTTGATGAAGGATCACTTTTAAATTTTTTAATATATCTGGCTAATGTCTGAAATTTTACGCCCTTTATGGCTCCAGCTTGGCGTATACTCCTTCCTTCTTCAATAACCAGTTTTACAGCAGCCTCCATGGTCTCTGATGGCGTTCTTCCAATGATTTTATCAGTTTTCTTCTTTCGCGGCATCTTAATTCTGGAGGAAAAAAATCTTGTATTACATAATTTCCCACTTCAGCTGCTATTCATAGTTAAAAAAATTGAAATAAACATTATATAGACCTCGAATGCTAAAAAAAAGTTGAATTATTTAAGCCGTAATCAAAGTAATTTTTGGCATAGGTTATATATGTTGGATAAAGCCATTATTTAAAAAAAATACTATTAAGAACAATGAGGTCCATCATGGTAAGGAACAGTTAGACTGTATCAGTGTTCAACATATGGAACACTGAGACAGTCTCACTGTTCCTCACCATGTTTTGTCTCACTGTTCCTTTTTGCCAACTTATTGTAAAAATGGCTGCCACTTTCAAGTAACAAAGACAACATAACCAAACTTTACAGCATGGTTAGCCAAGTGCTTGCCCTATCAGATGTTCTTGGTCTCAGATTATTGAGATGATTATAAAAAAATACACAAAAGAGACTTCAAATATTAAAATTTTACTTCGACCTCAATCAAACACAATATTAATGATATTTTCTTACCTTAGAAATATAGAAGTGTGAAAACACATAAAAGTCACATCCACATCAAAACACAGCAAACCCTACGAAACTGCCAACCTAAAGCTGTAATTTTCCCTAAAATTACACCTGTCTCACTGTTCCATATGTCTCACTGTACCTACGTTTCCCCTATTCATGGAAAAGTGTATTAAGGATGCTTGTGAGGACGGGCTTGGTGTACAAATATGCAATGTGAATGTGAGAGTGCTGCTATATGCAGATAATGCCTTATTATTGGCTTAGAATGAAAAGGACCTGTAGAATGCATTATTAGATCATTTGAGTGGCTAAAGGCAAAATGTATCTTTCTATAAATTCCTCTAAAACTAAGTTGATAGTTTTTGATAATTATGAATAAAAAAATTATTGTAATCTTAGTATAAACGGAAATGATAAATGATTTTGTGTATTTGAGCAGATTGTTATGTAAAAATGAAAGGATGTATGGTGAAATGAACAGACAAGTGAATGCATCTCATAGAATAGTTGGATTTATGTCGAATATTGCAAAGAATGAAGTAGTATAAAAAAAAAGAGGCAAATATGGTAGTATATAAAAGTGTGTTAGCGCCAATTTTTTTAATGGATATAAAGCGTGGCTTTGTCAACAAAAAAAAAACCCACACAAGCAAGGTAAATGCGTTTGGAATGAGATATCAAGACATGTATGGGAGAAAACTCACATGGACAGAGTTAGTAATGAATGGGTGCTAAAGGACTGCAGTTTGAAAGGGAATCTAATAAGTTGATTTGGAAGAAGCATCCTAGTTTGAGTATGTTGAGAGGATGAGTGTGGATTGGGTGAGTGATAAAGCAAATATATGAAGAGATATAGTGTGCGGATCAAAAGTAAGTGTTAGGCCATGTAAGATGTGGCTGGTGTTATAAATGAATGTGTAAACAAAGGAAACTGGTAAGGAGGATAGAAAGGCAAGGCCTTCACACTTACCAGAAAATTGTAGGCATAATTGTTCACCATTAAAACAATACAAAACACATAATTATTTAATTTTCAGGGTACATCAGTTCCCTTCTTTAGTAGAAGAGGGTAAAACACAGACTGACAATCGGTTGATCATGGTCACTAAGATTATGTTGTTGCCTATTCAAACTTATATCTTTATTCTTGGTAAATGGATAGAATGTAGTATATAGTTATTAAATTAAATTATATTATCTGTTGTTATTATTGTTTATATAGAAATTACTGACTGATGTGAGTAGGCCTGCCTAAAGGAAGGTAGAAAAGGTTATCTAATGTTAAAACCAGGATGGTGCCTGGATTTAGTTGTATAGTGGTGATTAAGTTCCCACCTCCGAAGTTGGGAAGCATTGCAACAATTGGGGAGGTCTCGTAAAACCCTAGTACTTAAAGCATGGGTCAAAATCTAAATTATGTGTTTGGGCATAAAGTACTACAGGTTTGTCGGGGTTGTTTTGGTTGGTATCAAAACGGTGACCATTCATTCGTTGTCTGAGTGTTCCTGTGGTGAGGCCAATATATTCAGCAATGCAGTAGTTCCATTTGTGTGGGTCTATTGTTGGATGAGGTGGAAGGTTTACAGTTCCATTTGTGTGGGCCTGTTGTTGGATGAGGTGGAAGGTTTACGTATTTTGCAGGTACTGGATCTCTGTTTGTTGCAAGGGTAGGAACCTTTGGCCGTATTTTGTTTGTTGTTGTTTGTGACCGGGTCGGGCAATTTAGGGTGAACAGAATGTTGCAGAGATTAGGTGGACGTTTGAATGTGATTCTTGTAACATTGTTGAGAAGATTTTGTGTGAGAGGTGATGAGGTTAGGATATTGTAGCATGTGTTCAGGATAAATTGAATTTGTCAAGTCTTTAATAATACCAGGTGGTAAGCGGTTTATCATTGTAAGGTTTCTTCCAGATAGGCTCTTGATTGTCCAAGGATCTTTATTTGACTATGGTTGTGTGTATAGGGTATCCTTGGGCTGTGAAAGCCTTGACAAGTTGTTGACATTGGTTGCTAAGGTCTTCTTCATAATATATACATTTGGCTCTTGGTAGTCAGGCTATAGGGTAGAAAGCATTTTACATGAAGATGTTGGTTCCTTTGGATATGGAGATATTGTTTATGGTTGGTGTTTTTGGTGTGGACGGTGGTGTTTAAGTTTCCCTCATGAAGGCTCAGTTCTAGATCCAGGAATATGGCTTTGTGTTGTGAAATGTTCCAGGTGAATCTGAGGGTGCTATAGCTATTTAACCTGTTCAGGAACTATAGTAAATTAGTTTCAAAATTTTTCAAATCATAAAGATGTAATCAATAAATTTCATTCAGCAGAGTGGTTGAAAGGGTTTGGAATGCAAAAAGTTTGTCTCTAGTTGGCCCATGAAGAGGTTAGCGTAGTAAGGGGCCATGTACCCATTGCCATCCCTCAGATTTGAAGATTGTCCGGGAAGCGGAATTTAAGTACGAAGTGAGAAGATTCTTCTACTAGAAAGGCAGTGGATGGCTTGGAATTGAGTGGTCATTTGTCCAGAAAGTTCTTGGTGTGGGTTATGTTAGTGTAAAGCGAATTGACATCTATGGTGACCAAGTTTGCATTGATGGAAATTTTGTTTGAATGTGTTGTAAGTAGTTGAGAAAGTGGTTTGTAAGTATTTTCCGTTTAAAAGTTATTGTTTGTCTTCTGTGATATAGGTGGATTTATTAACGATCACCGTGGTGGATCCTTTGTCAGCAGGGAGGATCGTGATTCCTCCTCTGTTTTCAAGCCTTGATAGGGCCTTTCTCTCATCAGTATTACGATGTTGGTAAGGATTTAAGAAATGATGGCTTCGTCACATTGGCCAAGACATAAGCATTATATTTATTGTTCAAGTGGTTGGTCTGAAGGTAATGGAGGGGGGTCCAAGTTGGAGGGTGGAGTGAACTTCTTCAATCACTTCTGCCATCTTTTCCTGATCTTGACTGAACTGGTTGAACAAGCAATAATAGAATTTAAGTGACCATGATCAACCTCTACCAGTGCTGCCATAGTCCAGTCAGTGTTTTACTCTCCTCTGCTGAAGAAGGGGACTGATGTTCCCCTAAAATTACATAATTATGTGTTTTGTTGTGTTTTAATTGAGAACTTTAAGTCCTAATATTTACTGGTAAGTTTTTAGTCTCTGCCCTCCTATCCTTCTTTCAATTTTCAAGATGAATTTGTAAAAAATAGAAACATTAAGGGTTTTAAGATTTAAAGATCCATGGGTGGATGTTGTTGAAATGAAGGGAGTTTGCAAAGAGAGGGGAATACAGAGGATGGATAAGGATGGAATTGTTAGGTTAGTCACAAAAGACCCTGCCGTTAAGGAAATGTGATATGGGAGTCCTAGATTTATTTTAGATGTAGATTATAGAAAATATATGTATAGCCTGCATTATGCACCTACAACTTTAGGGGTAAAAGTTGAAGAGAAAATTTATGTGGGTGCATCGAACAAAAGAGGTTGAATACCACTCCGATAGAGGAACCAAGCAAGATAAGCCAGCTACCTTTCCATGCAAACAAAGGGTTCATTTGAAATAATATTCTAACGTGGTTATTAGATGTTGTAATGCTTACTTGATTAACCAGATTTATTATATTTATAAATATAGAAACATAACTTTTTGACATATAACAAAAATATTTGAATTTCAGTTTGATGTTAGAAATATTTAAAATGTTTGAGTTGACTAAATTTAAAAAGTGAACTTGGCACGTACCTATATACTTTCATGATATGTTAAATTTCATTAATATTGAGTATATTAAGAGGACTCTTATAAATAACAATTTATGTATTTCCTCACCAGTCTACCCGCCTGGCACTATGTTGGAGTTGAGCAATGGCTACCCCAACTCTTCATCCCCATTAGGGGGCTCCCCGTCCCCGGGGCCAAGTCCTGTGATGTCAAATAAAGCTATGCAACATGCCAAACAGCACTCGCCAGGTCCTGGTAGAACAAACCTTCGCGTAGTCATTCCTACGCCGCAGGGACAGCATGCAGGGCAGTCGGACGAGGTAGTTGCTCACTTTTGTTTCTTTTGGTGTCTTTTGAGGACTATTGTATTTTTTAGTGTTGATTGATTTTATAATACATGGAAATTGAATTTAAAAAATAAGGAAAGCTTAACTGATATGTGAAAGGTAAATGAAGGAAACATTATTTGTGTTTCACTGTATGTAACTTTTTTACTGTGGAAAACAGAAGAAAGGAATATATCACTTTTACGTATTGAATTCTCTCCATACCCTTTCTGCTTTTTTTGTGTGGGATTCCTTTACTCACTATTTAATTTTTTTTCTTTTTTTTTTCCATGCATTAAAAAAATAGTTATCCATTTGTGTTAATTGAGAAATATATGTCTAGAGGTTCATTGAGTAATACACATTCTAGGGGAAATGAACAAATAATTATCCTAAAACATGTTTACACTATTTATAATTCTTTAAATTTCAAAGTATAGCCCGTTATGTTTTTATGCCAGTGCCAAGTTAAGCTACTACTAACCATTGGAATATAATCTAAATGCACCTGCATTCATCTAGATAGGAGTATAATAAAATAAAAAATAATGTAAAACCAGTGTTGGGGATTAAATCCCGGTCTTTCAACTCATTCTGTTATATTATCTCTGCAGCCAACCTTGCCAATTATTCCTTGTTTACATAGTTATTGTGTCAGTTCTGTGTATTTGGCATCATGTTTGTTTTTTTCACTGGCTCTGTGCTTGCATGTGTGCTCACCACCCTATATTTAGTAATGTTTTTAGATTGATAGAAGACTTTGACTTGCTCTAAATCTACCTTTACATTTTGTCATCCATCTGAAGGACAGTAGTAGTGTTGACACATCGTGGTGTTATGGCCGTGTTCAGCCTAGCAGGAGTACGTCAACGTTGAACACTCCTGTGGTAGCCCTGCAGACTCCGTCCATACCAGGTCTGGCGGGGTACCCAGCCTCCTTGTCTGCATTTGGAGGACAAGACTTCAGTGTTGGTGGAGACATGGGGCTGGGAACACTTAGTTGGAGCACTCATCAGTTACCCACCAGTTTAGCGCACAGCAGGTGTGTGTCTTAGTCTTCACATTATGTAGCAAGCTTTGTTTAAGGGAATCTTACTTTAGAACTAGTAAATTTGATATAAATATTATATAGGCATTCTCATTAAGGTGGGGATGTAGGGAACAAGAGAATTCGTAGGTGAGCGACATTGTTATAAGTTGATTAATATCTTCATACACTAAATTCTCTTTCAGCTTAAATGATATTTAACATTTTCAAAATTATCATTGCAGATTCTATAAATATTAAACTTATTAATTTTTAACATGGAATTCACGTTAAATAGACTTAGTATTTTTGGACTCTTAAGGTCAAGGTAAAAGTTAAATCTTGGTACGGTTACAATAAAACCATATTTTCAACTTTAATATCATGCTTTATTTTGGCGACATTTGGTCCTCGTGTTTTCATGTAATTTCTGCATGTACGCCTCATGGATGTTTTTCAAACCCTTTTGGTATTGACACTTTGGTTGTTTATTAACAGATAGTGTTGTTATCTGGATCCACTTATTTTAGTATTATGTAGAGTTAAAATCATCTTGTTATTTGTGATAAGATTATTTAATATTGTTGATATAGTTTAAATTTCATCGCCTGTTAGTTTGAGATAAGGTCGCAAGACGGCGAGATTCCTTTGTAGTCATTGTTTTAATACATGTACCTGATTTACGTTGTGTGTAGTTAGGCTTGAGACCACCAGAAGGCACAAAATACTATTTAATATTTTATTAATCTTGTGATTTGTCGGCCGCCTCCAGATGTAAAGAAGGGCCAGTAACGAGTTAATATTCCATCTTTGAACTTAAAAGCTTTAGATAGTTGATATTTCAGCCACTTGGCATTGTTTTTTTTAAACATATTTGGATCACAAATAAATTTGTGTGCCGGCCACTTGACGGCGTCATTATTAAATTAAAGTTTGATATATTTTTAGTGAATAATTACAAATTATGCCTTGTTCAGATTTAGAAGGCCAATAATTTATTTCAACAAATTGAAAACTGCCAATAAGAGTCCTTAAATTGATGCTATATACTTTAAGGAATGTATCCTCTATTAGTTATTCATATCAAGGATGTTTGTTTTTTCCAGTGTATTAAATTATGACTGGGTTAAGAAAAATAAATAGAGATAGTTAATAAGGTCCATTTAGGATTTATTTTACCATGTGTTTTGAGATGCCATATAAGGGCGAGAGTAGATTTTTTGCGAATATTATATGTTAGTTGTCTGATGTTGTGACTGATGCAAGGCAGTCCAGGAAAATTGCTGCTTTCGAGCTTACTTGTACACTACATCTCTCATATTATATAAATTTGTTTAGGCTACAAGCATTTTTATGGTTAATAAACTTTTGTATGCATATTAAATCAGCTCCTTTCTTTGGAATATTCATTTAAAATAAATTTTGAGCTTTGTGTGAACGCTGATGTCATCTAACGCTTTGAGCTGTCTCACTGATCTCATCGGATTGTATATGTTATGTTATTTAAAGAAAAGACTCGTGTTACCTCCTTGACTATTATTTCTGAATAGGAATGGGGGGGTTTCACAGGCTTTGAAGCTTCACCAATAAAAATATTCACAACTAAAATACTCCATTTATGTTCAATTATTGGCATTCTGGGGTATTTTGTACAATACAGATTATTATTCATAAGGAAAAAACCTGAATTTATTGAATTGTAAGTTTGATTTGTCAGATTAACACGAAATACTTAAAAAATTGTGCAATAGAACATTTTCCAAGTAATTTTAGTGTATTATATAAATAACCATATTATATTTTTTCAAGCATGAAAAAACTAAAAGAAAATATCTGAACTTTGATTCAGCCTCGAGAATATTTCTTATATTCTATTTGAGTTCGCCTCGAATTGAAAAAGTGGACTTCACACACCCCTGAAATAAATATATTTCTTCAGTTTAATACTGAGGAACATTTTATTTATTTGGGCCAAAAAAAGTTTTGTTGTAAAAACTACAAAAACACATACATTTTATCGTTTCCCTTGCTCCCACCTTAAGATGTACTCTACCTCTAACTTTTATATAAGGAAGAAAAGTAAGTACCATAAAGAGAGATAGAAATGAATTAAAGGGAACAACACACAATGGCTTTTACAACAAAATAAGAACACAATTCACACTTTACATTGCTGCCAATGGGCAAAACGTAATGGCAGCCCCTTGAGAAAATTTATTACTTCCCCCAAGCCCTCAACCAAGGTTTCATTCTATCATAATTATTCATAAGGAAGGAGTGTGAAATGCTAAACAGAGCTACCAAAAAGAAAGTAGGGGGAGGTTACGTGAAAAAAAAGGATATTCGTAAAGAGAATTCATACATTATGAAACTCCAACTGATTATTTGTTATTTCTAAACATCATCTTAGGTATATTGTAAAAGAGTCTACCTGTTACATTAAAATAAAGCACAACATTTCTCAATAAAAGATATATACCTTGAATCCACCTAGGCTATGGTATTTATTATTGTCAAATAGAGTCCAATATTTACTTTTAAGACTTTGTTTCAAATACCTTTGGGTTTGAAATTATTAGGCTTCTTAGGGGCAGTAAACAGGTAAAGTATGAGAGATATGTAGTTCACTTTGTAAGTTTAATTATACTATATTTTTTATTTAGCACCGCGTCTTGCTACCCATTTGGGTTATACCCTTAGACTATATTAAACTCTTTCCGTTATCAATAGTCTAATTAGATAATGTTTTGACTCAATCATTTATCAACAGGTCCTGGCATTAAGTAAAGGAAAAATGATGCCAAATGACTGTATTGAATTAAACATTGAAAAAAGAATAGCAGGGCAAGTTGTCTTATTCATTGCATATGGAAACATTTGATTCAATTATTTTTGTATTAATATGTTTTCATCGGGTTGGATAGTATAAAATGCATTTGTAATCCAACCAAATACTTGTATATGTTGGCAGTGGTTTGCCGCACCTAGCCGTATCTAGCAGCACTCCGCCCCCTTCCACTTCTCCACTCCCTGTCAAGATCAAAAGTGAGCCCATCTCACCACCTCGTGTAGACGGCAGCCATACCCTGGGTCACCCCCTGAACCACTTGCAGGGTCACATACACAGCCACAACTTGCCAAGACCCAGTTCCACTGGACACCTTACACCCACACCAGGTAAGATTCTCTCCCTCTTTTTTCTTGGTACTCTAAAAACTAAAATTATATGCAGTGGATATGTCACCGGCAATGTGTTAAATCCAGGCATTCTATAAAATGCTTAGGCTTTTTATATAATGTCATTTGTATTTCATACTTATTTTCAAGTTCTTTGTTTTTTTGAAGTACCGGAATATGTTATCAATTAATTTTTATCCAGATCTATGTAAATCTTGCATCATTTTATTGTGCAGGTTCACCTAATTCCTAGGATTTAAGTTGGTTAGGTTAGGTTATTTTAATAGGGTACTTAGGTTAGTTTAACTTTTGTTCTCGGTACTAAATAATGACTCGTTTTTCTATAAATTTCCTACGAAAAGTATGAAATACAACAGCAAAACTAATTTATTTCATACTTTGTTAAAACCACTTAAGAACTATATAGAAAGTCTAGGCATTTTATAAAATGCTTGTATTAGACACATTGCCGTTTAAATACATTCAAATAGAAACTTGTCAGAAAAGGTTGGAATTCCACTTATGACAAATTTGAAACATTAGTTCTACAAAGTACTGTGTTGGCCAGAATATAGTATAAGGTTTTTCTTTTAAAAATATCCTTTCTAAAACTTGACTCGCACAGCCTAACATTTTTCACTAAAAATCATCAGATTCTACAAAGGTAGATTTTGTACTAAACAATAATTGTATTGGCCGGTAGGCAGGAATCAGCACTTGTGCGTACACTTCTAATAATAAACTCATGGGCAAAACGAAGAGAGAGGGATGATTTCCACCCTTCATGTTTTAACTGTGCTGGTAATTCAGTAAGTCACTGTTAGTTGCTGGAAGAATCTGTGTTGTGTTTCTGATATTGAAACATTTTAGGAGTGCTTGAGCATCAAGATGAGCATTTAGAGGGCCTAATAAAACTGTGTCGAATTTGTTAAGTTTTTGCCTCATGGTGTATTTGAGATCTTTTAATTTACATGTACAAAACCTTAAAAATATTAGGATTATATTATATAAATATAAGGCCATACTATATCCAGGTCAATATGGTATATTATTTCATGCACACAAATTTTTCTCAGCGGTGTTTCTAATTTTCCACAATTAACATAATTAGTTCATTGCTTACAAATAAATATATACCAAATTAACTTGTTATTTTAAATATCTTCAAAATTTAAACACATGAATCGAATATGCTTTCAATTTAGATCAGGTATATCAAAAGGGGCTAAATTTCAATAATAAAGATAAGTAAGATTTTGCAGATACCAATTTGGGGCTGCATTAAAAAAAATTGTTATAATATTTCTGATAAATGTGTATTATGGTGTTAGGGACTGTGACACCCACCAACTTATCATCCCCAGGAGATCCTCGGCACAGCAGTAGCTCCGATTACGACAGTGGACCGCTTCAGAAGAGATCTCGACTAAATGAGGGCTGGACAACATAGCAGTGAATTGTGGAACAGACTTCTAACATGTGCCATCCAATGCTGTGTGAATCATAGTTAAGACATGACAAGAAACTTGACAGGGCAACATTATTGTTGATATTTTGTAGCTGGCTGCAGTTGAGTTTTATGTGCTAGTGCCTACTTATTAGCAACACATCATATCTCACTATTACCGAAGGGCGCAGTTTTGATATCAAAAGTAGTTGAAACATTATTGTTCTAATTGTCACAATGTTTTAGGTAGTATGGTGGATTTCTTTTTTCAGAAGTAGAACAAATCACTTTTTTCTACAGTTTTGTCCGCCCTTTGTGGTAGGAGCACTAATTCTGGCATAGTTTAGCATGATATGTTAAAACAGATCACTACAAGCATTACACGGTGTATTAGGTTAATTAATTAACCTGAAGTGCTATTGCCGCTTGATGGTTGAGCATATCAAACAATCCCTTTACTGCAGTCGGTCAACTACTCAAAGGAAATCAAGGTAATTGAAGCAGTTCATGTGATCAAAACTCCAGTCATCAAGAAATATTGTTATGTAGAGTAATGTAAGTGCATTGCTAAATGCATCTTGAACAATACTAAAAATAAAAGAGTTTTAGAGTTGCAATGTAATATAGCAAGAACATTTTTTGTACTTGGTTGTTTGTTGTGTGCAGTGCTGTGTGACTACTATGTAGCCCCCAGATAAGCATATATTTTGTTAAGAGCGAGTGAATGTGTGTGTACATGTATGTGATCACCCCTCTTACCCTTTTAGTTGTGCTTTGTTTCCTGTATCCTTGTGTCACGACTGGCATGCTGTTTGTGAATTATGGTACTTACTTGCACACATCTTATAACTTTGTTGCGATCTTGTTTATACAATAAACAGTCGCTTTGTACAGTCAAGTTTTAAATGTGTAACATAAGTGTAAAATCACAATATTGAATATTTGTTAAAATGAATAGAGAACTAAAATATATATAAAAGTAGATATCACATAATTATTATGTAAAATATTAGAACATATATATATATATATATTTTCTAAAAACCTTATTAATTTCAATAACTTGCAATATCGTTTTAAATGTTGAATGTAATATAAGTTTTATGTTGCCATGCTAAAGTTGGTGCTTGATCTTTGTAGGCATATTTTACAAAACTTTAGTGCAAGCAAAAATCTTGCAATGCTGATAGACACATAATGTCATATAGTCTGTACCCCATCGACCCACATCACAAAGGTGTCATTAATGTACAGTGAAGAATCACTAGAATCTCGAAAAGTAATTTTATAGCATCACCTACACTCTTCTAGGAATTGAATGAATTAGTTTTGTACGTAACTTTAAATCAATGGTGAACATTCAAAATACTCTGATAATCTTTATAAAAAAGTTAGTTGAGAGTGGATTCTGTCGGGATTGTCTACAAAAACATCCAATGTCTTCCGTCCCTTTTCTGCTTAGACATTTTGTGTAAAAATTGGATGTCTTAAATGTATTGTGTTAAATAACTTCTATAAAACATGTATTTAACAGGGAACATTTACTAATAACTCTTTAAGGAAAACTCTTTAGACTTTTAAGTAAAAGTATATATGCACAGATGAAGCAATGGTAAAGAGTATTAGAATCAAAAAGAAAATATCTAAAGAGTAAAGATTATTCATATAAATGATTTTATGGATTCATTTTTAGAATTAAAACTATGTCTTTGATTAAAACTGCTAAATTTATGTTTTAACAACTGTTGTTCCTTTCATTCATATTCTATGGTTTGGATTTGGAAACATTATTTTAGAATTTGGAATTAATTGTTTTTAAATTACATTTGATAAACTAGTCCAAAATATGTCATTAACCTTATAAAATCATAAGTAATCTATTACTTTATTATATTATTTAATTATTAATTTTACCTAAATGTTTATTTTTAGAAGTATTTATACAAAAAAAAGTTGTTTGAAAAATTCTTGAAACAGCTAAGAACAAAAACAAACTGAATCTGGCGAGGTGTTTATTTTAGTATGTTGTGGTTGTGGAAAATTGTACAATGGATAAAATTTGTTTGATTGGTTAAAATAATCCAGCCCACTTTTAACTAACAATAAAATACTTAATTAATAAATTTGACATTATTTGAAAACTTATTCAATCTCAGGGCTATCCATCATTATTATGGTGTTTTTTGTTTTTTTTTTGTATTACAAAACCCTTTACATATATACATAGTAGGGTTTTTTCAAGTTCACTTTTTAAATTAAAAGCAAACGCTAATCGAATATTTGAAATATTCTCGAAGTCATGTTGAAGTTTGAATATTTTTTACTACTTTTTTTATGATTGAAAAATACTATAGTGTGGTTTTTTATATATAAATTTACGCACTAAAATTACTTTAAATCATTTAAGGTGTGTAAAACCTAGAGAGAATATTTAATGGGTTTTAATAAACCTAAGTAATGTTTAAGTGGTTTCAAACCTAAATAATATTTTGCAGTTTCATACTTAGAGAACATTGAAGAGGTGCCAAACATTATGTTTTATAGTATTTTTTGCGCTCTGCAAATAATTAAATATAAAACAAGATCTTCAAAAGAAATTAACTAGTAAAAATAATTTCCATACAAAATTTAATTTAAAAAAAAATGCTATTTGCAAACCTCTATTTTATTGTCATTTATAATATTTTTATTACCTTTAGCATTGTGTTTTAAGACCGCGCTTATAACCTGTACTGGTTATACACCTATTTACTTGTGACTAGTGTGTTAAGAATGAGAAAGATTGAATTCAATGGAGGTGTACCCACAGTTGCGTAGATAGAGTGGAAACCCATTTAGGAAAAACCAGGATCGAACTACATATTCCGTCACCGGCAGTCTAATCGATTACAAGAGTGATGCCTTAGACCATGCAGCCACCGAAGCAGGTTTTAATAATATTATAATTTTTCAAAGTCTTACCATTTTAGTTAAGAAATCGATATATTTTAATCTAAAATTATTCTATAGCGTAATTTTAAAATTTCTCATCCAGATATTATGACTCATTTCCCATCTTGAAATAAAAAAGTAGTTCCTGTCCATTCCATGTATATCACAAAGAATTAATAGTAGCAAGTAAATAATGTGTATCTGCTGCAATTGGATTAACAATATTTAAACATGATTATAGGGGTATGCGAAGAACACTTACAATTCGAAGCCAACTATAATCAAGTATATAAAATATTCTCAAAGCCGAATTGAATATTTTTTGTTAGTTGTTAATGCTCGGCAAATGTTTTATAGCACATTTGTTTATATTATTTTGTTCTAATCTGATAAAGCCCCATACTCTCCCAGTTTCCTTCAAATTTTATTCAGATGAATATTGATTTTTAATATACATAAACATCTCTTGTATGGCAATAATTTGATATAGAGTATTTTTTGTTCCTGAAGCTTTGTAATTGATGAATCCAGAATTTCTTTTGGGATTAAGTTGAAGCTGATATTGGTTTTGAAACTTCGCACACTTAAGACATTTTAATCTCTCTAAGCTTGTGTGAACTTTCTGACTAAGATTAAAATTCTGTTTGAAATTTCAAATCTAAATAAATCATAGATTTTGATTTGATTGATGTATTTTGTTCAAATTTAGAATCTACAATTCATGTTTGCCTAACATTTAATATTAACAGACCAGAAAACGGTTGCATCAGAGATCGGATAGAGAAATTAACTTGCGTTTCAGTTCATTAAGGAATCAAGTGTGGACAGTTGTTTGTGACAGTGAATATTTTGTATTTTAAAACATTTGCAGTCCCACATTTTTGTAATAAACCTTTGACTGATAAAAAAGTGGTGTGATCATTTTTTGGTGTTTCTTCTTTTGAGGTTAGGGCTATTGATCATTATATTTTCTTAGTGAACATATGGAGTGATTATAAAATATATTTTTTAAATTTAATTTTTTTATTGGATTCAAAAACAAAGAATAATAATAAAATTCAACACATTTGATTTTAAAAATATCATAGTAAGCTTAAATAAATTAGTGGATTTACACATGTTTGAATCTGTGATTTTTTTGTTTTATATTTTATTTTTATCGTGATAGCTAAAATATAAAATATCACATTGTTGATTAAATAACTCGAGTAAACATCACATCAAAGACCTTCACCATACTGAAAAATATAATGCCAACATGTGGCATATTTTTATATATATAATTTTTAAGAAAAAATTTTTTTTATACTTTACAGGGTGAATTTTGTTATATATTGAAAAAATTAAATAAAAAACTATGGTCGAACCTTTAAAAGCCGTGTGTGCTTTATTAATGTTTAATGACAATTTTCATAGCTCACTTCAAAATATTATCAGCATCCCAAACATATATTTCTTTAATAATAGGCCAAAGTTTACTACAGCAAAAATATATTGCTTTTAAATCATATATCAGGTATTTTGTATGATTTGTTAATTTATTTTATTTTCCCCACTCTTAGATTTAAATTATTATATTAAAGGGTGCAAGTTTTATGAACTTATCTTATTAGTGTGGCAAACATGCTTTTATAAACCAACTAAAACACACACTACTAAAAAATTTGTTTAAAAATTGAATAACGTATGTGCCATTTTACATAATTAATTCTGAAATAATGTTACTAATCAGGTCTACAGTGTTTAAAATATAAACATGATATGCCTTATTGGCCTCATACATAATAGGACCCTAAAATTTTGAAGGTCTTCTACATGAGAAATAAAAGGTCTCAAATATACCTCACAGTAAAAACTAAACAAATTTGACAGTTTTATTAGGCCTTCAGAATACATTTCTTGATACGCAGGCACTCTAAAATTGTCGTTCAAATTTTTATCAGCCAGCATTTTATTTATTTGTTGCACCTCACATATTATTCTACATTTAAAATTTGTATCGCAGTTTCTTTTAATTCTCTTGTTTACTTAAGATGCCAAGGAAGCCTTCTTTTCAACATGATCACTCTCATTGATGATTTTTAATATAACTAACACTAACTGAATTACCAGTTCAGAGCCACTTAAAAGTGGAAATCCTTTAACTTTATTTTAACCTTGAGTTTATTACTAGCTGCACACAATGAGTCATGGCAGGCTGGTATAATTCTAGCATGTTACAAAATAAACTTCTGTGGTAAACTGCCCTTATTTTTCTAATGAAAATGTTAGGGAGAAAAACATTACATTATATTCGGGCCATTATGGTAAATATATCAATTTATGACGATACCAAATTAATTTTTATAAAGCAATTGCACCCAATTAAATAAATTCTCACTTTTATAATTAATTTCTTATCAAAATTTGAATAATTCCTTTTTAAAAATCTGATTTGATTTGTGTGTTGTTTCATAACATCATCATAATCATATTATGTTAATGCAACAGACCAAATGAATTTGTTAAATCCAAATTCAGTCAACATTAAAAAGTTATTTTAATTAACTTAATTTTGAATTGTGGTTATTTTTAAATATATTCAAATTTTGTCACTTAAAAATGGGCTTGACTACACATGAAAGAAAAAAAAAAGAGGTGTTTTTATATCTGAACCAAACTAATGCAAATGTTTGTTTGATATTGTTGCATGTATTGTAGAAAAAAATAAAAAGTGTGTTTAATTTTGTACAGTTTTCTGTTTTCCCTAAACAATGTTTCTAAGATTATAAAATCAAATTCTAGTTCACAATAGTAAACAATTTACCTATATATAGTGTAAAAAATAGATAAGCTTCTTAAATTCTATGTCACACACTTGTTTATTTGTTAAAGTTTGACAATAGGCTACAACTTTCAATCAGTAAATGTTGATTAATGGTCACCTTCATGCTCTATTTGTTCATAGATTTATTTTGAAAATCTTAGAAACATAAAAATGGAAGTTGATTAGTTTAGTAGGAATGACTTAAAAATGGCATGGTCTAGGTGCAATATACAAACATTTAACGTTTTATAGAAATTTGTATATTGTGTATCACAGTTTTTTAGTACTTTTTATTGTCGTGTTGGCTAATTTTAGTTGTTGGTATAGTTATTTTATTCTTGTATTTATTATTATTATGTGTGAGCATTCTACGATTGATGTGACCACAGAATACTATGTGCAATATTTAATGACATTGGTTATTTTTGCGAGAAATCCCAGAATTCTTATATGCTGTAACATTAAAATGGCATTTTATGAATGAAAAGTGAACTCATTTAGTTGATATTCTACTATTATTGTTCACTGTTGGCCTTCAGACGATATTTATATTTGTAGAAAACTTGTACTGCTGCTGTTACCACTTCTATTACTATGACTATAATGAATATTTCAACTACTAAATGCACCTTTCACAAGCATCACTACACATAAATTACCAGTAGGTGCAACTGGTGATTCTGTCCAGAACATTTTGTCCTTCATATCTCCACTATAGGAATGCCTTAATCCGAGTGCCTCAACATGTGTGCTTGTTCACTCTGGAATTATCTTACAGATCATTCGTTCATTGTATGTCAATTTGCACAATCCTTTTGTCTTGTTGGGGCTGCAACCATTGTTACATGGGTTGGTTTTAACTCGTTTTTGAGTGTGATATCCTGATTTAACTTTATAATTTATAAATTCTTATATTAATTGTTGGGAGACTCTTTTTGCTTGTCATGGTTGATGTTACCATTAAATGTTTTATAAAAGTGTTTAGTAAGAAAATAAGTGTTATTGTCAATACAAGACTTTCATTGTTTAATATAACCTTGATATTATGTCTTCACTGGACGGTGCACCTATGTTGAATAACTATCTTCTGTCATTATTTTTCTTTATGAATATCCAATATATCCTAATTAATTAATGTTATGAAACCTATTTTAATATGACTTATGTGTACTGTATATATACATACCTTGTTATGATTGTTTGAAACTATTGATTAAATTTGTTGTGTTATATTTGAATGAAGGTTCAGGAAAGGTGGATGGAAACATATAAAAGGGAACGAACACAATATGGCTTTTACAATGAAAAGTACACAGTTTACACTTTACACTGCTGCCACTAGACAAAGAGGTAATGGTTCCCACTTGATCCCTCGACCTAGGTTTCATTCTATCGGAACTCATCAGGAGGGAGTGTGAAAAGTGCAACACAACTTCCTAAGAGCGGAAACCAAATAACTCAAAAGGGAGAAAAAGGAAATTGAGAAAGAATGATAGGATTAAATTTGTTAGAAATTTTATATACATTTTATTAGAATAAAGGAAGTTTTAGAGAGTTTTGATAAAATATTTTGTAAATCAATATCAGGATATCACACATGGGTACAAAAATATCTCTAAATCTTGTTGGAATTTGTTATTTTAAGACATAAATTTGCTGTGATGCAATTACTAGGTTGGTATTCATGCAGTCCCAGTGTTCCTCCTGTGACACTCTGTGCCTTCGCTACCTCTCACCCTCTCACTAAAACTCTAACATATGTCACGTGGCAGGCGAAATGCAATCAAAAATCACACAGGTTTTTTCTATTAAGCACAAGTACTCAAACATATTAGTGAGAATGTCTTATTAAAAAAAATTAGTTTAAAGTGAAATAATTTTATAGAATCTGTCAAATAAAAACACAAGGGTGCACAATTTGTATAGTCATTAAAGTAAATAGAACTCTATTTTGCTGTCTATAACAAGGAATAAAACCCACTATGCTTGTCTTAGAAGTGTTGTTGCTTTTGTCTTCCATTGGTATGAAGCTTCTATATCCGTTAAATCTGTTAGACTTTATAAATATGTCCTGTCTTTTTGTCCTTTAGATTAATTTTATAAAATACTCATTTGTTGATAAAAGTCAAACACTGTACTTAGCTTTTCAAACTGGACTATTAGAGTTAATCTAATGGTTGTACCTATTTATTGTTTTTGTTTTTTTACCTGCTAAAAGTGCAATATGTAAATTACCTTTGAAAGAAAAAGAACAAAAAAAAGTTTTACTCTAAATAGTTTCACAATTGCTTGTATTTCAACCCCAGTTTCTGTTTTGGATACAACTGAAACTGAAGATTTGGTTCTCCCTCCTTCCCCTGTTCATTAACGTTTTACTTGTGACCGTGTATGGCAGTCACCTTGGTGTGGGGCATTGTCTCATGTACTTGATGCCGTGCAGGAGATAAATAAAGAAATGAATGTTCAGCCCATGATTTGTTGTTATTTACAAGCACTGCATATAACTTCTTGCCTTCTAGTCTCTAAAACCTAACCACTTAAATGATCCCTTCCGGTAGTTTCCCAATGTAAAAAAACATGCATACATTATTAATACCTTTTAGCAACTTTAGTCCTGAACTAAAATTTAAGATAGGTTTTTCTATAACCCGCTTCACTGGATGAATGGTCTGTCATCACTCTCGTGTTAGACTGGCCCCTGAAGAAGGGGAGATCAGTGTTAAATCCAGGTCGAGGTTTACTAACGGGTTTTCCCTAAATGGTTTCCCCCTCTCCTTCACCGCAAATGGCTGTAGACTACCTCTAAAATGCTTCCTTCCTCATTCCTACCTTATTATAGTAATTATATTATATGGGTTTAACCTGAACACGTAGTAAACTGCAGTGGTAACAAAAAAAATTGTAAATAACATTGCAAAAAAGTATTGCTATGAAGTAATACTTAAGTGTTTTATTTTGGGTATTAAACATGTAATTTTTGAACAAACACACTAGCGGCACACCTTTCAAATTGACTCTTATTTATAATTGATATAACACCATGACTCAAATTATCATTGTAAAAGAGTAAGTCCCAATGGTAAAATTTTGGCATTGTTGAAAGTTGAGAAGCACCACCAATTGAACCAAGATGTCAAACTTTAAAGTAATACATTTTGTAATACAAACCATTTTAACACATATTTTATAAGTATTTAACCATTTACTTTTTTTTATATAAATATAAAGCAATACAAAAGCTACTTAACAAAACTTATAAGAAAATAGTGAAACAACTTTAAGATTATGAGCTATATCTATATTATATTATTATTATATCCCACACAATATAATACAAGTAGTCCAATATTATAAATGACTACATATGAAATATTAATGGGAGAAAATACTACTCTAAATATAGTTCTAGATTCTCTCATACATGCTGCATTTCCTGCCCACCATATTCTATGAGATTTTATCATCCTAACAATGTATATGTTCTTTACTATGTAGCCTCATACTTTTTATGGACCAAATATCTTCCTAAATTTGTTTCTGTCAGGTATGGTAAGAGACCACGTTCAAACATGTAGAGAACAACAGGTAAAATAATTGTTTTGAATCAGAGTTTTACATAATCCTATTTCTTTACTAGCCTCTAATGAAATTTCTTGCAACAGCTTCCTTATTTTTTTCACAACAAAGCTAAATCATCTGCATATCCAAATAGCTTCAGTAGTGCTTAATAAATGCCAAAATTATCTTTGTTGAAGAGGCACACTGCAGTTATAGTTCTTCCAACAGGTGGAATTATTCCCTAACTGGATAACATGTGGGTGTATTAAAGAATTTCTTGTTATAAATATGTCTTACTACCTGTTCAGGTTATATGCATATGATAATTACTCTAGTGGAGTAGGGAGGAAGAAGATTGAAAAACATCCTCAGTAAACACAACAGGAATTCTAACCCTGATTTCTCAGTCATCAGCAGGCCAATTTAATATACATAATATTTAAACGTCAGTAATGAGTAAAACCTTTCAAATTTCCATATAAACGAATCTTTTGTACTGAATGCTAATCTCTACAATATAAAAAGTTTCCAAAGACAAATTTATGGTTGATTTGGTTCAGATGACTTGACCATACCTTTAAAAATAATGTGGCCTAATCAGTGTAAGTTTAATTAAGAAATCCAAGTGGGATTTCTTCATTTTTACACTTATTACTTTATTTTTATCAATTTTCATTATAAAATTGACCATATCTATTATATGAGCCAAAATTAAACAAATGTATTCAATTTGTTTTTAGCACTGCGTCTTACTACAGACTCTGGTTATATGCTCATATACTCATTACACTAATGGTGTATGGATGAGGAAGATTGAATTTAGGAAAAGTGTACCTGCATTTGCATGGGGAGAGTGGGAAACGGTTTAGGGAAAACCATTTGATCGGAACTGAACCAAATCTCCCGGTCATCGGCAGTCTAGTCTATTATGAGAATGACACCTTAGACCATTCAGCCACTGAAGTGGGTTTTTTTAGAAATTAAAAAGCCTTTCTTGCCACTGTAATTTATAGGCACCCTATCTACCCAAGATGTATAAATCAATTGTTCTTCAAGATGGTTTTCACATAATTTCACACCGAATTAATCAACCACTAACAAGACCTCATAGTGACATGTCACACATCCTGGGATACAAATAAATCTTTTCAGATTGGCAATCAAAGTCATCTCCAATGAGGTAAAATAATACAACAACGAACTAAAATGGTATTTTGTCAATAAATAACATTCCACAACCCTATATTAAATGAAATAAAACTGGCACAAACAAAACTACACAGCAAACAAAGAAGGACAACACCATTTCTTTGGTCATCCCCTTTCATTATGCGCTGACAAACTAAACAACCTCTTCATTTTATTGAGCCTAAGACAAAATATCTTTTATGAGTCTCCTTTCACAATTTATAAACTTCTTCTTAATTTACACAACAAACTTTCATGGATTTAAATATATATGTTAAAAGCTTGACACCTGGACAAATGGGATTCAAACCCATGACCTTTGGTTTAGCATTTTAAATCCAAAACATAGAACCTGACCCCTGCAAGTTAATTATCATGCAACTAAACCACCCAGAAAAGATACACCAACCTCATACAGTCTGCATCCTCTCTTGAACATCATAACCTCATTAGTTATGATGTAAAAGACACTTGCAGCTCTGATATTTTGACCAGAATGTAGCAAATGCCATGTCCCCTAGGGCAAAAGTACAATAGTATTGACTAATCTTTCTGCAAATCGAGTTTCAGATTGATGTAGCCCAGACACACTATTTTATTTTAATGTACATATAGTACCAAAACAAAACATAAAAAAATTAATAGCATCAGTATGACTAATGACACCTAACTTAAACATTAAGTTAAGCCAGTTGCCTCCTATGTTTAAGAACATGGCTTGAACTTTAACCAGTACCCCACTACCAAACATTTAAATGTCTCAGAAAGGAACATTATAATTTATCACATCCGAGAAAGAGAGTTAACTTTCTGATCAACACCATTATATATTGAAAAGTACTAACCTCAAATTAAGAAAGTTAATTTTACCAAATTAATGCCCAGGTTTTTTTTTTTTTTCATTTTTTTCATTTTTTTGTCTACCTGCAAATTGCAGGTGCAACCTTTGCAGTATAGTCCAAACAAGAAAATTGAATCAACAAAATGAGAGTCAACCGTGCTCTCCAACCCAAATATTAGAATCGGCAATGCTCTCTAGCCAAAAATATTGAATCACTAAAACAATACACACCAGCTAAGAACATTGAATCAATAAAAAAAATATTCAACCATGCACATCAGTTAAGAACATCAAATCAATCAAAATAAACAGTCAATCATGCACACCAGCCAAGAACATTGAATCAATAAAAAATAAAGTCAACCATGCACTTTAGTTTTGAACATCAATAACATTAGTGATCCTAATATATTAATAATTGAACTGGAGTCAGACAAAGTGAATAGCAGAACAGGGAATAGAAACCGAAGACAAAACCCAAACATTAGGATTAACTACAAAACCCTAACTAATATTCTCCTAGAAAAATTGAACTCACTAAATACTGACAGACTTAATGCAAATCAATATGTGAAATATTGTTAGCATTTTGAGCCAATCCTTAGATTTTGCCAAGAGTGGGCTAGAGGATAAGGATAAAGTAACTTACAGTAAACAGTTGTGGGTTAGTAGGGAACTCCTAGGGCTAATTCATCAATGGGATATGGCTATCTAAACTTGCCAAATTACACCCTCTCAATGTGAATATAGCTAATGATTATGTTCTATGCAGAAATAGCGTAACCTTCCTGAGAAGAAATCTACTCAGGGAACACTATGCTAAGCAATTTAATGACGTTACTGGTGACCCCAGGAAAATGTGGAAAATTGTCAACAGTGCTCTGAATAAACTAATTATAAGTCTAATTTTAATACAATAACTAAAATAATGCATGATAACAAAGAATTTATCGACAACAAACAAATATGCAACATTTTCAATAATTATTTTATTGAAGGTGGGGCATTCTTTAAGTATGAGGATACCGATCGTTGGAAAAACTTATACTTTTTGAGGGGAAAAAATACTCAATCCATGTCTTTAATATACACAGAGGAAAGAGAGGTGGCGAAATTTATCTCTGAACTTAAAAACTCTGAGAGCCACCCATATGATCATTGTTCTAATAATTGTTGGTATAGCAATTTAGCATTTATTCATTATTAATACTGGTACATTTTTATGCATATGTTGGTAGTTCTGTTTATAGTATGTTCTTGCCTGATATGTATTTAGTATTTTTAGTACATATTAAAATCTCGTTTAATAAACTACTTTTCAATCCGTAACGTTTGATGTTCATAGAGTAAACGTTATAAAAACCTGTGGTGGCACGTTTTCAATAATTTGCTAAAAAAATGTAAGAACCCTATAACAAAATGGATTACTCTGCTGATAAATAGGTTCTTTGAAGAGGGAATAGTTCCTGATACTCTAAAAATTGCTAAAGTCATACCGATTTTTAAGGGTGGTGGTACCAGGGCGGATACCTCTAACTATAGGCCAATATCTATTTTATCGGCCGTTTCCAAAATACTGGAGAAAGTCGTGAAATAAAAGAGTTGTAAGCTACTTGGAGCATATCAACTTTTTCTCTCCAGGGCAGTATGGCTTTAGGGATAAATCTAACACTAATTGCATGCATGGACCTAGTTGACTAAATCCAAAATGCTCTAGACAATGACATGAGGTCAGCTGGACTATTCATAGACTTGAAAAAAGCGTTTGACTGTGTAGATCGTGCAATCCTAATCTACAAACTAACTAAAATTGGTATACATGGAGTAGTACTGGAATGGTTTAAGAGTTATTTATCCAATAGTCTCAGTTTGTCTCCAATAAATAACTCTACTAGTACGGAGAAACAAATCAAGTGTGGAGTTCTTCAAGGATCAGTTCTGGGTCCTATATTATTTCTAATTTATGTAAATGATATAGCCAAGGTAGACTTCGAAGTCCACCTTCAATTATATGCTGACAACACATGTTTTGTGTATGTTGAAAAATCGCTGCTGATTATTTAAAAAAAAAATGAATCTGATCTGGTATTACTTGATGACTGGCTTAAACTGAATAGACTAACGCTTAACCTAAATAAAAGCAATTTTTTGATCTTTAATAGGCCTAATAGTAATTACGACAAGGGTGTTAAAAATGACTTCCAAGATAGAGAATTATAACAAGTAAAGGAGGTAAAATACCTAGGTTTTTTGATAGACTGCACACTTAGCTGGAAACCACATATACAGTTCATAGTAAATAAAATAGCTCCTATAGTAGGGATACTTAAAAGGCTGTCCTATAAATTTCCACCTAATGTACTTAAACCAATTTACTACTCTCTAATCCACCCCCATATCAGCTACCTTAATGTAATTTGGGGCTGTGGCTATCTCAATCACCTTATGCCAGAGTTCTACAAAATAGAGCAATCAAAAACTCCCTTAGGTACCTCACACCCACTAATGATGTATACAGTATCACTAACATTATGCCCTTAAGGAAACAAATAATATATGACTCTGTAATAACATTTCTCAAAATAGGTAGTGGTACAACCTTAGGCTCAATCAAAGTGAATAAAAACCATACACATGGCCACTTAACTAGAGGACATAACCTCTGCATGGCTCATTATAATACAGTAAATTATGGACTAAACACCATTTGTGGTAAGGGCACACGAATATCAAAAAATTCCTAATGGCATTAAAACATTGGAATTATATAAGCTAAAAAGGGAACTTAAAATATGGATAAGGGGAGCTTCATTGGAGTCTCTAATATAAAATGCTACATGATAATGCATACTCTATACTTCTAATGCATCTAATTACACCTAAAATCTTAGTATGAATAAGTACAGCACATAGTTTTGAGTTGATTGATATTTTCCACAGCTGTCACTCTCTTGACCACATGAGGTATAATTTATAAACATTTTAACTAGGCCTCTTATTGGTTATCTGTTTGGTCATACATAATATCTTCTCTTCCTCAATGTTTTGTTTGCGTATATGACATAAGATCATTTTGATTATTATGTGGCTGCAACATCAAATAAGAGTAATTATGAGTTTTAAATTATTATTTTTTTTGCATCTGTATCACCTTTCCTACCTCCCCCCCCCCCCCCCCCCTCTATCTTTTTTTATATGTATGTATTATATAATTGTCTTGTTATATTGTTAACTGAACCTGTTCTCTTTGTAACTTTAATGTAACGAGCTAACTGCTCATTTTAAAGAAAATAAAACAAATAAACATTTAAGCACATAATAATGAACAGGCATACACACTATAACCAACAGCAGTAAGGTAGTAAAACAATAGACAATCTACCACTTAATTTGTCTGTAACTTAGAGTGAAAGGTTAAAACTAACATGTGTATTTATAAATAGATTTTCAGAAGCAGTGAAGCTTTACATAGGTAAGCTATCTACTCTGTCCTTTTAATCATTCTAAGTCATTTTCATTTCCAGTACATAGCTAATTTCATCTAATATTCTAAGAGAAACACTTTGAGAAATTTTGATTTTCAAGATAAAGAGTAAAAATTAAGGTTAACCAGGCTATAATTTAAACATAAGTGACATTGAAATGTAATATTATTTTATCACGTAGCTTCATTAAGCTTTGTTTTGAAAACAAGTAGATCTTTTGCAGTGGCTGCTCGTGTATAGGCACTGCGTAACTGCAGCACCCCCTATTTCCACTTGATATTATTGATAACATTTAATATAATGAGTCCTTTTTTTTTAATTCTTTCTTTATTTTTGTAGTACAATATATATTCCTTAAACTTAATGTCAGTACTTCAGTAGCCATCCCCCAGTTTATGAAAAAGATATAAAAATCTTTGTAGGAACTGTGCTCTTCACAGTGTCAACGACTTGGTGTTTGACTGTTGTGCGCATGCGCACATAGGAGGGGAGTGTGGAGGAAGGCGGGACTGCCAGTGCTGGTTCTGGCGTGATGGTGGAAGGAAGTTTTTTTTTTACTCAGCGTGTGTTGTGCTTAAAAACCGTGTACCATATTCTTGAATGTGATAAAGTGTAGAATTAGATTATTATTCTGCTTCCAGCTATTCTATTTGATTCATTTTTTTTTCCTTTAATTTAACAGAAACTAAATGTGCTTGCAGTACTTTCAATGGAGAAAAATTTCTTCAATTATCATCCAGAGATCAAGGAGAAATTTATTGAACTTTTTGTGCAAATTAAAACAAGAAGAATGGATTTAATTTTTAAATGAATTCAAGCTTGAACTGTAACAATTTAAGTTAAAGTAAGTAAAAAAGGTTTTTTTTTGTTAAGATTTTATCAAGTTCCTGGATAAATATTCTTTTCATACGTGTATTTTTGCTTTTACACAATTTTAAAACAAAGGCTAAACATTTTCTGAAGCAACACCCCCACTAATTTTAGCTACAAGCCACCACTGCTCTTTTGTTTGGGTAAATTATGTATAACAAAGCTTACTAAATTATTTTATTATTTATTGCAGCTAAAAGAGGGCAATCTTTTATAATTTCATAAATGTTGATACTTAAACTCGTATAATTAATGTAGATACTTATTCAAACTTCTCATATTTTTAGCATTCATTTTGGTCCAAGTAAGTTTTACATATAACTAGAGAAAATTTTCAAATTGTTTGGTCAAGATAACCTTTAACCTTCAACCATGACACAATTTTGATTGTGAAATCTATTCCATGTTTATTTAAACAACTATTCAATTATTTAGTTGCTCAATTCTGTACCCGTTTTGGTTTATTCATACCCTTTTTTTATCAACTATTATCCCCCTTTTGGTGAATATACATAACCTACACATTTTGATCAGCTATGTACCCTCCCTTCAGAGGGGGAGCATATAAATATAATAGAGTATTCTAAAATACAAATAGAACTGTTAACATTCTTTCTCATAATACATTCAATATAATATTCATACATTCAGTTACGTGTTAAATTACTGGTCTGGGGCCCGTTTGTTGAGTTTATCCTATAATTATAATTGGTTCTGAACCACCACGCTCTAGAGCTCTAAAACAAATTTTACTTAAAAATAAAATAAATAAAAAATTAAGAATCTTAGTCTCAAATATCCTTAAGAATTTGAGGATTTGAGGTCTCATATAAGAGGGTAGAGAGGATTGAGGGGAGGGTGAAGGATCATGTCACTGGTTAAGTCAGACCGGTTTCAATTTGTAGTAAATTCCCTTTAAGCCATCACTAATCATGTTCCATAACCTTGAAATATCCCCTCCAAGCTTGTGCCACTAGGTCATTAACCCCTATATCGTGTGATGAGGAGGTTGGGGTATGATAATGGAGAGAACCCACAATTGCACAGAACCTACCTGTGTAAAAAATAAATGTAGCGATGGTGGGGGTCAAAGGTCAATTTTTTCTAGCTGGTCCTAGACCTTTGATCCCACACAAACTTTTAAATATGCATAATGATCAATCAATAAAAAGCAAAATAAAGTGTCAATACAATTCCAAGAATCTTTAATTCCAGTATCCTTGGATTGCTAAGTGTTTTGAGATGAGGGCTGGTCACTTTTGTTCAATGATAGCACTGTAATATTGATGGCCGTCAGTGGTGTGTAGCTTGTAAGAAAGTCAAACTTGTTGGCCTTTATTTATGGCTTTGGGGTGTAGCTCTGTTTCATCGTCTCGCAAGCAATGGTTGGTAGCAAGTAAGCACCCTGAAGTTGACACAGTTTTTATTGGCAAAGTAGGCAGAGACACAAGAAACTAGGTCACCTGATGTTGCATAGTTTTATTAGAAGTGTGTTAGGGAGGTAGATTTAAAAAACTACTTCTTCAGGACCATATTTGTTGGTCTTTTATGTATTTTGTTGTGAGCTAGTACAAGTTTATTTTTTGTTTAATTACATCATAAAAACTGGATTTAATTTATATTACATAAACACACAAATCTTGGTCTAGATCTTTTAATGCATACTTTTCTGTTTATGGAGTAATCACTGTAAATTTTTAATTTATTAATGTTTGACAATGATGAAGCTAAAAAGTAAAAAGATTTAAATATTTTCTCGGTATAAATAAATGTCGTGAATATATCTCAATTAATATTAGGAATACTATAAAGCTTAATTTGTTTGTCAAAGTGAAAATTAGGGTGCAGCTGGATCTATGGTAAAATGTCATATATTTTATGGACATCAAGGTATTGAAAACCTAATTTAGGGACAAGGATAAGGAGCGTAATTTAAGAAATGTCACAAGAATTAGTGTGAGGATAGGATGAGAAAAGCACATTGATAAATGGCATGTGCACATCCCTTACCATTCAGTCCATCTGTCTGAGATTTGAATCTCTACCCCTATTTATTTTCTCCGAATATTAATTATTGTTTAGGCTGACACCTAAAAATGAAAACCAACACTGACTACATTCTTTTGTTTCATTAGTCTCAAACATGTCATCAAACACCTAAACTGATTCGAAAATATTTTTTAAATTGTGTTAATTCACAATAATAATAGTTAATTGTTTCAAGCCTGTGGCTAGGTCAATTTAGTAAATGCCTCCATTTTCCTCTATCCTTCCACCATTTTCCCTCCTCTATTTTTTCCATTCTTCTCTTTTCACACTCTCTGTTATCTGCTTCTTTTTCTTGGCCTCCCCTGTGGTATTTTTTTATACATCATTTCCAACATTTTATTTGACATCCTCTCTTTTTCCATTCTTATTGCATTCTCATACCATCTCAGTCTTGCTTTCACTATTAACTTACATACTCCCTATACCTTCACTATTTCATGGATAACTTCATTCCTAATCCTGTTTCTCCTCGTGACAGCTAACATGCTCCTCATAAACTTCATTCCCATGGCCTCCTCTTTCCTAGTCTCTCTTACATTCATTATCTAGGTTTCTGCTGTATATGTGATTAAGGGTACAAAGTATGCACTATACAGCATTTCCTTACACTTAAAGGTCACTTTTCTTCTCCATAGCAGGTCTCTTACCCATCTCTAAAACAACTCTCCCTGCTGTCCTATTTTCATTAAATCTTCTCTACCGGTACTTTCACCTTTCACCACAAATCATGCTTCCAAGGTATTTTAAGTTCTGCCCTTTTCTCACCTCTACTCCATCAAACTTTATAGCTCTACTAGGCCTTGTCCTCTTCCTTGTCATTAATATCACTTAATTTCAATGATTGGTCAACATGGTAGTGGAAGTAAAGTTTATTGTATTTAGTGTAGTTTTAATAATAATAATAATGCTATTTTTCTTACTGATTTAATGACATCTAATTTTGCTTTTATTTGGTTTATCATGAAATAAGTACTTTAAAACATTTATGATAATTGAACAATTCTTATAGTAATTTACAAGCAAAATAAGGTACTATAATACAGCATTATAAATATACAAAATTCAACATAAATATCAAAATATGTCAACAATGAGATCATAGTAAACAAGTGTACTTTTTAATTTTGTAATATAATTACATGAAATGAATGTACCTTATGCTACTAGGGAACTAGTTTACGGTTGAACTTAACTAAACTAATCCAACCAACATAATTGTTGCAGAAGGTAACCTACTGTACAATGTTTTACTGTTTCAATCAACATTAATAAATTATATTTCTAGACATCTGGGCTAAAAAAATCCTTATTGATCTACATAGAGGAATCTATTTCTAATATATTATTTGGTAAAGATCTTTAAATGGCTTTAACTGAAATGTGGAATAAAAACACTGATCACTTTATTTTTATGAACTAGACTCTACTATAGTAAGAACACAATAGGAACAGCAGTATATTAAAGAGTTACATAATTTACTAAACTACTTTCACATAATACCGGAAATAATATTCATTATGTCAGCAAGTCTCGAGCAATTAAAAAGCTAAGATCTATAAATTATAAAATGAATAACTTGAAATTACTTTCTTGCCAATGAGATTATTAGTTTCAAATAACTTGTATACAATACATATGAAAATTTAGGCAAATTTTCATACTTAAATATTTGAATTCATTGAATTCATCAGTCTTTATTTATTTCATATAAATGAAACTTCTTAACATTATGAAGCTTAACATTCTAAAATTGTCTTCTCAAACACTTTTACATAGTTTTCAGTTTTATAGCTCTTCGTCATCGTTTTGGAACTCATCTTCAATCTGTAAATAGAGGTCAACAAAATATATTCTCTATTTAAGTATATATGTGTATTTTATGTATTACACCCATAACTAGGAATTTTATTATCAACAGTTATATTAATATATTGATTTTCTTACTAACCAGAGATTTTTCCTTTAGTAATTGTAGCTCATCCTTTTTATCTCGTCGGAAAAATCCTGCCTGTAACAAAAATGTATTCAAGTAAAAATTAATATGCCAAGTCAAGTGAATGTGACCCTAACATTAAACTACACATAGAAGGAAAGTTTTGTGAAATAATATTTGTGCATCTTTCTCCTGGTTTCCTGTATTTTATTATATACCTCTATAGTAAAAATACAGTAAAAACCGTAATAATGAATCATATAGAAGCACCAACAACATCCCTAGTAAGAACAATAAGAATCGAGTATCCCTCTTCATTGCTTCATAAAGAATAGAAACAAAGCAAACATAAGTTGTTCCCTTTCAGATCTCAAGGGCTATGTGCATACCCGAGTGAGATAAATCTAGAGGTGGGAAGTAGAAATATTTTCAGGGAAAGTGCTTAACCCCCCTCGGTAAATTCTCCTTTCCCCTGGTTATGGTGTCAATTTTAACTTTATATAAGAAGTGCTCAAAGTCGGCTTTATTTTCTGACTAGGAAAGAGATACTATGTATATTTCTAAATAATAAGCAAATGATAGCAATTAAATCACTACCTTTAGCTGCCATAGAAATAAGCTTCGGATAGTCTCTAAAGCCATTTAATTTTTGAAATTTTCTTTGCCTATGCCAAACCCCCCTGAAATGTTGGCCTTTCTACAGCTTTGCTAGAAAGGATTGTAGCAGAGCATACAAAAGTTCTCATCACGGTTCCACAGATATAATTGGAACAGAGAAAAAATAAGTCATCATCACAATTCCATTGAGAATTGTAACAGAGCAAACATAAGTCATCATCACAGTTTTATAGAGAATTGGAACAGTGCAAACATATGTTACCATCATGGTTCCATGGGAAATTGTAACTAAGCAAACAAAAGCCACCATTATGAGTCCAGAGAGAATTGGAATAGAGAAAAAGAAGCCATCATCGTAGTTTCATTAAAAATATTAGCAGATTGAACAAAAACCTGCATCACTTTTCCAAGAGGTATGGTGGCATAGAAAACTCAAGACTTTATCACAAACATAGGTAGGAACAATCAGGGTATTTGGGTATATTATTGTTTCCAGCCTGTGGCCTGGGTCAGTTTTTTATACAAGCCATATAATATCTTTCACTGCCCGCTGGCTAGGCCTGTTGTAGCTTCATATGCCATATGATCTAACTTAAGACTAGGACAGGAACAACATCCAGGCCCAGTCATTAATTCATCACTGTGAAAGGGTAAACCCACATTTCACCAATAATAAATTTTTCTTCCAATCCGGGACCCTTAGTTCAGTAGACAGACACGCTACCGACTGAGTTAAGGTGTCAGATTGTAGGTACACTATTGTTGTTTTTTTGTTATTTTAATTATATTATGTTCATTTGATCATTTCATATTACTACCCAATTGGACTATCTGCATGTTTACGCTAATAGAGTAAGGCTAAGAATGGTATAATTTAAATAAAATATACCTACATTTGAGTGAAAAGTGAGTGGGAAACAATTTTCAATATAAATAGGTAGTTTTATGTAATCCTTGTCACCAAGTCGTTATTCAAGTTTCTATAAACAGTTAACTAATAAATAAGCTCAATATTCAAGTACAATATAATGTACCAAATGTTTCATCTAGCTTGTACCTTGATAAGTCCCAGCACAAGAAGCATGAAAATTAGTATTCCTCCTATAATGGCAAGAATAATGATCCATGTTGCAATGTTTTCCGCTGGTATTTTACCCAAGAACATTGTGGAAACTGATGTTTTGTTGAAACTATAACAAAAATAAAAACAGTAATTTAATTGAACAATTGTTTTTAGGTGATCATCAAAAATGTTCTTTGGTAAGATGTGATAATACAACTAATAGAGTTTCATATGTCTATTTATAATGTGTATTTCTTTCCAAATGTTTGCAACGATTTCTTAAAATTTAACTCATAATTAATTATTACTGTTAATATCAGGGTTTTTGCGACCAGAGGCACAATTAAGACTTCAGTAGATTTTTTTTAGCACCGCGCCTTACTACCTCTTCAGGCTATGCACATGTTTACTAGTTATGCTAATGATTTAAATATGAGGAAGGTTGAATTTAGAAGAAGTCTACTCTCAATTGTGTGGACAACCATTTTGTAAAAACCACCCTCAGTACACCCAACTGGGATTCAAACCCTGATGTCCCTGCCATTGGGAGTCTAGTCTAACACGAGAGTGATGCTTCAGACCAAACAGCCACTGAAGCAGCTGACTCCAGTATAGTGGTGAGGTTATCAATAATTCTTTCCAATAAAAATTTATAATTGGACATCAAATCTTACCAAATAAACAACCTATTTTGCACTAAATGAAATTTAAAAAGGTAATTTTACTTCTATTATCTCAATTATTTGCAATTATTCTTTGACAGTAAGGCAATAAACTTTTTTATATCATCCCTAAATCTTCTGAAAGAAAAATAAATATCAAATAATATCATGAGTAGTTTTTATCCAATTATTAATCTAAAATATTTAACAAATTTCTCCATTTGCAAATCATCACTTGATAGTGTTAATTCGTATTTAAAGTGATTGTGATCTTTGCCACTGCATTTAATTGGCCAATTTCTCATAACTGAGAGAGTAAAATTATATTACTGCTCATGAATGGCTGTACTATTATTGGCTAGATCAGCATTTAGCAAACTAAAACTTGTGACATTAATTTTTGCGACCAACATACAAGTTTAAAACTTTCGTAATTTTATTAACAAAAATGACCAATTAAATATATAATAAGTGTGTTTTTGAACATGTGAACAAATGAGTAAGCTCGTTTATAATATTATGTGAAGTGTACTAGCATAAGCTTGTGTTAATGGTAATTATGGTAGTTATATGACTAATAAATGGGTTTTTGTGGGAAAATAAAGTTCCTTACTTAGTGTAAAATTTTTGTAACATGCAGCTAGAGACCTTACAGATGTCCATGTCGCCCTCGGGGGGAAGGGTTTGCCCACCTCTGAACTAGATAGTCATTAAGTTAGTACGGTAATGTGTCAATAGATGTCTCACACCCATTTAATAAAACAAAGCTGATGGGTATGGTACATACACCTTATTTTCAAATTAACCAGTTAAATGGTTAGTTAAGGCCTGCGGCCACATATGACTGGGGTACCATATTGGAGACCACTGTCTTAGATGCACATTACCACCCTAATTACTATATGACATAGTAAGCTCACATTAAATTTGATTAAAAAAAGTAAGAGTAATAAACTAGAAAGTGGAAACTGAGTGAGGAAAGCTCACCTATGCAATGTTTTTGTTTTTTTGTTTATAATAAGTGTTTTTTTTCTTCTGTTTTTGCCTATATTTGTGTTTGATAAAGGCAATAAAAGCAAAATAATAAAGTTTTATTTTGTATTTCAATCTTTGTGTGACATTTTCTACTGTATAAGATAGAATAGAGGAAGATGTCACCATTGTGTATGGAACTCTACCCACATATTTTCTTCTTTCCTTAGATAGTGTTTATTTACTTTATTTACATTCATTAGTTTATCTTACCTTATTGTTATCAATTTTCACGCATTGAAATATAATTTAGCCAATAAAATCACTAAGCATGGTAAACTCAAATTAGATCGAGTAAAAGTAGAGTAAAATAATGGCATTAATAACATATTGTAAATTTACTCTTCATAGAAATATTAAATAAATTGCAAAGATTTGTCAACAAATCGTGTGTTATGTGTGAGTGCATTAGTTATTATTATTATTATTATTATTATTATTATTATTAGCACCGCGTCTTACTACCCGTTCGGGTTATACGCTCTTACGCTAATGTGTAATGGTAGGGTGATTATGAGATGAAATGAAGGACCTACAGTTTAACGTGGAATCCGAACCACGGTGGAGGCCTGGCATTCCCCACATTCACAAGATAACTTGTCAGAGGTGAAGGAAGGGTTTGGAAATCAGATAAATCTGTGCCGAGACCGAGGATCGAACCCCGGCCGCCAGCATAGAAGTCTGACACCTTACCCCTAGACCACCAGGTCACCAAGTGCATTAGTTGCTTTAGTTCCTTTCAGATATGCGAAAATAATTTTGATTGTCGGAAATAAACAACTAAGCCATAACATTTCAGAATAAGATAAACAAATATGTGGTTTATAAAATATTTGTGTTTTAAATTATATATTTAGTAAATCATAATAGTGTAGCATAAAGTTTGGATTTTCCAAACAGCATATTCTTCAAATAAGATTTATTTTTTAAATTATTATATTCAACCCATGAACTAGTAACAGCGTATTCTTAATGATATGGATGAAAAATATTGTTTAGAGAAAATGCAGCTGCATTAAAATTGAGACATACTAGGGAAACCATTATGAAAAATCGCACGTGAAAAACCATTTCTAGTGCGCCACTATAGCAATTCAATCTATTTCAAGACAGGCCCCTTGGACTGTGGTACCATCAATGAACCCATATAATAGGTGAGCTTACTTGTCTGAGAGAGGATGTAGTGAATTATTCAGGTACTGATATATTGCCACTCCATTTGTTGACACCAGAACCACATCTTTTTGTCCATTATAGGATCTGTGAACAAGAAACGGCATTTGTGATATTCAAACAACATACACATAGTATTGCCAATAAAGTATTTTTAATTTGGTGTATATTAATAGATACAATTGTATATTATAGGCTTGTTGAAAATATTAAATAAATATGATTCGATCAAATAAACTAAGTAAAATACAATAGGCCCTCCGTACTATACGGCTGGGGCCCCAATATAATTACAGAAATGTATTATAATACAGTAATTTGGATTTACAAATCGCGTGTATAAAACTGTTGATTTTAATACTGTACAGTACTTTTCAATCATAAGCTCTGATGTATGTAATCTTTATCATATTCTTTAGATAAATTTCAAGGTTTTGTAAATATTAACGATGTTTTATTTAACTTTTCTCTTATATTTAGGTAAAATTCAAGTTTAAATCTTTGTTTGAAAAGTATGCAAGCTCGATAAACACAAATTTAAATATGCTATGAAACGCTACTAATATACAGTTATCACATACACATTGTGGGTGATGACTGCACAGAAAATTATTCACCCTCAAGATCTGGCTTATCCGGTTTTTTGATATTTGGATCGGCCAACCACCACACCAGGTAGGATAGTCACGAGCCTACTGCCAAATTAAATAATGAAAGAATTAAAGTCAAATTGATGATTTAATTCAAGTGAATATACAGTTGAAACTCTTTAATCTGTCATCCTTGGGACCTGACAAATACCAGACCACAGATTATGACTTCTAAGAACTATTAATATACCCCCTATGCCTAGGCACTAGGCTTGCCATATCACTCTGTATACTTATTGTTAGAATAAAGCTTGAAACAGGAAATAATACACTCCTTTTAACAACTCTTGGTCTCTTGGAAGACATAATTAAGGGCTAAAATACAGCCAGAATACAAACCAAAACAAGAATGTATAAAACCAAAACACTCGGCTGCAGAATGTAAACAAATTTGGCGCTTTTAATGTTGTTAATAACATCATCCTGGTGGCCACCCCTCAAACTAATGGTGCCAGATTCAAAAGGTGCCATACCACGAAAGTTGACAGACCTAAGAATTTTAATTGTAACTTTATAAGTGCAAGGCCTCAACATTTTTCAGCTCTACCATAAAGCAGGAGTGGTATCATGTTACTCTAAGAACAGGGAAGGTGGGTGTAATGTTTTTTCCATGTTACCGTTAGATCACAAGGTAGATCATGATATAATAAATTGTTGGCTTCTTACTCACCCAAACTTACTATCTAGAATTCATCTGACCTGACCTAGTAACCTGTAGCAACATTTGAATAAGTTAGGCATGTCTTATTTCGGATGTCGAGTAGAAAGACGTTATAAGAGGGGAAGCGTGGTTATTTCGTATCTGTATCTGGTGGGTGTCAGATGTTTGATTGATTGGTAAAGTCAGTGTTCAAATAATTTCCTGAGGAAAACACTCGTACATCCACTTTCTTGTGAAGTTTCACCAAACACCCATATGATCTCAATAACAAATTTCCAACATGTACCCCTCTCCCTACCCCCCACCCCTCCCTCATCCTCCACCCCGAAGCCAAATAGGTTCCTGTACCTCTGACCCCTACCTCCAGGGAAATTCACAAGACAAGGGGGACATAATGATTCCCTGAATGGTTAACGCCTTGGCAAGCTATTTAAAAGGGTTTATTTTAGTTTTCTTTTCCCTGTTCCCTTGTATTTTAAATCTTTACCCCTACACCTTACAAAAAAAGCTACTCTCTTTACTGTCGCTGCAAGGATAACAATATTTCCATAAGATGGGTGCCTCTAGATCAAAAGCAATTGATTTTTCTCAGTTAAATGCTCTCCTCCTAACAGTCTGGCCACCATGACCAAATTAAAATGCATAAAGGAATTCAGATGATAAAAGCCATGAAAATTATATAAATGATCCACTATCAAGTATCACAATTTCATATATATTTCAAAACCTTATCAAATAAAGAGAAAACTGATTGATAGTGGCTCATAGAAAATATTTGATTAAGGAAGAAAATAGATGTTGGATTTGAAAATGCCTTCAAATAATATGTTTTTTATGTATACATTGTACATTTTTAGTTTAAAATCGTGATGGGAACCTCAAAAAGTATATTCGACAATTCGAGAGTAAAAAGTTTGTGTTTTTTTTTTTAAATTTTAATTGGAAATTTGATTTAGAGCTTGAATACTGTTTATTGATGGTCCCACAGCAAAATAATTATAGGAAAAACTTAAAAACTAGATCCTTTACCAGTAATTTAACACAACTGAATGTATGAATGTTATAATGAGTGCATTTTAGAAAAAATGATATTGACATATTTTAGTTATTATTTTTATTATTTTTCTAAGCACTGTGTCTGACTAACCATTCAGGTTATATGCCTATGCACTAATTACTCTAATGCATTATGGATCAGGAAGGTTGAATTTAGAGGAAGTGTACCCCCATTTGCATGGTGAAAGAGTAGAAAACCCTTTAGTAAAAACTGCCTTTATTAGACCCAACCAAGATTGAACCACGATCTCCATGTTATAGGCAGCCTAGTTTATTGTGAGAGTAACACCTTATACCAAACGGCCACCAAAGCATACTATGTTCTATTATGCTGTTATATTTCTATTAACGATTCTGGGTTATAATTCTAATTATAGATTCGGGATTCGATAAGGTAAGTTGAAGATTTTGATTTGTAAAATATTGGATTCAACTCCTCTCTAGTTCCAAGTATTATCAAAATACCATTTCTCATAAAAGGAGTGTATTAACACAAGTGTAAAATAAAATGTTACAAGTTATTCTTATAGCTACAACAAGTGATCCAAGTCTGCTCACCTAACAGCCTAAGATTAGGCGCATACGCAAGTGCACCATTGCCTTAGTGTAGGAAGAAAGAAGGGGTCCCACCCTGGCACATGTGACAGTCATGCACAGTGTGTCTGGTTGACTGCAGTTAACAAAGAGTGTCCTATTGATTGGTAGTGTTTCTAGAGACGATAGTTCTCCATCTTGATTGTTTCAAGCGTCTTCTCCGGTGAGACCCGTCGGGCAACGCCCCAGACTGGGGCTCATCTAAAGACACCCCACTTCCCTCAGATATATTGTCTGTGTAGAATGGGAACTTTGATGCTTTGCAGTTGAATGGTTGGTTGTCTAGGTATACCTGTAGTAACAATAGTAATCATCAGCATCATTTTTAAGTATTTTATTTGCAAATTATTTACAAATGCCGGAACATTAAAATTCATTCCTCTTAGTAAAAGTATGAATACAACTATTCAGATAGCTGAGTCAATAAACATGTTATTCGCATGATAATTTGTTGTGGGGAAATTTAATACTTAATTTGTTGTTTGGATTTTAAACTGAGGACGTGCAAAATCTGACACTATTTTCTGTGGTATTTTTAAACCATTTAATTATATTGTTTATAAAATTATAAAATCTTTAATATAATAAAACTGTCCATAAAAGGCAGTTTTAATATATTGTTTGGATGTTTTATTTTAATGTTATCACTTTCTAGGGAGCATGATAAATAGGTGATTAATTTTGTAATATTATGATATCTCATTTTTCATTTATTTGAGGTATTTAAGGTGCTCTTTCTGAACCCACTGATTATATCAGCACATGACTTATAAGCTAACTTAAATCTAGAAGTGACGCAACATCCAGCCCCCAGCCATTAATTCATCACTATTAAAGGGTAAACCCGCATTTCCCCAATGATAAATTGTTCGGCCCTGCCAGGAATCAAACCCGCGACCCTTAACTCAATATGCAGACACACTACCGACAGAGCTGAGGTGTTTGACTATAATATATCTCAGTTTTATAGGGACTTGAATGGAATTCTTTAGATATTTTTATAAAATATTTATTGAATAATGAACAAATGAATGAATGAGGAAAGTCCCACATTTAATTAATTACATTATTACCTTGCGCAGAACATTTTAGTTGGTCACTTTAATATAACCATAATATCTTAGAACAGATTTTTTAATAAACATCTTTTTATACAGCTCTTAGGAATATTAAAAAAAGAGTCTTATAAGCCAATTATATCTCATAATGGTTTCTTGAATATTGTACTACATTTTGTCTTCACATTAAGTTAAATATTTTTAATGCATAACATAGGCTATAAACAAAAGATTTGACTATGGGTGACTTGGCGGTCTAGGGGTGCTGGGGCTCAGGGGTTCAATCCTGGGTCCTGGCACAGATTTATCTGTTTGCCAAACCCTCCCTTCACCTCTGACAAGACGTGTATTAATCACAACTTGTGAATGTGTGGAATGCCAGGCCTCTACTGTGGTTCGGATCCCACGTTAAACTGTAGGTCCTCAATTTCATCTCTCAATCACCCTACCATTACACATTAGCGTAAGTGCGTATAACCCAAACAGGTAGTAAGACGTAATAATAATAATATATTTGACTCAATAATAATAACATGCGTACATAGTTGTCACATTTTATCGACAGTAATTCAGTGGCACCATAGGTGGATTGGTAGGTTCCTAGCAGTCCGGGACTACAAATATGATGGCCCTTCCTACCTAAACTGTTTCAGTGTGAGCAAAAGTGGTGAGTTGAAGTATTTACATTGTTATTATTAGTCCATTTAATTTCTAGTGAATTTCACTAACATTATTGATGAATACATTGCAATTCAGTCCACTTAAAATATCAGCTTCTATTTTATAATGATATTATCGAAAATTATTTTAAATTGTTAGTAAATAGCTGGGAATGGGACCTTATTTTTTTTTTAATATTTTAAGTTTAATAATGTTCCTTTATCCAATACTTTTGCAAATCAGTCATTATTCATTAATGCTTATATGTTTGGCTTAAGAATTGTTTCCAAACAATACCAAGAAACAACAAACGAACAGTTCAAAATTAATTGCCACTGTCTATATTAACAAATTATATATTCTGTACACTCTCAGACTTACTCACTGGAACTTTTGGTTAAGATTTAATATAAATGATCGTTTAGAATCGAATGGATGACTATTTTAGTTTAAAGTAGTTGTGGGAGCCCAAATTAAACCAGCCCATGTATAGATGGCCCACTCAACTCCCAAGTGGCACGCAATCTGTCCACCAAGACATTTGTATTATTATAAATATAAGGTGAACTCACCTCAGGTTGGTACAACTTAAGGAAGTTGATTGTCTTCCCTCCTGCTTTTAATGTGATTGGAACTTGAAACTCCATCTGTACACTATCAACGGGACTTGGTCCATAGTTTCTAACCTAGAACCAACCCACTCTTATAAACCACACCATATATATAATGATTAATCAACCCATGCATGGGAATTTTAGTTGTTGGGTAGTACTTATAACTATGGTGATTCATTTGGAAATAATTTATAAAGTATTTTAACTAGGGCTGGGCCGATCATGCCGATGCTATTTGTTGCAGAATTGTACTTAGAAAAATTCAGATTGATTGCCTGTCCACAATTGAGATTTAGTGAAAATAAACAGAGTCCAGTAACATTGTTACTCCTATGGGACTTGTAAAATTTTTTGGTATTGAAAGTTGAATCGTGGTCGCGTTAAGGTAATACTAGTAACGCTTCTTATGGCAATCTGGCAAATATTGATATTTTCCAATTTTAAGTGAAAAAAGTGTCTTTTTTAGGTCATTCATTGATGTCAATCATTTGGTTTATTTTATTTTAAATGGTTCAAAGAGCATATGCAGTAATGATATTAAAAATAAATGTTTATGTATGTTGTTTTTATTTCGATCAGCAAAGTTGGTTTGCTTTTCAAAGTTTTCAAGAAAACTTTTAGAATTAATTTATTTATAATTCACTTTATTATTGATCCTACCATATTTAATATATAATTAGTTTAAGTTAAATTGATTCCTATTTTTCTCATTGTTAAGTTTGTGGTTTTATGTTGGTATTTAGTCTTAGCTTCACTAGAATCTTCCCCATTTTTAACATCACTTGAATCTTCCCCAATTTAACATCTCTTGAATCTTCTCCAATTTAACATCCCTTGATTCATTCTCAATTTTAACATCCCTTGAATCTCCCCAATTTTAACATCCCTTGAATCTTTCTCAATTTTAATCTTGAATCTTTTTCAATTTCAACATCCCTTAACTCTTTCTCAATTTCAACATCCCTTGACTCTTTCTCAATTTCAACATCCCTTGACTCTTTCTCAATTTTAACATCCCTTGACTCTTTCTCAATTTTAATCTTGAATCTTTTTCAATTTCAACATCCCTTGACACTTTCTCAATTTCAACATCCCTTGACTCTTTCTCAATTTTAACATCCCTTGAATCTTTCTCAATTTTAATCTTGAATCTTTTTCAATTTCAACATCCCTTGACTCTTTCTCAATTTTAACATCCCTTGAATCTTTCTCAATTTTAATCTTGAATCTTTTTCAATTTCAACATCCCTTGATTCATTCTCAATTTTAACATCCCTTGACTCTTTCTCAATTTCAACATCCCTTGAATCTTTTTCAATTTCAACATCCCTTGACTCTTTCTCAATTTTAACATCCCTTGAATCTTTCTCAATTTTAATCTTGAATCTTTTTCAATTTCAACATCCCTTGACTCTTTCTCAATTTTAACATCCCTTGAATCTTTCTCAATTTTAATCTTGAATCTTTTTCAATTTCAACATCCCTTGACTCTTTCTCAATTTTAACATCCCTTGACTCTTTCTCAATTTTAACATCCCTTGAATCTTTCTCAATTTTAACATCCCTTGAATCTTTCTCACTTTTAACATCCCTTGAATCTTCCCCATTTTTAACATCTCTTGAATCTTTCTCACTTTTGACATCACTTGAATCCTCCCCAATTTGAACACCCCTTTAATCATCCCCAGATTTAGTTTCACTTAAATCTTCTCCAGTTTTAGCTTCACTTAAATCTTCCCCAATTTTATCTTCACTTGAATCTTCTTCGAATGGTTCAGATGGGATGACCTTGTAAAGATCTGGCGGGTTCAACATCAGTAATAAAAGATTGGTTCTAAGAATTGGTGAACCAAATGCGGCTTATTCGATTGTAGCATAGTTGGCCGATGATTGGGTTTGAGATCTGCATCGGCCCAGCCCTAATTTTAACTGTGTGTTTAAATACAATCATGAAAACATTTTTAAACATTTATATTGGAAACTACTTAATTGTTAATACCTCATATGAGTGTATGACTATGAGGTCTTCTATTTTGCTTTCATTCTGTTTGGAATACAGCAATTGATCTTGGCTTGATTTCCTAGGGAAAAATTAAACAACCATTTTATCTTTAATGTTTGAACATTAGCTTGGAATTAAATATACATTAGCTTACAATTAAATCATCATAAATAATAATATAGCTATAGACATTCTTTTTATCACTTATATTAAGCATATATTTGCTTGAAACATGAGCTAAAATAGAGTAAATATATTAAAGAACATCAAACACAAATAATGTGGTAAAATTTATAAACCTAGTTAATACTTAAATTACATTTTACTTAGCTTAATCTCATTTACAATTGAAATCATTCCTCTTCATGCACTGCAACAATTAATTATTGATATAAAATAAAGATTGCACTGACCCCACAATCCTAACATCAGAGATTGTATGTAAAGGTACATGAATTAATACATTGTTGTCCGCGTTGTTTTGCTCATCTCCGACACTAATTGCCGTGACGTTGAACGTGAGTTCTTTAGTGTTAGCTGGTACACCTTTCATGTCCAGTTCCAGTTCTAACACCCTCTGAAAACATTAAAAATACGATGTTGTCTGCATTACTTTTTTATCAGTATTTTTGTAGGCTGTTGTTAAATGAATCACTGGTTTATGTCTTTAAAGAATTAAGATTTAGCAGTCACACTCTTTCTATTGTTAACATTGTATGATGTATGCGCATAGTAATTATTTCAGGACACATTTGGATGTTTTTACTAAATTTTACAATTATATACAATGAATATCGGTCTCATAATTAATTAATGGGCATTATCTCACCTTAAGTATAGCTTAGGTGGTTATTATTATTAGTGTAATCTCACCTTTTCATCACTGATAAGTGGATTGCCTGTGTCACACTCTAGATGTAAGTACTTAATGGTGTTTGTGGTAGAGACCTGCTGGCAGGTAGGAGGCATTCTAACCAGTGCTGTCTCTCTTGGTATTTCTACAATCACTCGACTCAGGAAAGCTGGTTCCAACAGGCTTATCACAGTGACGTGCAGTGATACCGTCTCAAGTGTTCCGATAATATAGGGTAATCTGCATGGGAAGAAACAAAACTAGGCTCTAAGTGATGAACGAGTTTGATTAATTAACTCAATAAGTTACCCGCATTGATGATTCATACTGTTTAAAACATCTATCTTGCAATAAAATTATTTTCCAGTGGTGAAGAGGTCAGGGTATGAATCCTCTTCAGGTATAATAAGAGTGATTTTTCCTAAATGGTTTTTCCATCTTCCCTCATGCACATTTGGGTATATTTCTTATAAATTATACCTACACCATTAGTGTTGATACTCATAGAGCCTTGACGAGTGGTCGGATATGCTGCACATATTGTAATGATCACACAGTAAATGTGTCTAGCTTTGAGACAGGAATAATCCTGACTAGTTACAATTTTGTGGGGTTTTTTCATAGCATTCTGTCATTCATCTAAATTAATACCAATGCAGTTTATGTTGTTAATAACCTCATGTTTAGCACAACAGTAAAAAAACATGTTAACTACAGGCGAGTTTTTGCGGTTGACCTGGTATCGATGTTAACAAAATGTTTATGACCAAGGGTGACTTAGCAGTCTAGGGGTAAGGTATCGAACTTCTGTTCTAGGGGTCCAGGGTTCAATCCTCAATCCCGGCACAGATTTAGCTGATTGCCAAACCATTCCTTCACCTTTGACATCATGTGTATTAATCATATTAATCATAACTTGGGAATGTGTGGAGTGCCAGACCTCCACCATGGTTCGGATTCCACGTTAAACTGTAGGTCCTTCATTTCATCTCACAAACACCCTACCATTACACATTAGCGTAAGTGCGTATAATCCAAATGGTAGTAGGACTCGGTGCTAATAATGATGATGATGATGATGATGATGATGATAATGTAAATTTAGAGCATGTACTGAGTAAATTAATGATAAGAAATCTCCTTTAATAATAATAATAATTTATTACCAAGACAATACCAGAGCTTAGTTTGGCAACACTTTCCTTGACCAGATGAAAGAGTATGGTTACGACCAATGAGCCGAGAATTGGTGCGCCAATTTCAAAACAGCATCACTTCTTATGTTAGATTTAAACGCCTATAACTTCGTAATCAATGGATTTTAAGTTTTATTAATTATAATTATTATTATTATTAGCACCGCGTCTTACTACCCGTTCGGGTTATACGCACTTACGCTAATGTGTAATGGTAGGGTGATTGTGAGGTAAAATGAAGGACCTACAGTTTAACGTGGAATCCGAACCACGGTGGAGGCCTGGCATTCCACACATTCACAAGATGTCTTGTCAGAGGTGTAGGAAGGGTTTGGAAATCAGATAAATCTGTGCCGGGACCGAGGTTTGAACCCCGGCCGCCAGCACAGAAGTCTGACACCTTACCCCTAGACCACCAGGTCACCTTAGTTTTATTAAATTAAAATGGACAGCAATTACTAGCTAGAAACACATTACAGTAAGTAGGCTGTTTAGTTATGGATAAAAATGAGTACTATATGATCTAGGCCTATTTAATATTACATACGTACCTAATGTTTTCTTAAGGTTATTTTTGTAAACGTGTATTTTGCTTAACATATTGTGTAAATATTAGAACTAGACCAAATAAGCACAAATCTAACTAAGAATAAAATTAAAAAGTTCATTTTTCATCGATTTGCAGTAGAGGATTGATTACATAAATGGTCAGAACCATTTTGTCGAAAACACTTGATATCAAGACATAACCAAGTCAATCACGAAAACTCGCCTTTTATTAACTTGAGACAACTGCTTGGACCCTATGACAGTGTACCACTCACTTGATGTTGAGTAACTCTGCCGTGAGTTTGAGGTCTGTCCTACATGTGTCTTCCTCTCCGCAACCTGTAGCATAAGGTACCCTCAGAACCACCGTGGAGGGCATGTCTGGGTCCAGAATTGGGCAAGTCTTGCAAAACTCTTCAACATAAGAGTGACAATGTACTTATTTATTATATAGTAAATTACTTTACAGCTCACTAATTTGATATTATTTCACTAACTCAATAATAATAATAATAATAATAATTATTATTATTATTATTTGAAAATTAAATATTTTGAAAGATGTATTATGAGTTTTCAAATTAAGTTAGAATTAATTGACCTGAAACGCGCCCATCCTCGGGCCGAGTTGTTATGATTGCAACTATTTTTAAAAAGGATGGTGTGTGGGGCAGAGGGTATAAGAAGATATTTAAAGGAGAAAAAAAGAGGGGAAAAAATTGAATGGGTCCCTTCTTTAAATAGTTTCATCAAGATATTAATGTTAAAAAATCGCCAGAGGAGAGGCATTATATTTCCCTTGTATATTAAGATTCCCTGGGGCGGATGTGGGAAAGAGAACTACAGTTGGACACTAAGGGACTACCTTAACAACACTAGTTTTTCAAACTTTGGTACCACTAGGCCACATAAAAAATGTGTTCTCACTCTTTATTCAAATACATGTTTAAAAAATAAGACCTAGTAATAGGAATATAACTCAGAACCTTTGGGTTAGCGCACTAACTGAGCTATTCAGGATTCTCTTGTGTTCCATGTGAGGGTTTTACCAGACTGACAAGTGCGTGAGTGAGCGACTGCATGACCAAACTGGCAAGTGAGTGCGTAATTAGAAGATACTAGTTAATTAAAGAAAATGTCTCTTCACACATCTATATTTCTCGCAAATTCTTAGAACAAATATTGTATCTGTATGAAAAAGAAATAAATGGTACAGAACTCCGCATGGACTTTCTCACTCTATTGTTTGAAAATTGAGATATTTACTCAAAACTCGTAATATTTGTAAAACTGAATAATATACACTAGCAAACCCAAGCACAAATTGCACTATACTTATGTAAAACTTTTTTTTAGTCCCGGTTTTAAATTTAATAATTTTGTTTTTAAAGAATTAATGTCCTCATTTGTATGTTTGGACCGATAAAAAAAAAATACCGATGTTGGGTCTACAAGGGTCAACACTTCGTATTAAAATTTCAACTTCTGGTTAAAATTTTCAACATTTTATTAGGTGTTACAAATCTTCATGCCATTTCATTGCTATTAAATTCCTCATTTATAAATTTTGACCAATAAAAAATGTAAATATTGACTACTTGAGTCTAAAATAGATATATATCACTGTTGTATAAACATTTCTCCTAAGAGGTTTAAGGAAAAACAACATAAAACTTTTAGAGACTTATATTTAATTACTCTATGGCATTGGATAAATATTGCGTTAAAACTTAAGTAGTATCTCTTTACCACTAAAGCTCACAAAATTGTATCATTATATTTGCCCCAATAGCTCAAAAACTGTTGGATTTATAAAAATATATTTCATATAAAAGTTTTTTATTTTTAATAGTATTACAATTTACAATGATAAGTTATTTAGTATCTCAAATAGTTGCGGAGATACGTAAGTTTCTGCTTCTGTAAAGTACCCTTAAATTCATTTTCACGATAAAATGATAATAGCCAGTTTATTTATAATCTTAATCAACACTTGGATACGAATTTTAATCAAAATCGTTAGAGCCCATTTAGGAGAAATCATCCTCAGTACACCTGGCTGGGACTCGAATCCCAATCTCCCTATCATTGTCAGTCTAGTCTAGCGAGAGTGATGTCTTAGACCATGCGGCCTACTTAATGATATTGAACCATCACCCCACGATTAGCTATACAGTATATAAGTTGCCTAAAATAAGTGGTAGAGAGAACTAGCATGCTAGTCTTACATTTCAAGGTCTTCCCTCCACAAAGCTGGTCTTGACTAAACCCTACTTATAAGGCCTTCTTTATTCACCTTCACCATTTTCATTAATTTAAAACCACATACACTCGGAATAGTTAAAAACATTTGGGGTGGTATGTGGGAACGTTAGTGAATTCTTAATGAACCAGTTGTGTGAGCCCAAGCACACTATCGCTTCCCGTTTTAGCCTATGATAATGCAAGCAAACTCACGTAGCATCCATTTCCTCCCAGGACATCATCTTAGGGGGTAGGGGGGAATCAAGTAGCCAGTGACAAGATCATTCAGTAACAATGGAAACATTTTTAGTATCCTGAAGTGTTTTAAAATCAGATATTAGCTGCACCGGTGGTGGATTGGCGTGTTGCACTTGATAGCTGTTGATGAGGAGGCAAAGGTTTAAATCTTGGCTCAGTGAACTGAGGGTGGTTTTAACAACTGATTTATTAATAAAACTAGACTGTACCGGGTCGAGTGCATACGTTTGTAAAATAGAACCAGCTTATCTTTCAAGCGCGCACGCTCAGTCGCTTCAGTCTGGCCACCTCTCATTACAACCCATGTGTTTTGGTTATTTTTTAGTCGCTCGCTCAGTCCGGCTGTACCCTTAAACTTTCTTCTCTCTAAGTAAAGGTAATGTAAGCGTCTCGAATATTATAAAAATATATTTTATTAACCTTAAATTAAAGTTATAATTATAATAGATAGTTAATTACGATACCTTCAGTAGCTCGCCTTCTTCGAACTGGAATAGGAAGGTTATCCTGCAGTTTATACTCTAGAGACACTGCTATTGGTTTGGAGAAATCTTGCAGACCTTGCTGAGAATATATTCACATTTTTTATATAGTTCCCTGTTTACATTAACTATGTTCATTCCAAATACTACTTAAAACAGATTAATGGTTCAGTGTTTACATTCCTAATACTAATTAAAAAGATGAATAGTTCAAAGAAGTACATAGAATACTATGATAATTTTAAATTACATATTATGAAAGAAGGTGCAAGAAAGAGGGATAGAAATGAATTTTTTTTTATTATTTTTTTTCCTCGGTGACCTGGTGTCTAGGGGTAAGGTGTCAAGACTTCTATGCTGGCGGCCGGGGTTCAATCCTCGGTCCCGGCAAAGATTTATCTGATTACCAAACCCTTCCTTCACCTCTAAGAAGACATCTTGTGAATATGAGGAATGCCAGGTCTCCACCGTGGTTCGGATTCCACGTTAAACTGTAGGTCCTTCATTTCATCTCACAATCACCCTACCATTACACATTAGCGTAAGTGCGTATAACCCGAACGGGTAGTAAGACGCGGTGCTGCTAATAATAATAATAATTATTATTATCTTTTTTCATATTCTATCCTTCTTTCCTATACTATCTTCCAAAAAGTACCTCAGAAATAAATTTTTTAGAGGTTTTCTTTAAAAGAGATATACCAATCATTATAATAATTATTCCCAGAACTATTTTTTCATTCTACTATATTTTAGGTTGGTATTGTTTCATAGTACTCCTAGCCTTACCTTTATCTTGACAGTGAAATTTCTACAGACAGGTAGTCCTAGTTCAAGAGTCACATAATATGTGTAAATATTTGTAGAGTAGCCAGGATCAAAGTAAAATTGTGCTCTTCCATATGTCGGATCCACCTTCATTGTCAGGTCAGCTCCTAGACAGAGTTCAGTATGATATCTTTAAAAAGATATATAGGTAATATGTATGTTTTAAATTAATATAAAATGTATAGATACAAATATTTATACATTTTAAATCTTATTAGTCTATTTCTTGTCACACATTTACTTCTTTGTTATAGATGAGTCTGTGTGCGCCCACACACATGCACACACACACGCACACACACATCATAAATGAACCCTTATCAAATTATTTGATACTTTTTGTCTGTTGTGTATAGTTTAACAAATCGATTTATTGTGAACTGTGATTTTATAGCCACCAGTACTACATTAATCACAAACCAATACAATCTTAACCTTCAAACTGATGTGCACCACAAAATCTAATCAAATTAAACTATACACACAAGGAAAAAGTTTAAACATGCGGCTCACTAAACAAAGAATATACCAAGCAAGGAAACACCCACAATGTTGCTAAACGAGGCATCATAAAGATGGACATGGAACCAATGATTAGGACAGTTCGCAATCCTGTCACCCCCAAGAAGAATGTTCATTGAAGTGAAGTTTCAATAAGACAGTGTTTCTGTGGCAGAGCCCTTCCACTACACCACACCACGTCTCACATATAGAAAATATTCCCCCAAACACTGTATATTCGGAGAAAATGTACTAGGATATGTCCCCTACTAAAGAAACCATTCCAGTTTTACTTACCTATAACACGTACAAACTTTCCAAAGAAACTTATGCACACAGCGACCCTAAAGTGTGAAGCATTGAAACTAATCTTGCGCACATCCGCTGTGATCTCAGCGTGAAGTGAGACCACAGGCCGAGATTTGAGCACTACAGCATGTCCTGAATCATAGGCACCAACTGCCACATCTTGAACAAAATATTAATTCAGATTGAGCTATAAATATGGATGAGCCCCTCAAATCCTTAAACCCTTAAGGATATTCGAGACTCTAGGCTTCAACAAAATTTCAGATTTGAAATTTTGGAAAAATAAAATTTCAAATTTGTTGTTTGAACTGCGTTTTAGAGCTATCATAATTCTACTAGTGGTTTAGACCAATCTAATGATAGGTTTAAGCTAGGAAGACTTCATGACATTAATTTACCACTTGATGTGAAGGAGAATAGGGTACCAGAAGATTGAAAGAAGGGAACTATAGTACCGGTTTTTTAAGAAAAGAGATAGTATGTGGTGTACGAATTAAAAGGGAATAATGCTGATGTGTGAATATACAAACACATATGAGAATATATTATAAAAGAGAATAATAAAGAAATTGGAAGGAAGATGGAGATAATAACAGCACGGATTTAGTGGAAAAGAGGTCTACCATAGACTTGATAATGTTGTATAACAGCTGAGGGGAAGAAAATACAAATTTGGAAAAGAATCGGTAATGGTATTCCATGGTTGTGGAGAAGTCATTTGATAGTGTGAATAGAAATAAAGTCTGGAAAGCGATGGAGGAGGTTGGAGCTGAAAGAGAAGTTGTAATGAGAGTAAAGAGTATGTATGAGGATAACAGGAGTTGTGTTAAGGTGGAAAAGAGGTGGACGGAGTGGTTCCAAATAAAAAATGTAGTGAAGTAGGGTAGTGCTCTCTCACCAATGCTATTTGTAAAGTTATTGGAAATGATCATGAATAAAGTGGTAAGGATACTAGGGGAGGAAAAATTAAGGCCATAATGTTTGCTGATGTCTTGATGATATGGGGGAGAAGGAAGAATAAGTACAGAAACAGATGTAGAAATGGAATGAGGAAGAGAAAAAGAGTGTAGAATGAAATTTAACAAAGCTAAGTGTGAAGTGAAGATAATGACAAGAGAGAGAATAAGACCTAGTAGAGCTATAAAGTTTAATGGATTAGAAGTGAGAAAGTTACAGAATTAAACATATCTTGGAAGCATGAGAATAAGAGAAAACACATTACTGAAATATTTACACTTACCATTGTAATGGTTCCCATCAATATCAAGCCCTTTAGAAATACTAATCCCAAATCCGAATATAGCATCATCTATCTGAGAGGCTGCAATCCGTTGGCTGTGTTTTGGGTTAATGCCGGTTGGTTTTCCGTTATAAATATATATTACACCTCTTCCAGAATTCTCATATGGTGCTCCCACGGCAATATCTACAATTAAAAAAATAAATAAACTAAGCTGTAGGAAATATGCCAATTTAGTAACTAAAACAAAAGTTAAATCATGTAAGGTTATTAGATTATTTGAGGTATTTACTTAGCGTGTACTTTCTGAACCAACATAATTATTATATTGACACATAAGAATTTCTATGAGCGATTTTGCCAGGAAAGGTGTTTTCACATTTTTAGCTTCCAGGGTTCTTTTACACGCCACAATCGACATGGGACCGACACTTTACTTCCTCTACGAAGGAAGTTGTACTTCGGATTTTCATCGCTCAGGAAAAATCCTTTGACCCCGGTTGGGTTTGAACCCATGAACATCAGCACCTAAGGCAAGACCACCAAGGTCAACCTATGCAAAGTTCAAATTTGTTTTCACAAACTTTATGCTGATGAGCAAAGTTTTTGGGTGTAAAGTTAATTGTGTTTTATTTCTGAAGATATTAATTACAATGAATCATATTTTTTAGTTAGATAGCTTAATTGTATCACTGTATTACCTGCGTACCCATCCAGATTAATATCTCCAATATTAGCAATGCTCGAACCAAAGCGTGCACCATGTACACTGGAGCCCATTATTTCACTAGCCACTTCAGTCATTCTTCCCTGAAACAGATTATCAGTACTATACTTTTTATAAGATTTAATAAACACTTATTTCAAACAGAAGGTTATACCAACAATACACTTATTTTAAACAGATGGTTATACCAACAATACACTTAAAGATACCTAAAGACAGCAAAAACTCTTAGCTTAAAAACACAATACTATCACTACTAATTACAAGTAGGTACACTTTTGGTAATGTGATAAATTAAAAACACAATTAGGGCATCACAATTAGGGTATCAACTTGTATTAAACTAAAGCTCTTATAATTTTCAATTTTCACAGCTAGCAAAGTTACTAGATCACACATCAAATCATGTGATCTGCAGCTGTCACTTTTGATTGATATTATCTTAACCTAAAAGATAATATTAATAGTATGATACATCTGTATCAATTTTGGCCTGTAGCAAGCAGTATTCCTCAAAATAACTACTAAGCATTAAATCTTTGTCTGTTGTATTTCAACTAAGAAATGTATTCTTTAAATTGAAAAAGATCAACAGCTGGACACGAGAATCAAACCCCAGACCTTTGGCTTAGTATGCCAACACTCTAACCACTGAGATATCCAGGAATCTTCACATGCCCAGGGTCATTCTTCACTCATATTTTAAGGCAGTCTCTAAGATGGACATGCGGAAATTATCCGCTACATATGAACGATCAATTAAGATCACGAGCTATCAGATAATACAGCCACCTTCAACTCAGGAAGACTTTATGCAGCCAATAGTACAATGGTAACTGTACATATGCGAATATGATATTTAATATCATATGTAGCTGACGATTTCCACACATCTATCACAGATTCTGCTAGAGGTGTGCAAAGTACACTTTTTCAATTTGAAGTGAACTTGAATCGAATATATAAAATATTCGCGAAGCTGAATCAAAGTTCAAATATTTTCTTTTAGTTGTTGTATGCTTGAAAAAATATTATATTGTGGGTATTTAAATTACTTTATGCACTAAAATTACTTGGAAAATGTTTTATTACTCTGACAAATCAAGTTACAATCACAATATGCAATTCAATTTCTTTAATATAAATATTAATTTGTAATGTACAAAACAGCTCAGAATGGCTATAATTGAACATAAATCGAGTGTTTTAGCCGTCGGTATTTTTACTGACTCAGCTTGAAGCCAGAATTTGTTTTGGAGTGAAGTCGAAGGTGATGTTTGTTTTGAAGCTTTGGACACCCCTAGATTATGCCTTAAAATATGAGTGAAGAATGACCCTGTACATGGGACGACTCTTGGATAGCTCGGTGGTTAGAGCATTGGCGTAAGTACTAGGCCACAGGTCCTGGGCTCAATCCTCGTGTTCAGGTGTCATTTTTCAATTTAAGGAATATGCTATTTATACGCGACTATAACCATAATTACAAATATAATAGCTTGGCTATTAAATACATTGAGAAAGGTATGGTACTTATTCACAAACTGTGCACGCACGCACACACACCCACACTCACACACATTCAAACACAAAAGAACTTGTTTTCTTACCTCTTCCTGGTTAATGTAGACATACACCCTGCCCTCATCCCCTATTGGTAGTCCTGAGTTGTGAATCCCCAGGGAGTGAAGTGGTGCTCCTACCACAAGGTCGTCCAGACCATCGTTGTTCAAGTCTACAACACACAGTGTTGCACCAAAGTACTCTCCCATCTGGTAGCCCTCCAGTTCCAATAGGATCTTAAGTGGCATGTCGTTGTTCCAAGGGAAGTCGAAGATAAACACCTGTAGATCAACAAATCAACAACTATGATGATGGAAGTACCACTAATGTGCATAAAATCAGAGCGCTACATATATTTTGGTGTGGACATGGTTTGTAAATTACATCATCCGTTTAGAACTGCTTTTGTCAAAACGATGGCTAGCAGTTTGTAACGTGTTAGTCACTTTCTGACACGAACACTCAATGAAACCCCACAATAGGTTTAAAACTATTAATACCAGATCTAATAAGTTCTAGTAATGTGTGGCAGATATAGACTCACTGCGACATCATAAGCGGAGACGCCCAATTCTCTTCAAAAATGCCCCAGCGAACGAGGCAACTTGGCTTCGAAGACCAATACACAAAAACATATAACACATGGGCCAGACGATGAGTAAGTGAGAGAGGCTTCATTCGGGGACTTACCAACAGACCTCGACGAGCGATAGTTGTCGTGTGGCGTGCTCTTTGATGATTACCACCCCCCTTCGTACATGGAGATAACCTTGCCAAATTTTGTTAGTCTCACTGGTATATCTATTCTATTGTAACCACCTGTCGGAGGAACTGCTGGAAGAAATTCACGAGCATCGCTAAGACTACGTTCTGAAGACCGTGATGGTTGAGGTGTCTGTCTCACTTCCTCGTCGCAGAGCAAACTACGGCTGATACTATAAGTACTATGGATGCTGTACATTTCATTGAGCTTTGAGCTCTATTGTTCTATGTCCAAATGAGTAGTTTTTTGTATGTCAGTTCTACTGACTTGTTTCTCTATGCCCTTAAGGCATTGATTATTTTGTTGAGCTTTGAGCTCAATTGTTCTGTTTCCATATGGCTGCGGCTAGTTTAAACAATAGAATAAAATAATGCAGTATACCAGTTATTTATTGCTTTGTTTCATGACTTAATTGGGTCTGTAACTGACACTTGTCTTTGATGTATCTAACTGTGTACTGGTATGCGGTGCGCAACCTGTGGAAGTGCTACTTGTCCATAGTAATGGCCCGCGGGGTTTTGTCAGTTGCCTACGGCCTCCTTGTGGCGCCTTTAGCGTTATTCGAAAATTATCACTATTTTGTCTAGTAATATTGTCCCCTTTCCAGGGTAACAGAATAAATACACTATTGATTGCTCAGGCAGTACTAATCAGGAAGAGTCCGGCTATAATATCTGTAGCGTCTATATTCCTGGTAGTTCGCCATTTACTAGTTGTAAGATAATAGTTTCTCTTCTAGGAGCTTATAACGTTGTAATGACTAACTCCCTATGGAGTTAATTGAAACTAATTAGCTCATGTTAATTACCTCCCTTGTAGCTCCTTAAACTGGGACTGTTGTAGGTTTATTATATATTATACATTTAGATTCACGTGGAAATAATCCCTTTTATACCTAAACCAGTGGTTCTTAAAGTGTGTTTTGAAGCACCCTAATGTGTCTTGCCATGAAAATATGGAGACATTTATAACAAAGTTTACAAGTTTCCGTAAACAAATATTATTGTTTTAATTAATATTAATTTAATGTCCCTACAATTAATTTTTAAATCTCTAAAAAGTGTTTTATTTTAATTTAGGACTTTACAAAGGATTTTATTAACTTCAAACAATTTACACATTAGGATGTTTCATACCAAAGATGCCACAAAATATTGGGATGTATTAAAATGACAAAAATGTTGATAAATACTTGTATAAACTAACAACTTAAAAATAATTTTAAAATGTGTCTGTCAGGAATGAAATCATTTATCTTTAGCATGCTACTTTAGTGGTTGCAATGCCCCTCCTTGAGTACCAGTTCCCACATTGCTTGTTGCATAGTCTAACTGCTAACACATCACTTTCATATTATACTGAATTGCTAATGATTAGGAGATTTGGATTTGAATCCCGTTGGGTGTACTGAGTTTTTTTAATGGTATTCCAAATTTCCTCCAAGCAAGTTTGGGTACAATTCCTCCATCAGCATAAGGTGTATAGCTCGAACAGGTACTAAAACACAGCAAATAAAAGCAATACTTATAATTCAACTGACCTTTCCTTTATAGTTAGCTGCTCTTGGTGCACCACTGACATACAGTGTCTGAGAGGCGTTTTGAAAGAATTGGCCAGAGCCCAGCGAATAGCCTGAAAAAGTTAAATTAAATATAATTATTGATTAACTTTTTTTTAAACTATATGACTTTTGAATGGAATTACATACAACACTAAACTTAAGTGTTGTGATGTGTTTCAATCACACATTTATAATAATAAATAGGTGAAACAAAAACATATTTTATAGTCCTGAAAGATATAAACAAAAAATCAACTACCTGGTATTAAGTTAATTACTAATCGGGTGCTGAAAGAATGGGAAAATGTAATCTTAGCTACTTTATTACTAATTTTTAAACCAACTCAAAACTATGGATTATCTTACTTCACATCAAAAAATTCCTGTATGATTAGAAATTTATGGGCGTGCGAGACTCAAAAATATCTCAAAAATTCCCAATTAAAAATAATAATCCCGATCTCATCTCGAAAGTTAAAAAATGAATCTCGAAAACTCGATTTAAAAAAAAAAAAAGCAAATAATGGTCATACAAAATTATAAAATCAAACCGGAATTTATTATTTTCAATAATACCATAGTAACCTAAAAATAGGTGCATCCCCCCCCCCCCCCTTACCACAAAAACAGCCTTTACTAAGAAATGTTTTGTTATAAATACTGTTTTTCAATATCAAACTTTGAAAATAAGCTGTTACACTACAAAATTAAATTATAAATGGTGTTCAGTGTAACTACCTATCACTATTTTATTAATTGCATTTAAAATGTGTATTAGGTATCTCAAGTGTTTTGAATGAACTATATATATATATAAAAATCTAATTCATTGCACATTCTAAAAATATTACAATAAAAGGAAATACTTTAATATATATATATATATTACTTTATAATAAACATATATTATAAAAAAAATAATATTATAATGAAAAGACTTAGTCTGTTCTCAAGTGGTTACTACTATACTTTTTTAATATTATTTCCTATCATCTGAGATCGTCTCGGATTGAAAAATTGGTTCCTGCACATCCATACTTAGAATTAAATATTAAAATGCAACTCAACAGAAATAGTTGTTCCTCCAAACATTGTGTGGTGAGGAGTATTTGTGATTCTTCTCTTTCCCCAACTTGCAGACATTTCTGGTTTCAAGAAGTACTTACCAAAGTATCCAACAGATGTAAGTTTTGGTGTGTAGTATGGATTTGGAGCATAGGGTTGGTTAAAACCAGATACATCCTGTGAGTGAGGCGTGGTTTTATATCTCACGACACTACCTGAAATATGGCAAGGGTACAACATACATTATTGGACAGGTTAAGTTAGGTGCTGTCCATAAACTATGTCATGTTAATTTTGTGTTGTTTTTAACCCTCCCCACACTTGTCACAATTTTATGAAACCCCCTTTTAATATTATGTCACAATATCACACAACCTCCACCCTATTTAAATAGTATGTTTAATTGTAGATCCTATGTAACCCTTTTATTGAAACATGTTTGTACATGTTTGCCAAGCTTGACGATCAAAGTCGAAGAGTTGATCATTGTTTATATGTGCATGCAGTCAGGTTTATTAGCACAGAACACTGCCCGATAAGTTTAATTGTAATGTGAAGTCATGTATTATCTGACTCCCCTATCTTGTCAAGCTTTTTTATCCTGAGCACTACTGCCCGCTCCCTCCGATATGCCTGCATAGTTTATGAACAGCCCATAGTAAAATAAATCATCTTCGTGTTTTTTTAGTTTAGTTTAAATAGGATTTTTTACTGCACGTAGTATGTTTGGGCTCTTTGCATATTTACACTAATATAATAGTGATGAGGTAAAATAATTTAAAGGAATTGTATCTACATTTGCATGGAGAAAGAGTGGGAAACCATTAAGGAAAAAACAGCTCTGTAGACCCGGTCAAGTTTCAAACCTTGACCTCCCCATCAATGGCAAACCAGACCAGATGAGACTGATGCCATGGTCAGCGTACACACCAATGGAGATTTTAAATAATCTAAAGAGTATGAATAAAGAAAATTAATTGTCATTGTGAATCCCATGCACAACTTAGTTTTTGCCACTTCAAATTTTTATTGTTGGGGATATATTTGGGAATAACGTTATAATAAAACCATAACTTATGAAAAAATAATATGGTTACAAGTCTGGAAGCAATTCACATTAAAATTATTCAGAAAAAAAGTGTTTTCTTAAATCACAAAACTTCAAATTTAAATATTATTACAGTTAATAAAGATATGTCATTCTTACCTTTCCAGTCAAATACACCTGGTGCCCCAATCAAAAGCTCAGAACCATCCTTAAAAATAAAATAAGAAAGTTTTTATTTTATTTATTGCAATTGTATCTTTTATCTCTAGAAATAACATCATTATTTTTAGGTACTACTATTAATATTTAAAAAAATCAAATATATTCAAAATGTTGTGACATTAATAGTTTTCAGCTAGTGGAAATTTGCATTAAACCATATTTTACTAACTATACTTTTGCATACCGCATGATACTATTGCATATTTTTACCCTTGTCTTTGTCATTGCTCATTCTCCCTTTAAGTTGGTTGATTCTCACAGTATTTCTCTTCTGTCTGCTCTTGAGTATCCTACCTTATTCTACTTAACTTCTTTACTTACTTTCAAGAGTGATAAATTGCATATGCCTAGGCCCGATGCGCAAATAGTACCCCACCTTGGCTTAGCTAAGCTACATTTAGAAGGAATAGTATGATTGTTTTTTATTATATATTTTATAACAGTTAATAAAGATGATTACATTTATTATTTATTTATTATCTGAGGTATTTAACGTGCCCTTTCTGAACCGACTGATTATATCAGAACACTAGAATTTCTATTAGCGAAAAGGTCTACAAATTTTGACGAAAAGTTATTTCACATACTTTCCAAGATTCTTTTATTACAAGCCACAATCGACATGGGACAGAGCGAGTTACTTTCCTTCCAAATAAAGTTGTTTTATGGACTTCTTATCACAACATCCATTGACCCCGACTGGGTTTTAGCCCACCAACATTGGGTCCTGATGCAAACTTTACCCTAAGACCACCAAGGTCAACCTAACATTAATCAAATGATATAAGCTTGGATTGTTTTAGGAAATTTAGTATGTTTATTCTCACTAGCCCCTAGAATATAAAATTTAAGTTTTATAAAATTAAATTACTGGATATTAAATAATCACCTTTATTACATCACAACATTTTACCAAACAGTATATTTACTTTGCATTTTTTTGAACCAGTTGATCGTATTTTTACCTGACTTATAAAATAATTTAATTCCTTAACAGAAACGATACTAAGTCCCTTGGCTGTTTAACACATCACCATGAAATAGGACGTCCAAATTTTAACAATTATATTCTTTTTGGAGGGCCATGCCGGGACTTGAACCTGACACTCATATCTATGTAGGCCTACAAAGATGTACTACTTATTGACTGAGAAAAAAATAAATTACTATGTATGTTCAATTACTTTGCAAAATTATAAATGGCGATAAATATTGTCCTACCTTGACAAGATGCACTGATATTCCAGCTTCCCCGTATGCGTAATAGAACACTTCTGTCGAATTTTCATCTGGATGTTTGGGTTTTATCGTGTACCCCTGTTTGTCTGTGGGAACAAGATTTGCTTTAAAACTTGGGTCAAAGCTACAATAACATTATCAATCCAATAACATGATTTAAATATTTACTAGGTACGGCACTAACTACTAAATATATTTGGATTAAAAAAGTCACAAACTTTAATTCAAAAAACTCTAAAGATTATATTTGTCTACCTCGATGGTCTTGGGGTAAAGTGCTAACCTTGGGACCTGATATTCATGGCTTCAAACCCAACCGAGGTTGATAGATTTCTCTTGAGTGATAAAAATTCATAGTATAGTTTCTTTTGGAGGGGAAATAAAGCTGTTGGTCCTATGTCGACTGTGGCATGTAAAATAACCCTGGACGATATGTGAAAATACCTTTCTCGGCAAAATTGGCAAGTCCTTTAGTGCTCGCTCATATAAATTCAGTGTGGAAGGCAAACAGGCAACCACCACACTTTCTGAACTCCCTTTGTATATGGGATGTATACCAGATTGTGTGGGCAGCACTAACCAGTCGAAGGGTTGAGTGCATGACCTGTTCCGAATGGAAATAAATCACATCAAGCCAACCTCCGGGTTGTTGACTTAAGAAGAACTGTGATTTATTACATTTAAGATTGTTTTTGTTTTAAACTTCTTTTGTTTTTTATTTTGAGATAAAACAATTTTGAAAATCAAAATTTTAATATGTTTAAACTGCCCAAATAACAATTTAGTTAAATTGCTAAGTTTTCGTCAACAATAGTATGACATGAGTTTAGCCCAATTTTGAGATTTTTTCAAAATGTTGTAAGTAGAGATGTGAAAAGGAAAATTTTCCTTATATTTTGTTCCGGAAAATTTTCCAAAACAGAAAATTTTTAATTATTATTTCTGTAAAATAATTTCAACTGATTAAATGGAACTAATATAATTAAGATATATGTCAAAGTTTGTACTTAAGATTAATTTATCCTAAGAGAGTTAACACCAGAAACATATCAAACGAGCTTCAGTGGCCGCATGTTCTAACGTGCTACTCTTGCAATAGAATAGACTGCCAATGTCAGAAAGATTGGTTTTCAATCCTGGTCGGGTGCTCTGAGGACAGTTTTTCTTAAATGGTTTTCCACTCTCACTCCACACAAATGCGGGTGCAGCTCCTTTAAATTCAGCCTTACTCATTCCTAACACATTTGCGTAATTAGTACATAGGCGTACAACCCAAACGGGTAGTAAGATGCAATGCTAAAAAAAAAAAGTAAGCCCCAATAAAGAAACAAATGAATGAAAGACTTTGTAGACTTGTTATGTTCATAAATTATACTTGAATTTTTTTTTATCATAAATAATTTTGTTAAAATAATTGTAAGGTTTGTTCGACATTTATCTCCCCACTCCCCTAATTCTATTCTCTGTGCTTCCTATCTACCCCTCCATCACCTCTGTGCCCCCTACCGCGTTCTTATAACCCACTCATCTCTAAACACACCATATTTTGAAGTATGATAGGCTCTAGGTGCTACATCTACAATTTAACCCCCCCACCGCAGAAAATGTTCATCTCTAGTTGTAAGAGTTTTGCACAATATAAGAGATTTTAGATGTAATAATAATAATAATGTATTTATTTGGGCAAAGTTAAGGCCAGCGCCTTTTCTTACACTTAGCCCTGAAGTGCAAAATACAAAGAATTGGTTATCACAATATCTTTGAATGACATGATATAATTTTTTGAAAATAATGTGCAAATTAAAATAAAAACATTCACAAACACTTCAACCTTTCAACACCATATGACTTATGTGTTTATTTTATTGTTTTTACTTTTATTAATTTGTGAATTATTTTCTATATTTCAAATGTGTTTATTTAATGTTGCATTTTTAATGTGCTTAAAAAACATTATTTTATGAAAAAAAGTGAAAGGACTATCACTGTAGTCATGACCAATACTACAAATTTCAATAAGTCCCAAAGTGCTCCATACTTTGTCAAAAAGTTAGTAATACAAGTAATGTACAAGGCTTTAGCATTGGACAAATAGTGAAATGTTGGTTGAAGGGAAATTTACAAAAGATAAAACAATAAATAATAGGGAGTGGTTAAATTTAAGTGTAGTTATTAATTATATGTCCAAACAATCTAAAATCAACTTTGCTCCTTGTGCAAATCAAAACTAAAAAAAAAAAAAAAAATCTCAAATATTGTTAGTGGGAAGTTGGAAATTCATCCTTGTTGAATTATTACTGTTTAAATACAAGCATACCAGCTTTTACCGCTTCATCGTACCGTTATTCATTTCATCAGCCATTAAACGAGAATACACCACTGATTGACTTTTGTCTAATAACTACCGAAATCAATCACCTTGGATACTACAAAGACACGACAAACATTACATTACAAGTCTGTTAAACGCAACTGAAACAAAAAAAAAAAAAAAAAAAAACAACGCGCATGCGCAACAACACAAGAGGCTAGAAACAAAACAACAACTACATATGTCTCATCATAGTCAAGAACTAAATAATGTCAACACTCCCACTTATTTAGATCTGTCTCTCAAACCAACCTTGCTTCGCAAGTAATTAAACTGATGCTTTGGCAGAGGCTTTGTAAGAACATCTGCAAGTTGTTCTTTGGATTCAATGTACCTTATATCAATGTCACCACGTTCATAGACATCCCGTACAAAGTGGAAACGAACATCAATATGCTTAGTTTTTCGGTGGTACTCAGGATTATTCGTCAATTTAATTGCTGATTGGTTATCTACGTACATTGGGACCTTATCACATTTCAAACCCAATTCACAAATAATTCTACGTAGCCATATAGCGTCCTTTGTTCCATTAGACAATGCAATGTACTCAGCCTCTGTTGTTGAAAGTGCTACTACTCTTTGTCTCTCAGAGGACCAAGAGATAGCACCCCCATTAAACAAAAATACAAATCCGCTAGTTGATTTTCGGGTATCTACATTACCAGCATAATCTGCATCTGTAAAACCTCTCAGTGTGGCGTTACTCCCACTGTCTCCGTAAACAATCCCATAATCCATTGTCCCCTTAAATAACGGAGAATCTTCTTAACCGCCTGCCAGTGATCTTGCCCATAGTTAGTTAAAAATTGACTGGCTTGAATAACTGCATATTCAATATCAGGGCGACTGACTTTTGCAGCGAAAAGAAGAGAACCAATTGCCTCACGGTATGGCACATATTGCAGTTTCTTCTTTTCTTCTTCACCTCTTGAACTCTGCCATTGGCTTAAGTGTAAGCCAGGTTCAGCTGGAACAGTTGACGGCTTTGCATCTTCCATGCAGAATCTTCGTAGAATTTTCTGGATGTATGCACTCTGACTAATTTTTATAGTGCGTTTTTCCCGATTTCGTTCAATTTCAAGGCCGATGAAATGCTTAGCGTCACCAATTGTGATCTGAAAACACTGTTCCAAATTTTGCAGAACTTCATCAATTGCTTCTTGAGAAGCTGACATCAAAAGTCCATCATCAACATAGAGAGCTAAGTATACAGTTGCTCCTTTGACCTTGCCAGCAAACACGCAATGGTCACACTCAGTTGGTTGGAAAACAAATTTTTCTAAAAATTTCACGAATTTTATGTTCCAGCAACGTGGCGATTGCTTGAGTCCATACAGGCTCCTTTGAAGTCTACATACTGCTTCAGGGTGTGCTTTGTCTTCAAATCCGGGGGGTTGCTGCATATAGATCTCTTCTTTCAATTCACCATAGAGGAAAGCCGTTTTCACATCAAATTGGGCAATTTCAAGATCTTCTCCCGCTACAATGGCTAGAAGCAATCGAATTGATTCATAACGAACAACAGGCGCAAAAGTCTCAAAATAATCAACACCTTCTCGCTGAGCAAACCCCTTTGCAACAAGTCTGGCCTTGTATCTAAGACCCCCACTTGAATTTGATTTCTCATTAAACACCCACTTACAACCGATCACATGCTTCCTTTCTGAGAGTTTCACAAGTTCCCACGTTTCGTTTTGTTGAAGCGCACTCATTTCGTCATTCATAGCGAGTAACCACTTTTTAGCTTCAGAACTCATGACAGCCTCTTCAAAAGTAGTAGGCACAGTATCCACAACTAGCGCAGAATCATTGTAGCGACTTGGTCTGCGCAGCTGGTCTCGATCACGAAGTTGTCTTCCTGAACCTGATGCTAGTTGAATCTCTTCCAATTGTGGTTCTACTTGTTCATCTACTTGCTGCTGGACTACTGGTCTTAGCTCCACTGCTGCTTCTAAGTCTGATTGACCTTGATGATCAAAGTCAAGTTCCATCTGAGCTACTGGTAGTGGGTTTACATCATTTTCTGTGTATGGTTGATTTTCATAACCAAAATCAAGTTTCCCCTCTTTTTTATGAAAACCTTGCTCTGCCATTTCAACTCTCTCATTGAAGATTACCTCACAGCTGACATGTATTTTTCGAGTCTTAGGATCCCATAGTCGATAATTCCTTGACTCTCCCTGATAGCCAACAAAAATCATTTTCTTGCTCTTTGGATCAAACTTCTTGCGTGTCTCCTTGGGTATATGCATGTATGCATCACAACCAAATACTCGCACATGTTTTATTTCTGGCTTTTCATTAAACCATCTTTCATAGGAAGTCATTCCGTCAGATTGTTTTGAGAGGGTTCGATTCAAAACATACACAGCTGTCTGAACAGCTTCAGCCCATAATTCTTCTGGAAGGTTTCTGGCAAGTAACATAGATCTGGCACTTTCACAAAGGGTACGCATTTCACGCTCAGCCCGACCATTCTGCTCATGAACATACGGTGTTGACAGCTCATGAACAATTCCTTTGTCTTTCAGAAAAGCATTGAATTCATTTGACAGGTACTCTCTGCCATTGTCTGTATGCAGAATTTTTATGTTGTTGCCGGTCTGCTTTGTCACAAAAGCTTCATAATCTTTGAACTTTGCAAACACTTCATGTTTGTGATGCATGAAAAATACAGAGCGGTATCCTGAGTATTCATCCTTACACAATAAAAAATACTTTGAACCACCTGGTGACTGTATATTAACTGGACCGCAGACATCCGAATGAATCTTTTCACCGGGATTATTAGCTTTTGGTCTCTTGCTAGATGGATGTGGTTTGCGAGCATGCTTTCCCATAGTACACGCTTCACAGAAAAAATTGGATTTGTCTTTGATTACTAAACCATTAGCTGCGTCAAATTTTTCCGTTGCATTAATTGAATTGACATTAATGTGACCCAACCTTTCGTGCCACAGCTTCAGGGAGTTAACTTCTGCAACATTACACTTTGAAGAAACTTGTACCTCAAAAAGCATTCGGAACAGCGATCCATGACGCACCCCTTTTGCTGATAAGGCCCCACTTCTTTCTCGGACCTCGCAGTGATTATGGTAACTATGGAATGAGAAATTTTTGTCATTGATCGCTCCCACTGAAAATAAATTTCGTTTCAAATCCGGAACTAAAAGAACATTTGTCAATTTCCGGTTGACCTTCTTTCCATGCACCTCTGCAAGAATATATATTGTGCCAATACCTGCTACAGGTAACATCATGTCGCTTGCAATTTGAACTAACTTTATCTTACCAACCGGTCTGAGTTCACTGAAAAAATCGCGGCGGAAAGTCATATGGAGGCTTGCACCCGAGTCTGCCAACCACACAGATTTGTCCTCATCCGTTGTTTCTGAGAAGAAAGCTGAAATGTCACACACATATGCAGATGCAGAATCATCACTTATTTTTCTTCCTTTTCCTTCATCTGCCATTCGCTTTTCACATTCACGATACCAGTGACCAAGCTCGTTGCAGTACTTACAAGGATGTTTTCTTTTCAACTCTTCAATACTCTTGGAATTTTTCTTCCGCTTGTCTTTTGAATCATTAACCTTTTGGTAATTGGATGACATTTTTTCTTGTTCATCTAGTTTTAGCTGCAGGGCTTTTACTTGCAGCGCAAGTGATGAAGACTCCTCTTCCATTGATGTCAATCTTTTGTCCTCACGAATTATCCTCACAATTAAATTCTCCTTTTTTCGCTCATCTTTTGCAGTGCACTCCCATGCCATGGTAAATGCCGAGAATCTTGATGGCAAACTGTTCAGCAGTTTAGACATCACGGCTGAATCAGGTGGTTTTTCACCTGCATCATCAAGTTTCTTACAGATGGTTTCAAATTTTTCTAGCTGTGTTGCGACAGGCACGCCATTCTTGATCCGAAAATCGTAAAATTGTTGCCAACAATCTTGTTTCGCATCTTCACTTGTGTCTCCATACAAAGAATGTAGTTTATCCCAGATCTCTTTCGGTGTCCTACAGTTTATTAAATTCACATGAAATGTCCGATCCACTGAGCTCAATAAGATCACTGCTGTTTTTGACTTACATTTTTTCCATACTTTCCACGCGTCGAGTTTTGCTGCTTTGTCGGGCTCTGTATCTGTCCCTTCCACAAATTCTACCAAATCTTGAGCATCAAGTAAGAATGACACGCTAAATTTCCACAATGCGAAATTTGTGCCGTCGAATTTTGTGAGATCGTATGTGTCCTTTTCCGTCATTGCTGCAAGCAGAGAAAAGAAAATATACTGGACGCAATATACACCTACCGACGTCACGAGCAAAACGTACACACGACACGAACAAACCGTACCGTCGACACGAACAACAAAATGTGTAGCGACGACACGAACAAAAGTTTCTCAACTTAACACTTCGATATAATGGCGGCGCAGAGGAAGCGTGACTGGGCCCATAACCTGTTGAATTATTACTGTTTAAATACAAGCATACCAGCTTTTACCGCTTCATCGTACCGTTATTCATTTCATCAGCCATTAAACGAGAATACACCACTGATTGACTTTTGTCTAATAACTACCGAAATCAATCACCTTGGATACTACAAAGACACGACAAACATTACATTACAAGTCTGTTAAACGCAACTGAAACAAAAAAAAAAAAAAAACAACGCGCATGCGCAACAACACAAGAGGCTAGAAACAAAACAACAACTACATATGTCTCATCATAGTCAAGAACTAAATAATGTCAACAATCCTAAAATTATTTTCCTTAAAATATAATACATGAATTAAAAAAAAAATTCTAATGAGTAATTAAGTCTGTTTGCTAGTCCCATTACAAGTTTTGACTCCATATGGTTTAAAGATTTTCAGTTACATTTTATGCACTCAAAGCAATATGATTCAAATTTTCAAGAAACGTAAAAACTTCACTCTTGCCAAAAGGATAATTTCTTATTTTTTATTTGTGATTTTGGTGCTATTCGACAAAATATCAAGATGTGGCAGTGGTGCTTTCCTGTGCCGCTAAAACTCATTCTCATGTTGCATAGAGTATATCCCAATTTAACTTACTGGAACCGAGTAGAGGCAGCCATTCCTCAGCCTTTCTATCAGGCCTAGAGATGCTATTAGGACTGGACCAGTAGCAAATGCCATTCATCAGGTAGTAGTCAATGTTAATGTTGTTCTTCCATCGCGGACCGCACACCTGCCAACAAAACACATCCCTTTGTTCCAAGATTATCTTATTATTTCAGAACCACGTCTTACTACTCATTCAGGTTACTAATTACACCAATGGATTTAGAGATTAGGACGATTATATTCAGAGGAAGTGTACTCACATTTGCATGGGGAGTGAGAGTGTGAAAACTATTTTGGAAAAAACAAATCTCAGTACATCCAATCAGGATTTGAACCTCGATCTTCCCATCATCAACAGCCTACTTTATTGAGAGAGTAGGTAATTATTTGTTTTAAAAGGTAGGGATAGGAAAGGTAATTTATAGGACATGCACTCATTTATGCAGTCGCAATGGGGGAAGCACAGAGTGGAAAAACACTTTCGGTGCACCCAGTCAAAATTTGAACTTGAATGTCAGTCATAGTCTATAGAGTAAATAGTAAGCTTGGTACCTTATACCATGCGACTACAAGTGCAGGAAGGTAATGGAAATCGAACCAAACCATAAAAAGTCCAGAAAAGCGAGAATCTTGAGCTAATAGTTAAATATATCTGAAGATCTATATGCCAATATTAATATGAAAATTTAAATGAAATTAAAATAACTGTGTCAGATAGTTAATAGTTATATTAAACATTCATATTTTAGAACAAATTAAATGTGATACGTAGTAGAAATAAAGGTAATCAAATAAGGAAGGTAAGTGTGGAGGTGTGTGTAGTAAACTCACCACTAGGGGACTGTTCTCTCTTCCCTCCACCACATCTATTGCTCCTCCAATCCATGCATTATCCTTCTTGTGCTTGTAACTGAACCCATTCGCTGCTAACTTCTTACCATTGCCTGTGAACATTTTACATTTCAATTACCATCCAATTTTGACCAAAAGTATTCCTCAAACGTCAAATCAGTTTTAAGTGCACAGTAGTTTCTGACCGGACATTCTTTATTAAGATAATAAATGAGTGAATTTAACTAAATATTTATCAGAACTTAAGATAAAATTTTAATCTTGTTCAAGTTTACTTAGAATGTTAAACAGAATAGTATACAGAAAACACAAGGGAAAAAAATCTTGATAATATAATGTGATTTGTAAGTTATTTTAAACCTATTATTACAGCCAAACAAGTCCCCTGGCTCTTGGCCACCTTTTTATCCATCATCATAAATGTGAGAATACAATAATGATAGGTGGGGACTTTCAATAAATAAGATAACCTTGAAATGTTGTTATTTTTCATCACAGTTATAGTATAACATAACTCCTCAGTCAATGATTGTCTTTTTTGAATTTTATATACTTTATATAAAATTTTATCTCTTTTAAAGGTTGTAATAAAGGAAAGGGTCCAAGGTTTAAGCCCACTGATACATTCCCCAGAAAGTATTATAAATAAATGTTGGTAATCTTCGAGCTGGAAGTCTTATAAAATTAAATTAAATTAAAAAATATATAGTTAAGAAAATCCCTTGAAATCTTCTCTGGGGGACTAAACCACGAATCACTGCAGGGAAGAACCCCCTACCCCGAAGATATATATCAGGGCTATCTCATTCCTACTGATTGGTCGCTGACTCTACAGATGGGCAATGGATAAAATAAAGTCCTAATTACATAGCTAGGTACAGGCCTGTCAACAAATGTATAATTTGCTCTCCATTGAGTCAACAATCAGTCACTAGGATGGAAAGACTCACCACTAGTGGCCAGTCCACTGATATAGTTTACCTGTAGGGTCTAGGACGATCTGAGAACACTTGTTGTCTTGGGAGAGATCACACTGGTACGTCACACCTGGCTGGTAGATGTTCAGGTGGTTCTGGAGAGTCGAGTTGGCTCGGGGCGCACCAACCACCAACCTGTGCATAGCACGTCACATATCATACACACAACATTTATTTAATCCTCTCTGTGTCACTATCTCAGAAGATACACATTTTTGTTTACCTTGCCTCCCTCTCTCCTACTTTACTACCACTTAAGAGCCCATCTCGTGGATAGCACCTAACTTAGTTAGACATAGTTCTATTATAGGCAAGGCCATTTATGAACTACAAACATATTTTTTGTGCCCAATGTTTACATAATTTTACTATTTTTTAGGATTATTTGATAACATTTTAATATAAATCAAAAGTGACACCTGCAGATCACATGGTTTGATCTATGAATATATGAAAATAGATATATTAACATAAATAAGGTTCTTTCTATGAAAGTTGGACTGTAATACAGCTCGAATCAGACAATGCATTGTACTACTATTTTCTGTATTCCATTTTAAAATAAAACGAAATTGAGGAGGGATACCGTATTACCATTATTTGCACAACAAGTATACAAAACAATCTAAAAAATTGTTTTAAAATAATAAAAACTGTTTCAATTATTTCATTGATCCAAATATTGTTGTTGTGGTTTTTGTTTAATAAAGAATTCATAAAACTGGACTTGGATAGGTTTTCTTGATCCAATCTTGTGTCTAATAACCCGGCTAATCTGGTGTTAAATGGGATCTTAAAGTTACATCTCCATCAATGATCACATGGTATAAGGCGCCAGTCTTGCAATGGACTGAACTGCCAATGATGATGAGATTGTGGTTCAAATTGTCAGGTGCACCGAGGTTTATTTCCTATATTGTTTTCCAGCACCACGTCTTACTACCCATTGGGGTTATACACTTATGCCCTATTTTCACCAATGGTTTAGGGATCAGAAAGATCATATTAAAGGTAGTGTACCCGAATTTGCGTGGAGAGAGGGTGTAAAATAGTTTTTCAAAACCCTCAGCAGTACACCAGAACGAGATTCGAACCTCGATCTCCCCATCATCGTAAGAGTAGTGCATCAGACCATGTGGCCACCGAAGTGAGTTGCAGGTAAATTTCCTTTAAATTTAACCTTCCTCATCCTTATCACATAAGTGTCATTGGTTTTCATGTGGATAAGCCTAATGGCTAGTAGTAGTAATATTTAATTGGTTTAGACAAATTACTTTTGACCCTTTTTGATGCAAAAAAAAATTAAATTGGATAGTATTTGGAATAAAACACATTCATTAATGTATTTACTAATTTATACATAAGTGTAGCTTAATACTGTACAAGTAGATAATTTGTGTACATGAGAAAGTCTGTGCATTGTATTTTGTCTCGATAAGTCACTTTTCATTGTGGCATAATATTACGAAAGCTGCATACGTTGGTGATTACTCATTGGATGGTACGGAAACTGTTCCCGGATTTAATTGAAGCTGTCGAAAATATATAGCTCTTCTAGGGGCGTAGAAAGCTAATTTTTATAGGGGGTCCGGGTCCCCCCTCTCCCCTGACCTTTCTTTCAAACTTTAAGTAGTTAGAGAATATTTTTTTGAGTCAGTCGGTATGTTGAGATAATGGGTGAAGGAAGGTAGTAAGTAAACCTACCTTCATAAGCAACAAACTCCACTTCTGACATTTGCTCTGTTATTTAAGCTGCACTTTCATAGGGTGATTCCTCAAGTAGGATCTTACAGGTGATATCAAAAATGTTGTCTTCATTTTTTCGGACCCCACTTACTCCAAGAAACGTCCTTTGTTTTTCAATACCATATGAATGTTTGAGAAAAGAATTACAGTATTTAAAATATTGACACAGCTAATTTTACAATCATAAGTTTTACAAGGTGTATCTTAAAGGTTAATATTAAAATATTAATACTTGGTTGGTGACATATACAATTAAAATTGTAGTAAGAGTAAAAAACTTAAACATTAAAGTTTCTTTATGTATTTGTGGACCCCCCCCCCCACCCTTTAAGGGGACGTCCAACAAATTCCAGGGGGTTAATCCCCTTTCTACGCCCTTGTTCTCTTCTATACATTTGGTGACACTTTGTACTAAACTTCTTAGACACAAGTTGTTACAATGGTGTATCATTCACTTTCTAAATGCACAGGTCCAATTAGTAGGCCTACATGACTTACAAACTAGTTTATCCAAGGACCACACATCAAGTACTAATAACATCTAGATATTGACTATTGTTTAATTAATGGAATGTCTAGGCTACATCACTTTGTAGCTCAGTCTGGGGGAAGATAAACCAGTACTAATGAAGCGTTACCCAGGGGACATCTGACTCTTTCCATGCCCTGATGAGATGAGGTGACGTTGATAGTAAATTTGAGAGTTTGAAGTCAATGAAGATCTTAAACCTAGCTTAAGCATAACTAACCAAAACCTGGTTAAAATGGGAATTATTTCCCTTACGAGAAAGATCCCCCAGTACCAGCCATGAATCGAGCCCAGAGCCTCTAGGTCAGCAACCAGGAGCTCTGACCACCATACCATGAGGTTGATTAATATTTACAAATCAGAAGTTGTTTATTACACCAAATCCGAGGTATTATCATTTTAATTATATAAGCTAATGGGTTAGAGAAAATAAAGAAAACTTTTTTAAAGGAAATTAACTTACATTAATTTCAATTTCAACCTTCATAAGAAGCTCTTGAGGTACTATCCAGATAAATTGGTTATATGAATGTTTCTGCAGACACCGTCCATTTAGGGTGAAATCAATGAGAGTGAGTGATCGAGATACTTGCAAGTGTATCACACATGTAAACATGGAACTAATGATCAAGGGATTGTTCAAGGTAGGCGTTTTAGGGAAAAATACATCTGCTGGTATTGTGGAATAATTATGTTGTGTTGACAAAACTGAAAAATGTCTTTAACGTGAATGTGACATTTGCATGGGTCGTAAATCTTCATATAGTGACTTTATTGCCAATTCAGCTGGACAATATTTCAAATATATGCCAAAGAAAGAAAGTTTCTTTGACACAAAAGTCCTAAAAGAAAAAACTGTTGTAAAAATGACTAAAGGTTTGGTCGAAACCACAATCTATGATATAGTGCAAGAATTTGAGGAGCATATAATATGTTTCTTAAAACATGAAGGGAGAGCACTACATCAATATAATGAGATAGTAACATTAAAAACAAAACTTTCAGAAAATGAAACTCTAGTTCATATAGACTTGAGTGAAAACTACTCTTTAAAATATGCTGAGGAAACTCAAAGCTTCCACTTTGGTGGATCACAATAACAGATATCACTGCATACTGTTGTTATTTACTCGAGAGAAGCTAATGGAGAGTTGACGACTAAATGCTATAGTACGCTATCAGAATCACTCCAGCACAATATACTAGCTATCTGGGCTCACCTCCAACCAGTTTTGAACTACATTGAAAATAATTATGAGGTTGATACACTTCACTTTTTAAGTGATAGTCTAGCCACACAATATCGCAACAAGACCATGTTTTATCTATCTTTATAGAATTCAATATGAGATAATTATTGTAAAAACAAATAATAGGAAAGAAATTATGAGAATTTACAAAATTTTAAGTGAAATTACAAAATTTAAGTGAAATTGTAAAATTTTATTCTGATATGTCAATATAAATTAATTAAATAAAAAGTTTGTTGATTATACAAATATGATTTAAGATATAAATCACAATTAAAATAACACATTAAAAAATGTGAGTCAAGGTCACAATATGATAACAGGTAAAATTATGACAAGAAAACACAACTAATTAAACATAATATTAAACATAAATTAAACCATATGGATGTTTTGGCAACAAAGCTTGATAAATTCTACCCCAAATTAAAGAAATTTACTTGGAATTATTTGGAAGCTGGCCATGGGAAAGGTGCTCCGATGGTGTTAAGGCAGTATGTAAAAGGACAGCAGACAGGCTTGTGGCGAAAATTAATGATGTAGCCACATTTGAAACTTAATAACAACTCTAACTGGAAATGTTCTTGGGATAGATATTATTGCAATAACCAACAACCAAATTGAAAATGTATCATTACAGTTGGAACAAAAATGCTTGAAACGTTTTTATGTACCATACAAGTACATCAAGTAGTTGGGGATGCAAAATCTGGTATTCTGAGCTTACGAAAACTTGTTGTTTTAAGTGTCAGGTGCACACATTGAGAAATTAGCACATTAAGATATGAATCTAAAATATCATGTTTTGCGGAAGATGAGCTTGATGTCGGTCATCAGCCAAAACACTGCAAAGAATTGCATTATGAAGATGTTTACTCGAGTAGTGAAGATGATGAAGGCAATGAAAACAATGTTTCAGTAAATAGGCTCCCTTTAAGTGTAGACAATTTAAAAACGGGAACATTTGTACTCATTCAATTAATTGAAAACAAATTTTCTAAACAACATCGTAAATATAGGTATGTTGCAGTTTGCCAGAACCAAGTAGAAGAAGATGGTGAATCAAATTAATGTACTTTAGAGTTAGTGGCCAAAAAGGAATTCAGCTCGTCAAACGCGATGGAGATGATGTCTCATACATTTCATTTGAACAAATAGTTTCAATTCTTCCAGAACCATACCTTGAGTTATGAGGGAACAAAGTGTTTTATAAATTTCCAACTGCAGTTGATGTATTTGAACAATATTGGAGCTAAATGTTTTTATGAAACATATTTTAAGCTAAAATTGAAGTTTATCAACATTAGTTAAAATATATATTATGCTTAACGACATTCCCCTGCTTATGGCATCATTGCCCTGTTAACAGATATTTTAATAATTGCAAATAAATACTAAAATAATAAAAACTAAAAGTGTTCCTTTAAATGTCATAATTTTAGTAATGCTTAGAACTTAATTATAGAAATGCACCTTTTTTTTCACATTTGAATTTTTCCATTTTTCAACCTCAAAATACTCAGTTTGTATACACTAACCCAAATACGTTGCCGAGCAGTGGCGATTCGCGAGGATCAGATGAGCTGTACCCAAGAGATGACGGTCCAAGGGGTTGGGCACAGTTGGTTTTTAAGTGATGTGCTGATATAATCAGTCGGTTACGGAAAGTGCACGTTAACTATCTCAAATAAATGAAAATGAAAATGATATGGCGAGTAATAGTTAAGGGTCATGCCGGTCATCCATAAACCATGTAATGCTTTTTTATAACTTGTTTTGATGTTCCGCTTCCCATGTAGACTATTGAAATTTCTAATCAAAATCTGAATCTTAGTAAGATTCAAATCCTAATATTGTAAGAATCAGGTTCGATTCAAAATTTTGAATTCAAATAAATCTTAGATTAGGATTCAATATATTTAACTCAAAATTCGAATCTATTCATACATGCTTAACAAAATGAATATAATCAAACCAGAAACCTGTCGCGTGATAGAGTAAAGAGAGAAATTAACTCGAGTCCAGATAATAAATAAATCATGTGGAAAACAATATTGTTTGTGACAGTAAATATCTTGTAGTGTATAAAATGTTATCAACTTTTTTTTAATATTTAATTATTAGATTCAATTCAGAAACTTAGCACACTAAAATATTAAACACAGATTTGATTTGAAACACTATCATAGTAATTCTAAAACAAATTAATCAATTCAGATCTGAACCTATGTTGAAAATAAAATATTGTACCTATACAACTTTTTTTAAGCATGGGATTCGATTCAATCAAATAAATGTATCTTGAGATTAAATTTGGGTTCGATTCGAGAAAGTTAGCCAAGATTCGGATTTGATTCAAATTGAAAATGATGGATTTGCATGGGCTTAAGAGTGAATATCATTATTTTATAGGGTAGCTTTAGTGACACTAAAATTTTAATAATACTGCGAATTAGACGTTTATACATATTTTTACTAATGTTGAAAATATTAACAATAATGGAGTGATATTATTTCTTAAACATTAGAGTTCAAGTATACAATTTGTAAAATAAATTGAAAAAATATACTTGGACAATGAATCGAACTCGGAACCTTTGGCTTTGTGCACAATTTGAGCTATCCAGGGATCGTCCCATGATCATGGTCATTCTTCACTTTATTTTAAGGCAGAGTCTGTGATGAATGTGTGGATATAATTGGAGACTCGGCTTTGGCTTTATGCTGCCTTAAAATATGAGTGAAGAATGACCTGAGCATGTGACAATCCCAGGATAGTTCAGTGGGACAGACAGCATTGGCCCCACACTAAGTCGATGGCCTCAGGTTAGATTCCCGCGTACAGGTGTCATTTTTAAGATATTCATTATAATCGAGATATGGCTCATGTCTGTAATTATAAGCACCACTTTTCATATATACTTTAGGGTGTTGGAGTCCTGTAACTTTTTACAGAAATTGAACTATTGGCTCCAAATAACAGATTCTGGCTGTTATAATTTTTTTTTAATATAATAATTTGAAATATTTTTTAAATTTGATCAAATTGATGTTTTAATTAAAGGAATTAGATTAGTAGGTATCTCAAAAACTATTAATTCTAAGTAGAGGATATTTTAACTGTAATAATGACTTGCTATAGATGATCTTGTAAAGATGTCCTTATTACTTTATAAAATATTTAATATTTATTATTACATTTTTATACAGCCCTTTGTAATGATTTTCTTTTCTTTTTATCTTAATATTTAATTTTTTTAAATGTATTTCAAACATATGGTGAGTCAGTTCAGAGCCATTAGGTACTTGATTTTTGCCTGAGGGTAGTTTTCCCCTAAATGATTTTACACTCTCCTTCCAAGCAAATGCGGGTTCACTTCCTTTAAATTCAACCTTCCCCTATTCCTAATCCATCAGTGTAATTAGTACTTAAGCTTACAATCCAAACGGGTAGTAAGACGCGGTGCTAAATGAATAAAAAGATATCAACATTGTAAGAAAATTACTCTTATGTTTATACTGGAGCAATATTTTTTTATTTTGGCAACAAAAAAAAAAGTTTGGCCATAAAAACTTCAAAAACAATGGTCTTTTCTCGCGTCCCCTTCCATCCCACCTTTTCACAGACGACGAAGACAGTTCTTGGGATGGTAAACTGACACATCTCCGGATGAAGTGACGAGACACGTCTTGTAACTAACATTCCTAGTCACGGAGAAGAAAGTCACGTCCCTCGTTTCCTCAACTTATACCCCGCGTCGTGTCATACATGTAAATGTAACCAGTTGACCTTGTGAGGTAGGAGAGTGAATTTGTAAGGAATTGGCCTTCTTCTCAACAACCGGCTCGTGTAGAAACTCAACTGGACCGGTATTAACAACCTGCAGCCTTCAAGGTCCGACTCAACAGACGAGAGAATATAAACTTTTGAATGAAAATCACAAAGAGCCACTCGTATGAAAACAAGCTCACGGCCAATCAGCCGGAAAATTAGATACAAGTTTTACGCTCGAACCAGAAAACGCCACACAGAGATTTTTTATATATTATTATTTTGACAGCAGTGAAATAAGAGATGTATAATAGTTGTTTTAAAAAAAAATTATCACCACGAATTACTATCTATTCAGATCAAAAATGACAAATTACTCTAATAGGGTAGGGATGAGGAAGGAAGCATTTTTGAGGTAATCTACCCGCATTTGAATAGAAGGAGGGGAGGGGGGGAACCATTTTAGGGAAAACCACCCTCAGCCATCCGGGACTTGAACCCCTCCCTTATCTTCATCAGGCCAGTCTAGCACGAGAGTGACGCCTTAGACCATTTGGTCACTGAAGCTGGTTTAATTTTAAATGAATTAATTTTAGGTTGTGTTGTGTTTTTTTTTAATATGATGAAATTGTTCCACTGCTATCTATAGTATGATTTTGATAGGAAGAACATTAAACGCTAGTTAGTAAGGTTACTAAAACAATTTTAATATATTCATACATCAAGTCATGTTTTCTGCAGCTGTCACTTTTGATAGATGCTATCAATAACTTATGTATAGAATAACATTAACAAAGTAAAAGGTTATTAATATTGGTCGCAAAGAGAATATCAGGGTATGGGCCTCATTGACAATGTTTTTTTGCTTGATTTTAGAACCGCTTATTATCATCCCTTCGGGCTATTCGTGTGTGTGTGCTAACTATGCTAATGTGTTAGGTATGAGGAAGGTTGAGTTTAGAGGAAGTGTACCCACATTTTAGTGAAGGTAGAGTGGAAAAACCATTTAGAGAAAAAACACCCCCACTACACCCGACCAGGCTTCGACCCTGGAGACTGTCACAGTTTTACGCATTCCAAAGTTGATCAAGGCTAGAAAATCATCTCTTATGACGAACGCTGATACATTTTCGTAAAACCCATCTTCACCCATCCTGTTAAATTAGTGTGACCCGCACCTGTTAGGCACGTGAACAAAGGTGAAAATATCGTCTGGTATGTTTTGTCGGTGACGGGGAGGCCGGGGTTCGAATCTCGTTTGGGTGTACTAGGGTGGTTTTTTATAGATGGTTTTTATCACTATCATTCCACGCAAATGCGAATTCACTTCTTATAAATCATACATTCTTCCTCTCAACCCTCTTAATATGAGGATAGTCCAAATGGGCGCTGCCCAATTTTCATATGACAGAAAAGCTACTAGATCTACTTTCACGTATTCATACGCCAAATCATGTAATATTCCTCTGCCACTTATGATGGATATTATCAATACATATAAAATAACATTAATAAAACGGTAAAATTGTATCGATGTTGATTGCAAAAAAAAAATTGTGTACGTTCTAAGAGGTCCTTCTTAAAGGAATTGGTACCTACGTGACACCAAAGTCGTGAATTTGCCCAGTTCATGAATTGAACAAATTTCCGCCCATTCAGTAAACTGCTCTCTTCTCCTGACTATTTCACGAACTGGGCAAAAAAAATCCCAGTTCATGAATTGTGCAGCGCTTGTGCTGTTCAATTCATGAACTGTCTATTTCATGAACTGGGAACATCCAATCATTACCCAATTCATTAACAGGACGATTTTTTGCCCGGTCCGTGAAATTAACAAGCAAAACATAGTTTTGATCTTAGTTAATTTAACTTTTAATCGTCTTAGAATGAAAGGTTAAGTTAAGTTAAGTTAGGCTGGATGTAATGTCTTAAAACGAATTTCGGCTAAGTTTGTGGTAGTACAATAAGTTCAATTTCATGAAATGAGCAAGAGTTAATACAATTTTTGCCCAGTTAGTGAAATGGTCAAGCGAAGAAGCCAGTGCACACAACGAACAGAATGTTGTCCAATTCATAAATTGGCCAGTTTCATTATTGGGGTGTAACACATACACTCGTTGGAGTCATCCAATCACGTTAGACTAAATGCTGGGATAGCACTCAATTTAACGTTCACTTAACGTAACGGTTCTTCTCGTGTTTTTAAATGGAAGTCATCACGATGCAGTTAACTCAACGTCAACTTAGGAGTTTCCCAGGGAAAAACTTTCACGTTAAATGAAGGTACCACGAGTTAGCTAGATAATTTCTGTTGCGAGTGACGTCAACAATGCTAATTAGTACTTCATTTGTTTGTTTATGGTCGTCAAGACGTCGTAGCCTCTTGTTACACTTTATTTTGCATATCCAGCGAAGCTTCTATTGCAAGTAATTGTATCCTAATCAGCCATAAATAATTGGGTTCAATTTTAATGAAGCATTTGTTTTCAAACCGTTCCAATCCATTGTCTGTGTTTTGCTCGAATTATTAAGATGAGTTAAGTGAATCATGGTCACACACTAGTTTCTTTACGTTAAATGAACGTTAAGTTTATCGTGAACCCAGTATAACGTCTGGATATTCACGTCAACTTTAGTGACGTGCGATCTAACTTGAGTTCCGAAAGAGGAAATGTTGGTTGAAGCGGTTCCCAGAGAAACAAACCAAAACTAATCTAAACTCCTTTAACCAATAAAAGCGACCGAGACATTGCGAGCTTTTGTTATCTTCTGTTTTGCGAACCCACATCAATGACATCACAAACCAACGACTCTTTTTTTCTTTTTTTTTTTCTGACGATAACAACTTTAGACACCGCAGACACAACAATATAATCACTATGAAAGGGTTTCTCTCTTCACGTGGACAAGTGAAATGATTCTTCATTTCATCTCATCTACAACAAATAAAGATATTGAGCAATACAAAATAATAGCGGATGTTCGTTACCAGCTACAGTAAAATTTTCACTGGAGAACCTTATAGGACAGCTAGAAAAGCTACCAGACCTACTTTAACATATTCATACGTCAGTCCATGTGATCTGCACCTGTCACTTTTAATATATATTATCCATTAGGTCTGCCCTTAACAGACGTGGGGCCCCAGGTGAACTTCGTTTGCGAGTCACCCAGTTACCTGCCTTCCCTCCTTGCTTCCCCCATAAAATGAACAAATAAATTAATTTAAAGCTCGATTATTGTTTAACGTTATTATTACAGTAGTTTGCACCTATATACCAATTTACATTCGTATAAGGTATCGGGGAAAACCCCAGTAGGTATATGCATGTAACAATTAATGCCAGAAGCCGTGTTTTTAAACATAAAAGGGTTAATTTATCTCCAACTCTTAGTTATATTTTCTTCTCTAACAAAGTTTATCATATAAAGGTACAAAGAACAACTGTATCACGTTTAAATTAAATCAATTAATACGTTCAAAAGTTATCGTGAGACAAATCCACCACAGGCGGACAAATACAAATAGGTGGAGTTAAAACCGAGATCTCACTTCACTCGTTCAATAAATCAAACCACGTGATTATGTTTTTATTTGTTTTTACACTCAGACACTATCTTCTAGATCCCCTACATAGGGAACCTACCATACGAGCGTGCAAGCGAGATTTTACCAACCCAAATTGTGTGGGTTTTTTTTTCTCTGGAAGGGCAATATGTGGCTACACCATTTGCACACCCCTAAGGGCGACCCTGTTATCAATTACTTACTTATTTTATGGCATTACGAACTCGAAATATCATTGCCATACTTAGAAAAGTATGCCAACTATCCCTATCTCGAGCTAGTTCTACCCAGTCCCCCTCATTACACCCTATCCCTATCTCGAGCTAGTTCTACCCAGTCCCCCTCATTACACCCTATCCCTATCTCGAGCTAGTTCTATCCAGTCCCCCTCATTACACCCTATCCCTACCTTGAGTTAGTTCTACCCAGTCCCCCTCATTACACCCTATCCCTATCTTGAGCTAGTTCTATCCAGTCCCCCTCATTACACCCTATCCCTACCTTGAGCTAGTTCTATCCAGTCCACCTCATTACACCCTATCTCTATCTTGAGCTAGTTCTACTCAGTCCCCCTCATTACACCCTATCCCTATCTCGAGCTAGTTCTACCCAGTCCCCCTCATTACACCCTATCTCTATCTTGAGCTAGTTCTATCCAGTCCACCTCATTACACCCTATCTCTATCTTGAGCTAGTTCTATCCAGTCCCCCTCATTACACTCTATCTCTATCTTGAGCTAGTTATATCCAGTCCACCTCATTACACCTTATCCCTATCTCGAGCTAGTTCTATCCAGTCCACCTCATTACACCCTATCCCTACCTTGAGCTAGTTCTATCCAGTCCACATCATTACACCCTATCTCTATCTTGAGCTAGTTCTACTCAGTCCCCCTCATTACACCCTATCTCTATCTTGAGCTAGTTATATCCAGTCCACCTCATTACACCTTATCCCTATCTTGAGCTAGTTCTACCCAGTCCCCCTCATTACACCCTATCTCTATCTTGAGCTAGTTCTATCCAGTCCACCTCATTACACCTTATACCTATCTCGAGCTAGTTCTATCCAGTCCCCCTCATTACACCCTCTCTATCTTGAGCTATCTCTATCCAGTCCCCCTCATTACACCCTATCTCTATCTCGAGCTAGTTCTACTCAGTCCCCCTCATTACACCCTATCCCTATCTCGAGCTAGTTCTACCCAGTCCCCCTCATTACACCCTATCTCTATCTTGAGCTAGTTCTATCCAGTCCCCCTCATTACACCCTATCTCTATCTCGAGCTAGTTCTACTCAGTCCCCCTCATTACACCCTATCCCTATCTCGAGCTAGTTCTACCCAGTCCCCCTCATTACACCCTATCTCTATCTTGAGCTAGTTCTATCCAGTCCCCCTCATTACACCCTATCTCTATCTTGAGCTAGTTCTATCCAGTCCCCCTCATTACACTCTATCTCTATCTTGAGCTAGTTATATCCAGTCCACCTCATTACACCCTATCTCTATCTTGAGCTAGTTCTATCCAGTCCCCCTCATTACACTCTATCTCTATCTTGAGCTAGTTATATCCAGTCCACCTCATTACACCTTATCTCTATCTCGAGCTAGTTCTATCCAGTCCACCTCATTACACCCTATCTCTATCTTGAGCTAGTTCTATCCAGTCCCCCTCATTACACTCTATCCCTATCTCGAGCTAGTTCTATCCAGTCCCCCTCATTACACCCTATCCCTACCTTGAGCTAGTTCTACTCAGTCCCCCTCATTAAACCCTATCCCTATCTCGAGCTAGTTCTATCCAGTCCCCCTCATTACACCCTATCCCTATCTCGAGCTAGTTCTACCCAGTCCCCATCATTACACCCTATCTCTATCTTGAGCTAGTTATATCCAGTCCACCTCATTACACCTTATCTCTATCTCGAGCTAGTTCTATCCAGTCCACCTCATTACACCCTATCTCTATCTTGAGCTAGTTCTATCCAGTCCCCCTCATTACACCCTATCCCTATCTCGAGCTAGTTCTACCCAGTCCACCTCATTACACCTTATCTCTATCTCGAGCTAGTTCTATCCAGTCCACCTCATTACACCCTATCTCTATCTTGAGCTAGTTCTATCCAGTCCCCCTCATTACACTCTATCTCTATCTTGAGCTAGTTATATCCAGTCCACCTCATTACACCTTATCTCTATCTCGAACTAGTTCTATCCAGTCCCCCTCATTACACCCTATCCCTATCTCGAGCTAGTTCTATCCAGTCCCCCTCATTACACTCTATCTCTATCTTGAGCTAGTTATATCCAGTCCACCTCATTACACCTTATCTCTATCTCGAGCTAGTTCTATCCAGTCCCCCTCATTACACCTTATCCCTATCTCGAGCTAGTTCTATCCAATCCCCTCACCATATTTCTTCCAGTTACATTCTAATGATATCCTCCCATGTATGTCTAGGTCTTCCTACCGGTCGCTTAGGTCTACCAATGGGTTTGCCAGTCAATACCTTGAATGAGATTTTAGTTCCTTCCAATCGCGCTGCACATCCTTCCCACCGTAAACTGCGAGATTTGATTAACCTAACACTGTCTGGTGTTGAATATAGGTTATGTAGTTCATCATTATACAACCTACTCCACTCTCCATTTTTGTCATCCCTTTTTTTGTACCAAATATTTTCTTATGTGCATACTCTGTTTTTGAGCACTAAATTTCTTCTCGCCATGTAAGCTAAGAGACCACATTTCACAGCCAAAGAGAGCAACTGGTAAAATGATTGTTTTATGTATTCTGAGTTTTATACTCCTTTAAAGCAGGTGAGTTGTCAAAAACTTACTGACCGACTAATATCAAGCATTTCCCCGACTGTATTATTTTTTTCAAATTCCCACTCTAATATTGTTATTACTAATTATAATTGTTCCTGAATACTTACACTCATTAACGCTACAAAATGGTATTATGTTGTTCGTACTAATTTCTAAAATTGTCGGACTCAATATATGCTTTCTGTGTAATCATGTACTTATCAACGTTCAATTATTAACCTATTCCCCTGCTTGCCTCTAATAAAATTACTGCATTTCTTGTAACAACTTCCTTAATATTACCTAATCAATCTAAATCATCTGCGTATAGCTACATTGTACCGGTTAGTGTCGATACCTATAAAATAAAACTAATAATTATTATGTATAAAAATACTGTTTATAACTGTTAACTGTTAATAGCAAAAAAGTTTTTATTTCTAAAAGGCTCTTGGGCTGTAAAATTGGATTGTAGTTTATGAATCAGAAAAATTATTGTTCGAAGTTTCATTTATCAGACGTGTGCACAAATGTACTACCTTAGTGATAACACAGCCATAACTATGCAGTTAATGGGGTTGAGCACGATTCTAAGAAAGGAGGAAGTCACATTTATTGAGATAATGGGTTAGACCCGTTGTTTTTATCATAGTTTTGCGATCACGTCCTTTAGCAATCATCACATTTGTTAGAAACCACTCCTAAAGCACTATTCTATAATAACGGGTATCTTCAATCCAATTTTCATAAGTAGAGCATTTATCTGGCAGCTAGAACAGTTACTAAATCTATTTTTACGTATTCACACTTCAAGTCATGGAATATACAGCTGTCACTTTTGATACACAAATTATAAATTCATATGAAATAACATCAATAATATAATAAGATGTTACCATATTATTTTACCGCAAAAAAATATAATGTCGGGCTCAACTTAACGTTCACGTAACGTAGCGTTCATTTACGGTACGCTTAACGTTAAGAGTGCTTTCCTTCCAAAATCTCACTATAGGCACCCCTATACCAAGGAGAGTGGTGCGGCACAGTCTGCTAACAGGGTGAGGCTTTATCACACTTCTGCTATGTCGCGGCATTTGAAAAGTATCTCTAGACGTAAAAGATCATCTTAAGACAGTAACAATTTCGATGTATACCTGCACCTTAGGGTACAGCGATTCCATCTGCAAACATCCAAACCTTTCCTTGAAAGACCGGAGTAGATATTTTGTGGTGCAACTTTATTTTATATGTTTCTTCAAGGCGTCTTACTACACCACCGGGATAGCCGCATACTTACATTAATGAGTTAAGGATTAGGAAGGTAGTATTTGATTTAAATGCACCCACATTTGTTCGGAAGAAAGAGTGAGAAGCCATTCACGAAAAAAAAAACATCCTAGGTATACCCAGCCGGGATCAAATCCTGACTTCCTGAAATCCATCATCAGCAAGTTAAACCAGAAATACTAACTTGAAGTTTAGTCCGCGTGCTCACCAATGCGGATGAGAATCAATAAGTGACTTAACTATGTACAAAGCTTTTTATTATAAAAGGAATTATTCCATCAAAAAGACACAAGTACATTCAATTAATTGTAACCCGCAACCGTGCGTAAGTTAGCCTCATCTTGTTTGGAGTTCCGATCTCAAGGAGGTCGGGATTCGAACCAATCTAGAGTGTACTGAGAGTTATTTTGCCTAAATTGTTTCCCATTCTACCTCTACGCAAATGCGGGTACATTTCCTCAATTATACTGTCCTTGTCCTATCCTATTATTGCAAATGGGCGGATAGCTCTGATGAGTAGTAAGACGCGGATAGTTTTTTTAAAAATTAATATGATTGAGTCCAATGTTCATAAGAAGCCTTTTAAAAATATACAAACATATTTTTTGTGCTCAACAATGATATTAAAATTTTATTATATTAATAGTGTTATTTTATAAATTTTGATAACATAAATTAAAAGTGACAACTGAAGATCACATTACTTGACGCATGGATACGTGAAAGTAGATCTAATAGCTTTTATAGCTGTCATACAAGGTTCTTCCTTTGAAAATTAGACTATTCCCAGCCTAAGGAAATAGGAAAATAAATAGAACGGTGCACCGCACAGACTTTCCCGCTTTTATTTTAAAATATATTTACTAAAAACTCGTTAGATTTGTGAAATTAAATAGTAGTTATGTACAGTACATTGTTGTAGAAACACTACACCAAAATCATAAATTAAATAATATACTGTCTTAGTTACTTTGTGGCATTGGTTCCCAAACTGTGATTCGCGAACTCCCAGGGGGCTTGCGGAATCTTCCAGGGGGTCCGCCAAAATATTTCCGTAATGGCGTATTCTTAATTAATAGTTTCTAAAATTTTACGAGGCACAATTACAAGATTCTATTATCTAAAGTTAACGAGTTTTCTATCCATTGTCTCTTCAGAAACCTACGCTTACTTTTTCTACTACCCCATCAATAATTTGTTTCGCTTTCCACAACAGAAAGTCTCGGTTCTGAAAGTGACTTGAGACTTTATTTACCGTCTGTAGTTCCTGACTTTATAGCTTTTTGCCATCCAAAGCAAGCGCATCCTTCTCACTAAGTCAAGTGAAGAGGTGAGTTGTTAAAACTTGTAAACAATTTTGAAACTTAAATCGACATGGAATTTTGTGATTACAGAAAGGTATTTCATTTATGTAAAACAGCTATTTCCAGTACCACTTTTTAAAAAACATGTGAAATGTGATAATATTGTGATAATAAAGATAAAAAATGTTACTACTTTGCTTATTTAATTTAAGTTTTGATTTTTAAAATAAATGTATTATTATTTGAACTCGTACTTAAGTATTTTCAATATTATTGCATTATTTTTGGCGGTCTATCCCAAAGTTCCAACCGGAGCTATAGTAGATTAATTTAAAAGTATTACACCTTTTAATTGTAATTAATAGCTAAATTAATTTAAAATTAGCTATACAATTATGTGTGTGACTATGAATATTTATCAGGGGGTTCATGCTACTCAGATGTGTGTGAAAGGGGTTCGCGAGACGATAAAGTTTGGGAAACACTGCTCTATGGCATTTGGAACTAGGAACACTGTTACAGAAAAATTGCGCATAAGAATCAAATTCATTTTCAAATACCTGAATTTAGAAATATGTATATTTGAATATATCTCAGAAACTATTGGTTTTATAAAAATATACTTCAAATAAAAGATGTTTAGCTTTAACATAATTACAACTTTACAATGATAAGTTATTTCGTATCTCAAATAGTTGTGGAAGAACGATCAAAATTGGAAAATTTCCCCATGTAGAGTACCCTTAAATTAATTTTCACGAGAAAATGAGAGTTGCAATCTTATTTATATTGATGAACAGTGCATAGATATAAAATTTAATCAAAATCGTTAAAGCGAATCTCGAGGTTTTTTTTTTTGTGCCCTTAAATCTAGGGTTAGGAATCTAATTCCAAACCTCCCTCAATCCCCTGTGGGGGGGGGACCTTATGAAAATCCCAGATCCCAAGTTTTAGCCCAATCGGTAAAATAGTTTCTGCTTTAGTCCGAGGTACAGACAGACGGCAATGCAAAAAACTTGTCTGGTTTTAGGGGGTCATGAAACGTCGACATTATTTTTATTAAAATCCCTAGTTCGATTTTTTTTACGATCACAATACTTTCTCTCTGAGGTGTCGAGAGAAAGTAAAAGAGTGTATTTTTAAGATAGTAAGGTGACCTGGTGGTCTAGGGGTAAGGTGTCAGACTTCTATGCTGGTGGCCGGGGTTCAATCCTCGGTCCCGGCACAGATTTATCTGATTACCAAACCCTTCCTTCACCTCTGACAAGACATCTTGTGAATGTGGGGAATGCCAGGCCTCCACCGTGGTTCGGATTCCACGTTAAACTGTAGGTCCTTCATTTCATCTCACAATCACCCTACCATTACACATTAGCGTAAGTGCGTATAACCCGAACGGGTAGTAAGACGCGGTGCTAATAATAATAATAATTTAAGATAGTATGACATCTAAATCATAATGTAAAAAATAAAATCCTTCCAAAATGCACTCGGCTGGAAACAAAGTGCCAGCCCCCCATGGAAGAGATCGTGCAGTTCGCTTTCCGCGTGACCAGCCCCGGGCGAGTGGCTCGGAAGATGACCTTCGCCACTCGCCCGCAATTAACCAAGGAAAAAAACCAAGAATACCCGCAGGGGTGGCCTAACAATGGCCCGTCAAGACATTTTGAATGGCCCGCCAGCTTTCTATAATGTCGTTCCTGCTTAAAAGGCATAAATGACAATTTTGATATGTTTCAAGAACTTTTAGGACTTTGTCAATCATCGACAACAACTGAGAGGGAACGCTCTTCAGTGGTTGAACAGTCTAAGGTGTCACTCTCGTGTTATATTTACCTGCTGAAGACGGGGAGGTCGGGGTTCCAATCCCGGTCGGGTACTAAATGGTTTCCCACGTTCCTTCCACGCAAATGCGGGTAGATTACCTCTAAAATGATTCCTTTCTAATCCCTACCCCATTAGAGTAATTAGCTCAGTCGTTAGCGTGTCTATCTACTAGGCTAAGGGTCTTGTTCAATTCCCGGCATGGCCGAAAAACGTATCATTGGTGAGATGTGGGTTTCCCCCTTTAAGAGTGATGAATTAACGGTCGGGGGCTGGATGTTGTGTCTGTTCTAGATTTACGTTAGTAAATAAGTCGTGTGCTGATATAATCAGTCGGTTCATAAAGAGCCGTTAAATTACTCAAATAAATAAAAAGTAGAGTAATTATCATAATTAGATGCGTATAATCGAAACAGGTAATAAGTCACGATGATAAAAAACTGGAATGGATATTTTTGAATCAGTGAAAAACTGTGTAGAAAAATGTGATATAGTTGGGAATAAGGGTTCGGCCAGACTGACAAGCGCGCGAGCGAGCGACTGGGGTTTTTGACAAGTGATTTATTGTTGTGGTTTTTTCATCCTATCTCCACTATAATGGTGATTCTTATTTGTAAAGGCCTACATTGATTACAATATTGAAGTATTTTAACATATCAGTTTAACATAACATATATATGGTTTATGATCTTATCAATTAAATTAGGCCGTTAGTAGCAAGTGTGCCAAGCCTATCGATAGTAATAAAAATGTCAAAATGAGAAGTTTCCCTAGCACTCAATGAACCAACACACAGTAATATTGTCTAGCGCCTGTAAACTAGACTGTACCGGGTCATGCGCGTGCTCTTGAAATATAGAATCAGTTCTATCTATCAAGCGCTCGCTCCAGTCTGGCCACCTTTCATTACAACCAATGTGTTCTATTTTATATTTTAGTCGCTCGCTCGCTCCAGTCTGGCCACCTCTCATTACAACCAATGTGTTCTATTTTATATTTTAGTAGCTCGCTCGCTCGCTCCAGTCTGGCCACCTTTCATTACAACCAATGTGTTCTATTTTATATTTTAGTCGCTCGCTCGCTCCAGTCTGGCCACCTCTCATTACAACCAATGTGTTCTATTTTATATTTTAGTAGCTCGCTCGCTCCAGTCTGGCCACCTTTCATTACAACCAATGTGTTCTATTTTATATTTTAGTCGCTCGCTCGCTCCAGTCTGGCCACCTTTCATTACAACCAATGTGTTCTATTTTATATTTTAGTAGCTCGCTCGCTCGCTCCAGTCTGGCCACCTTTCATTACAACCAATGTGTTCTATTTTATATTTTAGTCGCTCGCTCGCTCCAGTCTGGCCACCTCTCATTACAACCAATGTGTTCTATTTTATATTTTAGTAGCTCGCTCGCTCCAGTCTGGCCACCTTTCATTACAACCAATGTGTTCTATTTTATATTTTTGTCGCTCGCTCGCTCCAGTCTGGCCACCTCTCATTACAACCAATGTGTTCTATTTTATATTTTAGTAGCTCGCTCGCTCGCTCCAGTCTGGCCACCTTTCATTACAACCAATGTGTTCTATTTATAATTTTAGTCGCTCGCTCGCTCCAGTCTGGCCACCTTTCATTACAACCAATGTGTTCTATTTTATATTTTAGTCGCTCGCTCGCTCGCTCCAGTCTGGCCACCTTTCATTACAACCAATGTGTTCTATTTTATATTTTAGTCGCTCGCTCGCTCCAGTCTGGCCACCTTTCATTACAACCAATGTGTTCTATTTTATATTTTAGTCGCTCGCTCGCTCCAGTCTGGCCACCTTTCATTACAACCAATGTGTTCTATTTTATATTTTAGTCGCTCGCTCGCTCCAGTCTGGCCACCTTTCATTACAACCAATGTGTTCTATTTTATATTTTAGTCGCTCGCTCCAGTCTGGCCACCTTTCATTACAACCAATGTGTTCTATTTTATATTTTAGTCGCTCGCTCCTCAGTCTGGCCACCTTTCATTACAACCAATGTGTTCTATTCCATATTTTAGTCGCTCGCCCAGTCTGGCCACCTTTCATTACAACCAATGTGTTCTATTCCATATTTAAGTCGCTTGCCCAGTCTGGCCATCCCCTAAGTTGGAGTGGACTAGAAGCTTGAAAGTATTTAAACGGATGATGCTCCGGCGATGCTATGGAAGGGAAATGGCCGTTTTCCTTTGCGTTTTCCTGAGCGAGGAAGCTATTTTCATACCACTGTGTAATTCACAAAGAGGCTTTGTGTGCTAGTCACATGAGTTCTCATCATGTTATTGAGAATACATTGCGTTGTGTAATTATGATTTGATCACAGGCACTCAACCAAAGAGTTTAGGGAACATTTTAAGAGGAAGCAAACGATTATGATGAACTTTTAGTTCATGTCTCAGATTACTTTCTTGGGGAGAAATGCTTTCACGTTTCTTCAAACTAAAATACCATGTACTTTCATTTTTGGAGCTGAAAAGTGTTATGTCTAGTGGGATGTCTTAATAAAACGACCAGTTTACATGTAGACTACTGTACATGGGTTTTATTATTTTAGAAAATCCTGCGAAATAACTTTAGATTTTTGTTTAAAGTATTTTTTTTAGTAAAAAAAAGAACCCTGGATATTATTTTGCTATCCCGATATCAAATATGCTATGCGGAAGTATATTTGGCAAGAAGTGAAGAAGGAGGTTTGAAGAAGGACCTTCATAAGCGTTCTAACAATTTACTAGCCCTAGATTTGAAAACGGTTGGCCACCCCTGCCCTAGCGGATGTTCTGTGGACGACAAAATATCGGTTATCTTAAAACACAGGCAACACACACTAGCTCGTGAAACTAACTTGCTTTTATTCACTGTCAGAGGGCCTAGTTCGGTTCCATATTATACCTTAAATACTTCACAATATATTAACACTCGGTACGGATGACTGCCGTTAACAAATATTCATTTTAATATATTTTGGAAAAATTACACCTGGACGCAATAAATCAAACCCAGGAGTTGGGTTTGATACACGTTTCTAGGGATCATTTTTAAACATAAATTTATATTAAATAGTTTATTATTTTTGTAATCGTGTGGGTTCTGTCCTGTTAGCTACATAAATATTATTGGTTTCATAGAGGCTGAGTGTGGATCGAGTGACGGAGCAAATATATGAATATAGAGTGTGTGGATCAAAAGAAAGGGGTGGCTAAATGTTGTATACGAATGTGTGAAAAAGAGAAACATTAAGGGTTTGAAGAATAAAAGAGAATGTATTATTCGGTGTATGGATATTGTTGAAACGTAGAAATTATTCAAGGATGGGGAAGCGCGTAGAAATTTCGTGAGGATGAATTACGTAAGAAGTTTTTTTTAGCTATATATACAGTTTCTTGCCTACACGGTTAGGGAATGTCATGATTAATTGTGTGTATATCTTTAGGTTGAAAATCACATAGTCTGACGTATTAATACATGAAAGTATGTCGAGTAGCTTTTCTTACTGTCAGATAATGGTCTCCGAAAATTTGATTGTGGTAGAACGTGTGATATGCTATTCGTTTATAATTAGTAAACTAATTGCTAATTCAGATATCTGTTTAGAAAGTGAATTTTTGTAAATATCACCTCATAAAATACAATATTTTGTTTTCCCCTCAGTGCTCGAACGTGGTCCCACATCTTACCAGACAACCGCTCCGCCCTTGGACCTTGCTGATGACCACCAAGTGGCAAAGATACATTTATTACGACATCTGAAATATTAGTCTACATGATTTTCTTTCTCTGTCTTTTTGTTACTTTGACTTTTATTACCCGTCCAGGTTATTCGCATAGCTACCCTAATGGGGTAAATAGTAGAAAGGTAATATTTAGGTGAATTGTAACAGCATATGCGCGAAGGAAGAGTGGGAAACGATTCAGGATAAAACAATACTTTGACACCAAATGGAGGGGACTTTAAGCCACGTTTCTTGCCGTCTCCGGCAAACCAGACGAGATGAAACCAATATTCCATTCACGATAGGTTTTTACTGGATGACAGTTCGAAAATCATGTTTTTAGGTTTTGGGTTGCCAACACTTGTAAAAGATCACGGTTTTGTTATAAATGTAAAGATCTTTAATTACCTGTCATATATTACATTTAAAATAACGTAAACTTAAATTTTCTCATACTATTTCAATTTTTTAAATAATTTCTTTTTATCCAACTCGAAACAATATTTCAAACATAATTAAAAGTACTTATTTTTCGTTTTGGAATGTTACTGATTTTGTGTAATATAGTGCACACATCAATATCTTTTAATACATGCATCGTATTTACTTGGAAAAGAGAAAATTGTTGTCATTTTTTTACATACAATAAATGATTTTATTTTTATTTTATCGTATTTTGAGATATTTAACTGAATAAAATATTTTAATCAACTGCGTGTCTGCATCATTGTAAAAAACTTGTTTACCGTTATGTTCAATCATATGGTTTAGATTCGTCCGTCACCATTTTGAAGCTATGTTAGTTAGAAGTTTTTGTAAAAGTGGTGTTAATATTTTTTTAAGGGGAATAAAACTATAAATAAACTTTGTGTCCGACCTCAAATAAATATATAAATAATATTGGCCTAAATTACTGTGGTTAACTATCACATTAATATATTACCATCTGTTTTCATTACAGTCATCCAAAGTGATAGATGTCAGCTGTTGGCGTAGTGATATATTAGGGATTACTTCTAGTAACATTTAGGGCTGTCATCCAGGTAAACTTAGCTCGTGAATGACTTATACCCACCGGTGCGAGTTTATTATTTTACATCTAAAAAGTTTCCTTCCTCATCCCTATTCCAGTAGAGTAATGATCATATATACTTATAACCTGAACAGGCAGTAATGTTTATTTAACATCTCATCTCCTAGCAATCATTCGTAGAGGCTTTACTGAGAAGACCTTATTGACCTTTGGAGCTGGCCCTTGAATTACCACCACACACCCCCTTGAGGTCAAACGCGTTGAATATAATTAGAAGGGCCTTGATATTTAATCACGTTTGCACTTTGATTGAACTATATACGACCATTCGGTACGATGATATTATCGTTTTTAAAGGCTAGGAAGATTTATTTCTGTATTTAAGGTGGGTGGACACTAAACAGTGTTCGTCTGAGGGTCAACCACGTGGGCCACGAGATCAGTGGTCATCTTTGTTAATTGACAGATTATTCCCCTGTGCCTATAGAGCCTGGTTCGAATTCCTATGGGGTGTATTGAGGGTAATTTTTATCAAAGAGTTTCTCACCCTGCCTACATGCAGATGTGGATACATTTCCTATACATTCTTTCTTCCTCCTTCATACACACTTAGGGTAAATATTCGTATAGTAAGACGCAGAGCACCAAAAAAAGTAGCTCTTCACAGCCGTTAGATACCACCCTTCTTACCGTGTTCTTACTAGTTTTACGATACACTCTTCTTACCGTGTTCTTACTATAGTTTTACAATACTCCCTTCTTGCCATGCTCTTACTATAGTTTTACAATACTCCCTTCTTGCCGCGTTTTTACTATACTTTTAAAATACACTCTTTTTGCAGTGTTCTTTCTATAGTTTTAAAATACACTCTTCTTTGCCGTGTTCTTACTATAGTTTTACAATACTCCCTTCTTGCCGTTTTCTTACTATAGTTTTACAATACTCCCTTCTTGCCGTGTTTTTACTTTACTTTTAAAATACACTCTTTTTGCAGTGTTCTTTCTATAGTTTTAAAATACACTCTTCTTTGCCGTGTTCTTACTATAGTTTTACAATACTCTCTTCTTGCCGTTTTCTTACTATAGTTTTACAACACTCCCTTCTTGCCGTATTCTTACTATAGTTTTACAATACTCCCTTCTTGCCGTGTTCTTACTATAGTTTTACAATACTCCCTTCTTGCCGTGTTCTTACTATAGTTTTACAATACTCCCTTCTTGCCGTGTTCTTACTATAGTTTTACAATACTCCCTTCTTGCCGTATTCTTACTATAGTTTTACAACACTCCCTTCTTGCCGTATTCTTACTATAGTTTTACAATACTCCCTTCTTGCCGTGTTCTTACTATAGTTTTACAACACTCCCTTCTTGCCGTATTCTTACTATAGTTTTACAAATACTCCCTTCTTGTAGTGCTCTTACTATAGTTTTACAATACTCCCTTCTTGCAGTGTTCTTACTATAGTTTTACAAATACTCCCTTCTTGCCATGCTCTTACTATAGTTTTACAATACTCCCTTCTTGCAGTGTTCTTACTATAGTTTTACAAATACTCCTTTCTTGTCGTGTTACTATAGTTTTACAGTGAAGATCTCAATAAATGATTACAGGAACTGATAAGATAGTTTAAGGAGTGCAACAGGCCTTACAAGAACTTGTATAGTTAAGGTACGTATTTCCTGCTGGAGACTTGGGAATAACAGTGACTCATGCTGGAATAAGCCTACGAAAGTTTAACAGATCATGTCATGTTATTCATAGTCCGAGGATTTCTTTGAAATAATGAGTCTCACTTATACCGGGAGTTAAAATCATTTTTCGCCGAAACGAATTAGAATTTTCATTTTATTTACAAATCTTGAAAGAGAATCTCATAAACATATTTATTGGTAGACCTATGATTTTACTCTCCATCTTTAATTTTATTCACATTAAGTTTTAAACTGCTGTGGAAAATATTCTGTATTTTTTGCACTGCGTCTTATTACTCGTCCTAGCTATTCGTATATTTTCATTTTGGGGTAGGGATCATGAAGACATTGGTGCACCCGGGGGCAGGGGGGGGGAGGCAAATGAGTAAGTTGCCCCTCCCCCTCAAATCATTTTAATACAATCTTAAAATATATACATTTTCTTAGCTCCCCGTCTTACTACCCTTTCGGGTTATGTACAAATTACTCGAATGGTTTTAGGGATTAGGAAGGTTATATTGAGAGGAGGTGTGCCCAAATTTAAAATAGAGGGAGAGTGGACAACCATTTTGGAAAAACCACCCTCAATGCACCCGACCGAACCTCGATCTACCCGTCATCGGCAGTCTAATCTAACGCGAGAGTAGCGTCTTTGACCACGCGGTTAACGAAGCGGGTCACCTCGAGTTGACCTATAAAATCGAGCACCGAAGTCGTGTTGAACGAATTTAAACTAAATTTTGTAGTCTAATAGGCTACTAATTTCAAAAATTTGCCAAACGAAGACTACTCTTAATAGTTTCTAGGTGCAGCCAAATATTTTTACTTCTTACTGGAGAGGTACTCTCCTTTGGGTTGGAGGGCAAACCTCTTTTAAAAAAAAACATTTAATTTGCTAACCACCCCCTTCAACCCCCACAACAAAATTTAATTCTGGTTACAACCTTGATTGTTTCCCCCCTCCCAACCCCTAAAGTAAATTTCTGGGTATGTCACTGAGTGAATGTAGAATTTATTGGAAATGTACCTGTAATTGTGTTCAGGTAGATTGAAAAACTATTTAGAAAAATCACCCTTCAGTACAGTCGGTCCAGATTCAAACTCCAGACCTTCACGTCACAGGCAATCCAGTTTATTGCGAGCCTGACGTCTTGGATCGCGTGGCCGCGCCCAAAGTGTTGACTCTCAAAGATAATTTGTTGCTTCGAATTCCGATGATGTAATAACTTATTAGTCCTTATTCTAAACTATATATAGAAGTGGACGCATACGCATTTACAATCGGGGCATAATTATTAGAAGTCAGGTTAAACAAGACCTTTAGTAAACAGTATTTTGTTTTGAACACACTACTTACTAGCAAACTTATGTATTCTAAACTGGTATGGTTGATATAATGAATAGAGGGGATTTCTTTGGCTTGAGATGGTTTTAAACCCCAACGGAAAAAACCAGCGTTAAAAAACTATATTATTTGGGACAATTTTTCCTAAATTGATCTTATACCCGTTTCTTTCCTTATTTATTATATTAATTAATATATATTTTTAGAGAAAGATTACCTACCTTACATTATTCTATGATGGTATATATAGTATGATTTTGGTAGGAAGAACAGTATAGTTAGTTATTAAAGTTACTAAAACAATGTTAATATATTCATACATCAAGTCATGTTACCTGCAGCTGTAACTTTTAATAGATATTATCAATACATATAGAATGACACAAGTAATATAGTAAAGTGTTATCAATGTTGGCCGCAAATAAATATGTTTGAATTTTCTTTTCTGTTCTTCCAACCAAAATTAGGGTATACTTAGGTGGTCTTGGAGTAAAGTGCTCGCCTCAGGACCCGATGATCATGGGTTCAAACCCAGCAGGGTTCAACAGATTTTTTCTTGGGCGATAAAGATCCGTAGTATAGCATTCTTCGGAGGAGATGTAAATCCATCGGTCTCATGTCGATTGTGTCATGATGTTAAAGAACTATGAAAGTTATGTTACGAATACCTTTCCCGGCAAAATTGGTAATCTCTTTCTTTCTCGTTCATAGAAATTATCGTGTGCTGATATAATAAAGTCGGTTCAGAAAATGAATGAAAAAAATCTATTATGGTATAGCTTAGCTTATAAGATTGGGTCATTGAATAATCCCGTCAAAGTAAGACTATCACTTTTCATGGAAAACTGAATGTTCATAGCTATAGTAGAATTCTGATAGAAAGAACCGTTTACAAACATATTTTTTGTCGGGAAACATTGAAAAGATTTTATTGTAGCATTAATATTAGTAGGTATTGAAAAAACCTATCAAAAGTGTCAGCTGCGATTGACTTGCCTTACGTATGTATTTTTAACATTATTTTAGAATATTTTGTAATCGTCTGGATCCATTCATTGTAAAAGAATCCTACTATACTCAAAGATTGTGTACTCACCAAGAATTTTCAACACCGATATCCGACTGTTTCCGAAGGGCGACGGTGAACCCGAAGTAGCTGCCCACCTGTCCCTTAGGGTCGACGATCACGTGGGCGTGTTGAGACGCCAAGTTGAAAGCCCCGCACTTGTGTGTCGTCCACAGGAACCAATAAAACACAGCACTCGCAACAGACGAATAGACCATTGTTGCAGAGACAGCCATCAATCAAACGGACGGACAATGCCACCGAGCGTCGCCAAGTCCAAGCGGAGAGGAAGTTGCACGGCTGATAGCGAGTCACCAACTAACACAATATCCGCTCTCCGGCATGGTGCTGAATCCAACGATTACTGGCTTTATCTTGTCGAGTTCGTCTTTTGTTCCCTCTTTTTCCTAGATATTTAATTCCATATAAGGAAACAAGATGGCATTGGCGCAGCGCACATTAGTTAACAGTCTTCTTTTCAATAACAACAATAAAAAAAACTTGACCCCTCACACAGTCTCGTGCAAATTTCTTGAATAAATATAATACCGGTGCAGTTTATATTTTTTATAAATTGGCAACAATGATAACATTCGCGGCGATTCAACGCTATGCTTCAAGAAACACGTCTGACCTACAGCAGCGCGATGCTATGAATGAGGAACTATGTGAGCCGGCTTTCCAACAATACAGTCTTATAGTATTTGTTTCGTGACTCAGGTCTTCATTGCTGATTTGCAAGTGTCACACTACATTTTGAAACATCAACTTAGAGTGACGTCACCCCGGTCATTCCAAGGAGTGCCACAGACGCGTCACTGTGGATTGAGGTGAACATTAAGGCCGATAAGTCAACACTAAATACATGGCACAAGAAACGAAAGCGAAGAAACGGAAAGCTGCCACGAGTCTCGTTTATTGTTCAGGAATGTTGAGTTAGTGTCTTTTAAGGACCAATTTTAGCGCTTTACCAATGTTAGGGATTTATCAATAGGTTGGAATTGGCACTTTCTAACCTTTATAGGGTTTGTTTATTTTCCTTTCTTTCACACACACCCTTAAGACAGTACATCCCTTTCCGCATGGGTGTGCCTGGCAGGAGATAAGGGAGAGTGGGTAGTAAAGGATGCCTCTGACTCACTTTTTTTTTTAGAAACATGGCCACCATCAAAGGGCCAACCTTTCCCCACCCTTTATCCCTCCCGTTCGACATATCACTTTATCCTCCCGCCACGCCCCCCACATCCAGAAACATACCGATACTTTCCCTACGAATGGTGATGAAACTCTCCTTTTCACCTCATGTGGAAGCCGGGTTGCGGGCATTGTGACCCATAATGGTGAGTTACCCTCTCAGCACAAACCTCTACCCTCCCGCCATTAGACTACGCGAACCCATAATGTTACATTCCATTATAAAACAACCACTTCATTACAGGATTAACCACTCCACCCTCACACCTCACTATTCCACCTTCCCTGAACCCTTCACACCCTACACCAAGACCCCATAACTGTTCCCTTTCCCAACGAACGGTGATGCTACTCTCCTACCCCACTCTTCCCCCACCCTTCACCCTCCACACCCCTCACCAACCAACCATCAAGCCATCCATGATCCTCCTCTTTATCAATCCCTAAGTATACTTTCTAAACATAATTTCCTTTATTCTTCATTTTAAATGAATAAGGACCTAAGACGACTAAAATAATATACAACATATATTATAAGATTATGGTATGAATCCTAGGCTATAGGAAAAGGTGTAACCAAAATAACCTTACCCCTGTTCCTGAATTAGCTGACATGCGACAGCTGGCCTAATAGTGTTGCATTGGTCAACTACTTGAAACTATAACGGTAAATTCCCCACTCAAAGCCCTTACCGGACCCAACCCTCTCCCACCTCAACCCCAATTCTCAAATCAAATGATGAAGCAACTTCCCTTCTCCTCCCCACCTTCGCATCGCATCGGGATAAAGAAAGGACCCTCCCCACACCTCAAAGCAGATTCTGATAAGTATGTCAACCTCACTCTCCCTTCACGTAAATGCAGGTACACCCCCTCTAAACCTCGCTTTTCTCATCTCTAGCTCATGGTGAAGTTTGATGAAGCTCTGAGAAATTTTGTGAAGTAGTGCAAATTGTTAAAACTATTTGAATTTGGGCTTTGATTATAAAATCTTAAATTAATTATAATGTTCCACTGAAACGGAGTGTTTTGAATAGCCAGATAAGTAATTTATGGGTAATGTTAAATTAGTCTTTATTATATGTTATGATAAAATAATAATAGTGCGTGCCCCCCCCCCCTCCCACTACCACCAGAGTTGGAAAGTCCAGCACATCCATGTTTATACACTTTGTCAGTTATTGCCCTTCTTTCGAAGAGCAGATTTGAATTTAAGATGGGGAGGAAGAGGGTGCAAGAACGTTAAGGTCAGTATTTTTTTCATTTTATAACAATAAATATTTTCACCCAAATAAATAAAACATTGTTTTAGTAAATATGTTTAGTTTAAGTTTCTAAACTTAGTGATCTCAATATTTCTTGAATATTTGTCAGGGGCATAATGGCATTTGAACAAAAACTTTTTATATGAAGATAAAAAGTCCTGGTCAAATTCTACATTACCTGTGACAAATATTCAATTTATTCTGACCAAAATTGTTTTTTGTTATGAAAATCACAAAAAATACTAATCTTAAGTCATGTTTCCTTTCATCCTACCTCAAGTGAGATATTTTTTAGTGCTACACACATTACTGCCTATTTGGGTTCTTAGCAACTTTGATTAGTTTTAAGACACATCATAAGGAGGACAAATTTGTAGAAAATGCATCTAAGTTCTTCTAGAGAGAGTGGTATAACCAACCATGCTGAAAGTAGCAAAATACATAAAAACTCTTAGTACAACTAATCAAAATTTGAATCAAAGCTCAACTTCTTGAGTTATGAAGGCTAGTTTGCATAACAATTTTCAACATAGTGGAATGTAATCGTAGGGAAATATTTGTGTGTGGTAGCTGCACTAATGGTGCACGTTAACTTAATACCTAGTCTGGTTTGCCGATAAACAATAAGTCTGGGTTTAAGTCCCAGTAGGGTGTAGTGAAAAACTATTTTTTCTAAATAGGTTAGCACTTCCCCTACTCACAGCATATTTCTTCTAAATTATACCTTCCTCTTACCTAACCCATTGGAGTAAATATGCAGATACCCTGGTGTAAAAACGACTTTACCTAGGTCATAGCTTCAATTACAGTTTGGATTGTATTAATGAGGTAGTCATTGTAACAGTAAATACAAAATACTCTTGATATCCCTGAGCCCATACCGGCAGGTAGACAAAATTTATGTGTAATTCACATCTGGCCTGGTTTGTGATGACAGGAATGTCAGGGTTTAAATTCTAACCAGTTGTACTAGATGTTTTTCCCAATCTTTCTCTAAGCCAGTGTTTACCTAAATTTTGCTCCTTCGGGGTCAAGGCCTACCCGACACAGTTGACCCCTGCCGTCACCCACCATCTATTTAATGCAAAAAAATAGTTTTGTTAAAGTTAGTGGCCTAAAAATTTGTTTTAAAATTTTATTTGGAATCTAATTTGTTTGGTTGTCAAAAAATTTGTTTGCTGTCATTTCACTCATTTGCGATTCCATAGTGTACATATTATTAATTTCTTTATTTTCTGACGAGTGGTTTATTGTACTCTATGTCAAGTAAGAACAATAATTAGTATAATTTCAACACATTTAATAGGCTTAATGGATTGATCTATTTACTAAAGGATAAAAATTGAACAAAATAGCTGGATCCAATATATAATGAAAGGAATAGAAGAACAAGGCTTACATGCCAGAAACATGTAGGTACACAGGTTCATATTTAAAACACAGCCAAACCTCTTTAGTGGTTGCATGGTCTAAGGCATGGTGATGTGTTTCTGTTTAATTAGCTGATAATTGCCCCGTGATCGAGCATTAATTAAAGCGGTACGGTACCTTGATGATATAATTGGTAATTATAGCCCTGTGATAGAGCGCCAATTGTTGAACTCTTGAAATAATACACAATTATTAGGTTAGATGTGATTTTATTTTAATGTCACTATTGTTTTGATCGTAAAACTGATCATGTTAATAATTTTGAGACGCAACTGATAATGATAACACGAACGTACGTATTGAAGGCTGAGATGACAGACAGTCACAGTGAGTGAGTCAGTGCTTCTGCAGTGAGCTAGTGCTCATCTGAGTCTGTGATTTCACCACGCCGAGTATATAACTCACTTCGAAAAGAACATTCTAGAAGATGTTATAAAAAATTAAAAAAAAAAAAAACATCTCGGTGGCAGTAGAAGGTCCGAGAGCCGGAAGCTGCCTCAAATTACCTTTTAAAATTTCTATTCGATCTTTCCAGAACAGGAAGTTATTATTTAAAAACCTTAAATTGTCATATTGACTCACTTAGCGTCACGCACTCTTACGTCACTTGTCAATGGCTCTTGCCTTCTTAGAAGAAGTGCTTTAAGCGCCACATAATATATTACAAAGTTCAAATAAAATTAAATACGTTTATAAAATTAGGACAATATTATTGTCAATGCTCACACATATTTAGGGGCAAATCAGTAACATTACAATGGCTTACCAAATTCTCTGTGTAAGGGAGCTACTTTCAAAATGTCGTTGTTTCCAAGAGCTTCCCGGGTTAAAAATTGAATGTATTGCATATTGGCTTCGTATTATTTTAACCTGCATAGCGGCCTTGCCATCATATCTTTATTCAGTCGAGGTTGAACTATGTGACTTGGATTCATAATTGTAGTAGAAATAAAATAAAAATGTTAGTAAATGTCTTACTAAAATTAACTTTGTAATGATAGAAAGTGCATGGATTTTTTCCTATCTACCAACTTTCTTTGCGCATTTATGAGAATTCACATTGACAGAAAGAGATGTTGTTGACCTAGCTAGCAATTCTAAAATATTCCTTTAACAAGTGTCCTGGTGAACAACTTCATGTCAAACTTGATTTGTTTTGGAATTATGAAAATGTTTCAAACAACTAATAATAATTTAAACATGTAATTCTTTCCAAGTTCTCACAAAAGGAACTATGTGCAAACATGAGTTTATGTCAATAATGGTGAGTTTATATACCTTTTTACTTTGTATTTTTTTCCAACAAAATAAATTATGTGCAAAATATTTTGTTAAAATAAGTTTAAAAAATTGAGAGATTTGCATAATCTTAATAAAGAATGTAATTTTTATTTAAAACAGACAAAAACATTTGAGTTAATATTTTGCAATAATTTAATTTATACACACACAAAAAAAAAGGATTTTCACTTGCTTTTTTTTGGTACATAATGTTTTATATTATTAGGTTATGTTTTTGTGCTAGTTATACTTTAAGGTATTGAATTATTATTATTATTTAGTTGAGTTGCAAAGTATAAGCTTATAATATTATGTACTGATGTAAAATAAGCCTAATTTAAATAATAAGCATATAAAATGGAAAACATAGTTATATAAAGTGGTAAACATAGTTATTATTATTAGCACTGTGTCTTACTACCCGTTCGGGTTATACGCACTTACGCTAATGTGTAATGTTAGGGTGATTGTGAGATGAAATGGAGGACCTACAGTTTAACGTGGAATCTGAACCATGGTGGAGGCCTGGTATTCCCCACATTCACAAGATATCTTGTCAGAGGTGAAGGAAGGATTTGGTAATCAGATAAATCTGTGCCAGTACCGAGGATTGAACCCCGGCCGCCAGCACAGAAGTCTGACACCTTACCACTAGACCACCAGGTCACCATATAAACATAGTTAAATAAAATATGTCTATATCATATTTTATAATATTGAGATTTGTGCACCAAGTGGTATTTTGTTCTCCAGCCGCCACTAGGATATATAAAAATGAACCTGATACTGTGGAGTTGATATCGTGCAGATTAAAGCATGAAAGAGCATGTTTTTTCCGCCACTTCTTATTATCTGTTCAGGTTATAGACATACATTAAGCTAACAAAATAGTGATGAGGAAGGTAGAATTTTTGAGGAAATGTACATGCATTTGTTATGTGGGAGAGTAGGAAACACCACCTTCACCACACTTGACCAGAATAAAAACCCCAATCTCCCCACTAATGGTAGTTCAAACTAACACAAGTGTAATCCGCTAGACTATTGAGACCATGATACGAGTTATTATGCCTCAGGTGCACTATCTGAAACTTAAACCCTATTTTTCCATTTGAGTTAATGCCTTGTGCTGTGATTTTAAAAGATGTCCAAAATAATGATGGTTTTTGGGACTCACTGAGATGTTTGGTGGCTATATGCAGCTTAATTTTGCTCAGAATCGTTGTTTCATTGCTCAAGAGGTCTCCACGAAAGATACAGATGGAAACTAGTGGTCACAATTTCCATTCCAAGTGAAACCGACCGCTAAATAGCTATCATTACATTGTTAAAATACTGTAGGAGGCTTAAAACTGGAACTAGTGGTATATTTATCACAAGATGGTTTGTTAGGTTAAAACCTCAGGAAATTTCGCGGCACATCGGTTGGAAACCGCTGGGTTAGCGGTTAGATTATGTTTGTTTTTTATATCACTGCATCTTTCTACTTATTCAAATTGAAAATGAAGGTTGAATTTAGATGAAGTGTACCACATTTGCATGGAGGAAAATTGGAAAACATTTAGGAAAAGCCATTACTCAGTATACCCAATCGAGAGTCGAATCACAGCCATTGACATATCAGTCCATTGTGTGACACCTTAGACCATTCAACCACTGAAGTAGGTTTGAGTATGTTGGCTAAGCCAAAGTGTCACAACCAGTTTGCTAATGGTCACCATGAATTCCTATCTGGCGGGTTGTTTTTCCATCTCTTTATTTTCTATAAATATTGACTTTTGAAACAAACTGGTTAACCAATTTACACATATAAGGTATTTTTTTGTATTTACTTGAATATAAAAATTTGATTTTCCTAGTATATATTTAAAAAATTAACTTATACTACATTGAGCATATTAAAACCCTATGCTGTGTGTAAAACGTTCTTGAAGTTACTGTAGTAAAAGATACCATGCGAAAGACAAATTTGTTCATAGTTTGTATTAGGACTGTGGAGTCTATACCAAGCCTTAGATTCAGACTCCTCTATTTTACTACTGCCTGACTCCATAAATGGCTCAAGTATATTAATTAATAACAAATTACTGTGGTAAATTTCTCCAATAAATATTTACTTCATGAGAAGCTTCTTTGGCAATGTGAATTTTTATTTAAATAAATGGCTCAAGTATATTAATTAATAACAAACTACTGTAGTAAATTTCTCCAATAAATATTTACTTCATGGGAAGCTTCTTTGGCAATGTGAATTTTTATTTAAATAAATGTGTCAATCAATTTATAAATATTGCTCCTAAAGCATACAAAAAGTATAGCATTAAAATGATTTATTTACCATATATTGTTAAAAACTACAGGTTTTTATTTTGAAACCAGAGTCGGTACATTTTTACTGACTCCACCCAAAATTGCTTAGGGTTCAGACTCCATAGTCCTGGTTTGTATAGTAATTATAGACATATATATGTTATACTATCACTTATTATCTTAAATTGTACTATATTATTAGTTTGCTTTCAAATTACAGTACAAGAGATTGTGAAATTACAAGGTTTTGCTTTCTATCCATGCACACATATTAAAATGCATAGACCTTGGCCTGACACATACGTGGTACCCCAACCTAGTTTAGCTTAGTTGCACTTGTGGAGAGTAGCAGAAGTAGTCAGCGCTCACTCACACAGAGCGGTATATGAGGGCCTACTATCATGTTTTTATATATATATATATATATAATGATGCATTCTTTCATCCAAGTTTAAGAGTGTGATCTATTTCACAAGTCCACTTACACAAATTGTCATCAATAAAACGAGTTCAACTGTACACATTTTTGTTGCAACCTACATATAAGTTTTAAATTTTTTGAACAAAAAAGACTTTACATCCATTACTGTTTCGAGTTTATGGCCTGGGTCAGTTTTTTATTCAAGTCATATTTTTCCACTACCGGATGGGTAGGCCTGTCATATCTAAAGGAAATACCTATATATTAAATACAAAAATTTGGTATTGTTTTAATTTCATCTTAAAAGTCAAAGTCAAAGACATAAAAGAAGTTCGCCCTATGCAGACATCTGTTAGTGTGTATTGTGTATGTACTTAAACATTACCGACGACCAATTGAAATAAATCAAACCCATTGTTTTTGTTTAACTTTGCCTATTATTAAAATATAACCTTAATTTATTTTATCACAATTTGATAGAAGTAGGATTTTCTTATAAAAAAAATAGTTCTAAACAACAACAAAACAGATGTGTAATTTTGGTTTTACCAATTATTATTCCTTAATTAAGAGCATAATCTGGTCACTTGAAAAAAAAAAAATATCAGCATCACTAGGTTTTGGAATTAAGCTAAAATTTAGTTTATTTGAAGTATTTAACAAGCACTTTCTGAACAGACTGATTATACCAGCACACAATAATTTCTATGAGCGAGAGCAAAAGGGCCTACCAATTTTTTCAGGAAAGGTGTCTTCTCGTATTCTCCAGGTTTATTTTACATGCCACAATAGAGATGATGCCAACAGCATTACTTCCCCTTCGAAGTAAGTTGTGCTACAGATTTTAATCCCTCAAGAAAAATGCTTTGAACCCATGAACATTATAATACATTACCTTTGGGTAGGTTAAAAAAGAAAAAGTAAAGAGATGCAAAATAACTATATTAACAAGTAGGTTTGAGCTTCTTTATTTCAAATTTCATAAGTAAATAGGCTACACAAGACAGTAACAGGAAACAAAGTTTGACTAAGGTTATTTTATTTAAAGGAATAATTTTAAGTAAACAACTCAAACATTCATAGTTTATATTCCAGAAAAAAAAGTTAATTTTACTCTTTGGAATTCAAATTTACTTATCTCCAACCTTGAGCAAATTACTAAACAGCACGCATGGCTATTAGAAAGACTGTACAAAATTTAACACAAACAGATAGTGTAAAACAATAGCGTAAAATTATCAGATACAAAATAATATAGTTACAGAATTCAACCATTGGTCAATCACCGAATGTCCTGCTGGAACTAATCACAATGAGAGAAGTAATATAAGAAAACTAAAAGTATGATCTTATAGTACTTGCAGAATTTAAATGAGAATTCTAGCCAGGGAGAAGATGAGATGAACTTCATATTAATTTGTGAATAAAATATCAAGTAGAAAAAATTAAATTTATAATATCTACTCTCCGCCCCCTTTTTAAACACGCATGACGTTCCTTGCAGCAAGATGATATGAAACACAGGAAGTAAATTGATATTAAACAAAGAAAATAATTATTTTATGGCGAGTTGCCCTCGGATGGTTGGTCCAAGCGGGGCCTTTTCCTAGAGCCAGTCTCTTCCGTTGTTTCTAGGTTCATGTGGTCCCGTTTCTTCTGAGAATGCTGTGAATGAACATCATATTAACTTAAAAATAACAATAACTGAAATTTAAATATTCTCTATACATAAACTATAGTAATTTATCCAATATTAACTCGAGGCAATACACCTACAAAGCGAAGCTTTGAGCCAGCATTTTGCTAAGTCAAGCTCATTTAAAAATAAATCAAACTTCCTAGTCATTAGAGATGACTTAGTGCAGTACTTACTTTCTTATCCCATTGCTGGTGAAGATATCTTAAAAGGATGTTAGCTTTTTCAGTAACTATAACTGGAATTAAATAAAGTATACAATTAGTTCATAACTATATTACCGGTACAAAAGTTTAACTATGATATGTAAAGAAAGGTAAATAGGAAAAGGTGAAATATTCTTATTTATTGGCACTTTGTTCACACCAAAAAAGTGTCATTACTGCCGAAAACACTTTAACTTTATCCTTCAGTGTTAAACAAAAGATGACATTCATTACCGACTTAGCGTAACTCAATTCAAGGACAAACAAAACAACTTCAAACCAGCCTGCATGCTAAAACTTAACCTTGTCAAGATTCAAACACAAATTTTCACAGGACCCAAGGAGAGGTATGCATGGGTAACTAACTAGACTTACTTTGTTCAGAAGGGTATTCCTTAGTAGGTAAGTAGACAGATGGACGTTTAACACATGTCCTACTGCCACTATCCGTATGGAAACGAGCAAAATTATTTTCATCATATGAAGGTAAACCTTTCAAAAATTCTGCTACAGACTGAAACAAAAATAACAATTTGATAGGTTTCTCATTGTATTATCTTATAGTTGCATCAATAATTCCCGATCCTTAGAATCGAGTCCTATTTTTCTCTATACCTACATTAATAGGCATGTTTATTCAAGAAATATGAAGCTGAAACTTGAAATGTATTGCTTGATACAAAAATATATTATGGTCGTATATCTTGCAACATTTCACAGTAACTGCTATAAATAATAGCACTCCAGAGGGCCTATGAAATATTTACACATTTCACACCTGGGTCTAAAGTAAAAATATTTTGATATCAATTATGCCTAACATCTAGAAGATTGTATGGATTAGAGCTGAGAAAAGTACAGAACGTAAAATATCTTGGAAGCATGATTGAAGAGAAAGATGGAAGTAAAGAGGATTTAATGAGAAGAGGACAGCAGGGAGTTGTTCTCTAGATGCTATGGAAAAGAGAAGTGCCCTTGAAGTGTAAGGAAGTATTGTACAGCTCATAAATGTAAGAGAAACTAGGAAAGTTGGTGTCCACGGGAATGAAGTTTGTGAGGAGCATGTTAGCTGTCACGAGGAGAAACAAGATTAGGATTGAAGTTATCCAAGAAAGAGTTGGGGTGCAGGGGTATATGAGATAGTAAGAGGAAGCAAGGGCTGAGATGGTATGGTCATGTAATGAGGATGGAAAAGGAGAGGATGCCAAAGAAAATGGAAATTAAGTATGTAGGAAACAGACGCAAGGGAGGCAAAAAGAGATGGGGGGAGCAGATAACAGAAAGTGTGCAAGCTGAAGAGAGAATGTGGGAGGATAGGATTTGAGTCATTTTACTAAACTGACCCGGCCACGGGCTGGAAACATTGTTGATTCGATGATGATGATCTAGATGGCAGCTAGGACCTATTCCTAACTGGAGAAAGCCCTTCACTTTCACAGAATGAGAGTCTTCACCTCTGTGTGCTCCATTTAAAACAAATTCTGAATCACCTGCTTCGGTGGCCACATTGTCTAAGGAGTCCCTCTCGCAAAAGACTAGATTGCTGATGATGGGAAGATTGGAGTTTGAATCCCAGTCTAGTGTAATGAGGGTGGTTTTTCCACTCTCCCTTCCACTGTCAACTTGTTGAGAATAGCTTTACCTCATATTGATAGTGGTACCACCTTGGAGTAGGGAAAATGGCGGAATATTTAGTAGTGTGATAAAAAATAAATTATCTGCAAAATGTGATTAGTCTTAATAGGGAAAGTGAAAAAGAAAGATTATGTGTCCATAGAGAAAGCACTTTTGTCAGTTTTTCACTTTGAGAGTTGTTTTTTTAAACTTATAATGGTACCTAGTAGAATTTATGAATTTTCCTTGAGCCTAAAAGAAAATCACTAAATTTATTTATTTTATGTAACCCGGAGGATTCTACATAAAGCATAATTTCTATTATATTAAAGATGTAGTACAAAATCAGGCTAAACACTGGTTGTGAAATGTAGAAATGGTTTTAGCATAATATCTAGTATGCCATTTTTTTTTCATCGAGCTAGCGAATAAGGTATACTATATTTAAAATTAGTGTGCTCACGAATTTTAGCACTCTACAACTTGTATGATTGAAACAAGCCAATTTAATTAAAATTATACTTAGCCTACATAAAAAATCAATTTTTATTTTATTTGAGATCCACATCCAGAAATAGTCTTTGTTCATTCTTATGTTTTTGTATGCAAGGCATTCCGCTAACAACATAGACCTAATTCTCCTTATTATTAAAAGTTATAAGCCATGTTTTCTTACATTGTTTCAAGATATAAAATTAAGATAACCTAATATGTTGAAGAATATTTTATAAAAATTACTATTTCTAAATAGAATGTTTTAATATTCGTTCATACATCAAAAGTTAAATTTTGCTCCATTTGAATAGATTGTGAGAGATTAGATTGTGCCATCAATGGGCCAAACGCGATGTGGCAATAATTTGTACTGGATGTATTAAAAAATCCAGCTAAGCTAGGTTAGATTTTGATGCATTTGAAAAGATTTATAAATGTGAAGTTTGAAAGTACCAAGCATATGGCAGAAGATTATATTTGTTTGTAATTGTCCACCCCAACTAAGTTATATACTTTAAGAAATAGAAAGCATAAGTTAGGCTTTAATTTGTGCAGATTGCCATTGTTATTTAAACTTTTTTTTATAAAAAGCCTCAATGCAGCCTAAAACAAATCTATTTATTACTGATAGTTTTTTTTAATCTTTCATAATATAATGTAACAAGCTATTTTTAATATGGATGACACAAACATGGAATGTTTTTTATTTTATTTTATAATTACACATTTTAGCAAAAATATTTTTCGAGCTATCAAGAATAAAATAAAATATTGACAATGGTAAAGTAATCTCCAGTTGTATTACTAAAAAAAGTACATATTAATTAAATCAAAGAAACATGATAGGACACAACATGATGACCCAACCCACATAAATTAATAAAATACGCTAACTTATAAAAGGTGTAGCTAACGTTATACAAATAATTTTTTCAAGCATATAAAGCAAAATACTTAAAAACGTATGATCTGTTATATTAAAATACATATTTAATTTTACCATTTTGAAACTACTATATGTCATTCAATCACTAAACAATTTTTAGAACAAATCCAGTATAGAGAGCAGCACATGTTTTGTTTAAAGTTTACCTTAATCATAAAATATGCCTAAAACCACAACAAATAACTTTGTAAATAAACGCCGATCTATTTTATAGCGCTAGTATTGAGGTATAAATTATAATAACGGTTATTAAAATTTAAAATCCAACACTAAATATTTATTTTTTAGTAGGACCAAGGTTACTTTCATAAAGATTTTTAAAAATAGAAATCTAACAATAATTTAATTTTTAGTTTGTGTAAAGTTATTTTCAATTGGTTTTGTAAGTTTTGACACGTGTTAAACCTTGTCTACAAACTCTGCATCCATAAGGTGCATTACTGTATTATTCTATTCTAGACCTAATTTAATCTGTATTTAATATAACTAAATTAGTCAGTTCAAATGCTTAGTTATAAGAAAGTGTGGGATTTCCTATTAATAATAAGTACCTCAAATCCTAATCAAAGTTGTAGGAAATAGATGTTCTAAATTTCAATTCGTTAACTTAATTATTAGGCCTTTGTGTTCGAGAGATCTGTTTAATAAACCTTAAAATTGAATTAAAATGTAATTTAGTTCCGGAGGACCAATTTTAGTCACACTAAAACAGAGGTGGGATTAGACCGTTAGTATATAAAAAAATATTTTGTGGAGCCTACCTTTAAGTGATGTCTTTGGCTGGATATCCGGGAAAATCTCAGTGCGATGGTCTTATCTCCGAGTATTATCTTCTTAGTAATTAATTCACGAGAGGAGCTACCCTAAACACTCTCATTTTATGAGTACATATAAGATTGATTTATTTATTCAGAAGTTGTTTACAAAAAGAGCCAAGATCGGCTCGTATGCATATAAACATCCTAATGTAGGCGTGGTTCATTCACTAACTTGTTACATACATTTAGGAAAGTGAGGTCTATTACAGGGTATAAATTATTTGTTCTCACCCGGCCACATTATTTTAGATGCATTCAGTCCAATGATAGTAAAGCTGCAATTAAACATAATAGTATACAACAACAAAAATACAGTATACATACACATACACACGGTATACATACACATTAAGCTTCAATTATAGTATCAGTTTCTACAAAATTACAGATAACGTTTCACCCACATATCACCTGGTAAAAATTATTTTCCAGAATGTATCTTTTAACTTACTTTTTAAAAAGATTAATTTTTTCATCTTTATTTCTTGTGGTATTATATTGAAAAATTTTAGTCCCTTAATCTTTATTGAGAAGAGTCCAAAGGTAGTGGTGTTTACTCTGTTCTGGAAATAGTTATTCCGACTTCTTGTAAAGTAATTCCTCTTTTTGTGCTCCCCAACTTTTAGGTTACTAATAGTTAGGCTGTTTTCAAGTTTATATACCATTACAACCGTATCCAAAAAAATAGTTTCAGTTAATTTCAAAATACCCAACATTTTAAGCTTAATGTCGCCGTCCTCACCACTGGACAGGCGAAATATATTTTTTAGTGCTGTGTTTTGTAGACTTATTAGTGGTATTAAAGGACTTTTTAAAGTATTGCCCTAGATTACATTTAAGTAGGACAAATGCAGTTAACCAGAGCAAAGTTGATGGGCTTTAACACGTTTGGAGTGAATTTGTAGGAGAGTTTTTTTTAGCATCCCAACTGGTTCCCTAATTTTTTATGTGGCATGGTTTATATGTGAGCTCCAAGATAGTAAGCTGTCAATAATCAGACTGAGATATTTTGCTTTCCTTATTTGTTTCAAAACGTTATTCCCAAAGCTTATCTGGTGAACACCTATATTCTTTCTATCTTTGTTTCTCGGTCTAGAAAAATAATGTAGTTAGACTTTTCAGATTTAACGACAGTTTATTGACTCTTAACCAATGGAATAATAATTTCAGGTCTGTTTGAATATCCGCTGCTATAGTTTATAAAAAATTGTTCAATGTAAAATAAACTTGTTTCATCTGTATATAGCTGTAAGTGGCCTTGAAAATTTACCTGGAAAATGTCGTTAACATAAATAAGAAAAAGTAGAGGTTCCATTACCGAACCTTGAGTGATCCCACACGTGACACCACGTACAGTGCTTCCGTGATTGTTTATGTAAGTATATTGATTTCTGTTAGTAATATAGCTCTTAAACCACTCAAGAGCTACTCCTCTTATTCCTATTTTAGACAGCTTGTATAGTAGAAATTCATGGTTGACAGTGTCAAATACCTTTTTTAAATCAATAAATAAAACTCCAGATAGCTTAGTATTGTCATCCAATGTATTTTGTCAATCAATTCAAAAGCCGCCACTAGTGTATCAGATTTCCTCCTAAATCCATATTGGGGATGCTTGAAAATTTTATTTTGTCTAAAAACTTAAGTAATCTAACTTTCATTATTTGTTCTAATATTTTTGATATGGAGGATATAAGTGAGATAGACCTCTAGTTTGATGGATCACATTTCAAAGTCCCACCCTTTTATACAGGAATAATTTTTGATATTTTCAGCTGTTCCGGAAATTGACCTTCTGTTGTAGATTTATTAAAGAGAAATATATATATATATATATATATATAATATATATATATATATATATATATATATATATATATATATATATATATATATTATATATATTATATATATATATATACACTGTAAAAAAAATTTGAGCAGTGTTTTAGTAGTTTATTAGAACATTTATCAAGAGGCAAACTTTTTGAGTTACTAAGATCTCTTATCATATTTTCTACTTCCGTTACATCTGTTAAAAAAATTGCAAATGATCCATCTATAGTGGTAGTGTAATATGTCCACTTATCATCAGGATATACAGGAATATCCATTGCAAGATTGTGTCCTACATTTATATAAAAAAGATTTAAAATATCTGCCACTTCAGGAGTTGTATTATATTCCTTGTTCATAAATTTCAATTTTGATATTTTATTATTAACTTTACAGTTTCTAATAAGAGATTTATTTATCTCCTGCCACAATTGTTTAGGATTATTACAACTGCTTATAAACTTTCTTGTAAAATAATTTTTCATCAACCTTCTCTTGAGTGCTTTTACATTATTCCTAGCTAAAATATAATCACTCTTATAGTTTGTATTTTCTGGGTAAATTTAACTAGTTTATATGTTTTGTCACGTAATATAAGCATTTCCAACAGCTTACTGTTCGCCCAATCACACCTAGGCGAATAACGAACACTATTTGTAATTATTTGATCTCCCCTTTTTCAGTAAACAACAAAGCATTTTGCACTATCGTCATGAGTTCCTAAAAAAAAATTGTATTTATGCTGGTGTTAATTTGTCCCAGGGATTCATTAAGCTTAAGTTCTAAGATATTGTAATATTATAAAATATAACACACAGATTGAACATTATTAACATATTTTATACAACATTGTCGCGCACTATGTCATTGACATGGAGGATTTGATAAGTTATTCTTAGGAAGGAGAACGAGAGTGTATCAATGAGGTGTGACTGAGAATTGTGTTCAACGCACCCACACTGTTTGTAGAGTCCCACACGCCAGGTGTAACAGGGTGGCTTTTTGGACGGTGGACGAGGGTAGGGGGTGGCAGATTCCAAGAAATCTTCAGGTACGCAGAGTAGAAAGAGGGAGAATAGTGGGGGGGGGGGGGGGGGGATAACCAGTAAACGGTACATAACAACGAGCAGTGTTTTAAAGTAAACATAGTGAATAATGGAATATTCAACACTTTGACTTTTAAATCTAGTAGTGTTTCTTCTTGGAAAGTCTTTGTTGGAATTAGGGGATCATGTAAGGTTATTAGTTTTACCTTTCACTTCTAAGCATCGTGCTTTTTTTGTACCCGGAAGCTGTGAGATACACCCCATGTGGAAAAATGCCAGATCTGGCCCAAAACTCGAATTGGCCTGATCTGGGAATGCCAGTTTGCCCCAGATCTGCCCCAGTTCTGGGCATATCTGGCTCAGTTCTGGCCAGATTTGAATTTTCCACATGGGACGCGTGGCTTGCACGAGTGGCCTCACAGTGGAAAGGGGAGGTTTGGCAGGAACAGCTAACCAATCAGAATATTAGTTCTTAGTGTTTGTTTTTGATATATTGATAAGGGAAGCGTTAGACGTGCTACACTTCCCAGTTAGCACGTGAGCTAGCTATACGTGCTAGGAGGGACTTCACTAATTGCATTTACTTTAGTTTAGGGTGTTGGAGATGGATGAAAGGAAAGCGAGATCACCATGGTGTATGGGTGCCCCATGTGGCTGACTTAGCATAGCTTATATATCGCAACTATGTCTTAAAATTTAAGTTTAAATTAATCTTTTATTCAATACAGAATATGAAATGCTTAAAGTTTAATATGATTGCAATAAATGGAAAGTGAAACATTATACTTGTAATGTCTGCTGGCTAACAATACAGCATTTAATTTAACCTCTACATAGTATAATAAAAATCTCCCCCCCCCCCTCCCTCACCATTATTAAATAAAACCGAGATGAATCTGAGAGGCTCTACCGAACCGACTGAATGCCGTGGATCAAACCAAGAGAAAAAGATAGAGAAGAAGATTTGGACTAGTTAAACAAGTCTTACTACTTGTTTGGGTTATACACCTATGTACTAATATTAATAACACAAATGTGTTAAGAATACGTAAGGTTGAATCTTAGAGGAAGTGTACCATCATTTGTGTGCAGTGGTGCAGGAACGTTTTTATTTGAGGGAGGGGGGATTAAAAATAATCATGTGGTTTTATAGGAGAGGGCATTTTTGAGATTAAAAAAACCCAGGAAAATGTAATACAGCTCAAGGCCTTAGCCAGGGGTTTTTTGGGGGTTCAAACCCCCGCGAAATTTTATGAACAAAATATATATGGCTTTATTTATGGTTCATACAATATCAAAATTAAGATAAAATACAAATTAGGGGTAATGTTACTATAAAAAAAAGCACTTCAGAGAGCTTCTTGAGGTGTTGAATATTTAGAAATTTTCATAGCCCTCGGCATTTTGGGGGTTATTTTACCATAAAAAACACTTCACAGAGCTTCAAAAAGTGTTTAATATCTAGAAATTTTCCAAGCCTTCAGCAGTTAGGGGGTTATTTTACCATGAAAAAAATCCACTTCAGAATGGTTAAAGAACTGTAGATAATTTAGAATTTTTTCTAGCTTCCAGCAATTGGGGAAGTCTTCTCGTATTATGCACTCTGTAGCTGCAGAATCAACTAGGAACTCCAGTTTAATGAAGCGAATAGCTTCAGAGGCGTAGATCGCAACTGGATTATTTATCACAGAGATTTCGAGCGCCTGATGGGTTTAGGTAGGTGAAAACAATCTATATCAGCGATCGCGAGTTTCCCGAAAATGTTGCCACACATTCCCACCGTACGTGTCCTCTTTCTCCACATTGGAAGCAACGTGGTCCCGACTGATCCCGTGTAACTCCATCCTGAGTGTCACGTTTCTTTACTCGGCACTCGTCCTCTCGATGGCCACGGTATTTACAGTAACTGCACTTGAATAATTGACTTGCAGGATCAATCTGTTCTTCGTGACTCACCCGGGACGTAGCATGAGGTCTCTTCTCTTCTAAAACCAACCGAAGTGCTCCCACCAGTGCCTCTCGAATAGACTGCTGCAATAAAACAGGTGTTATATTTGTCTCTGCTACAGGAGTAGTGGCGGCAACTACGCGTTCAACCGGCACCGCACGCTCAAGTTCTAACACTCCCTCCATCATTTACCCGTGACTTACAAGATCTATAACAGTTTTGGTGGGATCCCGGCGCAATGCTACGTGAATGTCACTGTCTTCTATACACTAAATAAGCCGGTCACGGACAAGTTCATCCCGAGATTCTTGATTAAACTGCGTGTACGCTTCCATTGCTAAGCGCTGCAGGTCAATTGCGAGTGTTGTTAAACGCTCGTTTGTCTTGCGGTAACGTGAAACAAACGCCGCTTTCTTTAAATATGGCAATAATAGTTTTTTGAAAACAATCTTCAACTCGGAGCACACTTTATCAAAATCTTTTCTGTCTTTATTTGTGAGAGAACGGTAGACCCTTTGCGCTAACCCAGTAAGGGATGGTCCCAAAAACAAAGGACGTGATTCCTCCTTCCACCCATTAGCTGCGGCCAAGAGCTCTAAAGTAAAGAGCCATTCTTCAAACGACTCATCCGTATCCCCACTAAATTTGGACGGAAACAAAGTTGACCCAGCCATAGCACTAAATAATAAATATCGTCACAATTATCTATAATAGTCGCACTAGCTATCAGGTAGCACACATGCACAAAATACAGAGAATATAATAATAGTAAAAATATGTAATAGTTTAGGAAGCACATCCACTACTAAACACTCAAATTAACAACAGTACTAGATTACAAGTTAATAATAGACTATCGTTCTAAGCGTATCACTTTTATACGAAACTATTACACACACCGCATGCCACCAGTGTAATATTTCTTTATTCCACGTTCACGTACAGTACCAGCCTAGTCGCCGCTCCAAGGCCAGAGCTCACACTTGACACTATCCGGCTGCCGGGATCTGTCGCCAACCCTTCTCCCTTGATGAACACTAGGGGAGGGAGAATTGTCCTGTTATAAATTTTTAGGGCAACGTTCCCCCCTACCTGCGCGACCGTTAACTACTGGCACCAAATGAATCGAGCACTCAAATATTCTTGAAAATAGATCATAAGTCATGCAAACTCTTTACTTTGCATGCAAGTAGAGGTTTACAGTGTCATGTTGACACACCAGTAAGGACAGGCGCCAGTAAAACATGACAATGTAAATCCCACTTGAATTCAAGGGATTTTTTTGATAAAAATACTTGGCTAATTTAAAACAATAGATCGATATAAATGTATTGATCTGACAAAGTACAGTATTTTATCAGTGATCTCAATAATATAACTGGATGGACATCTGCGACTGAAATTTTCAATCTGTCATCTGCATACCACTGTATAAGAGAGAAGGAAATATCAGGCATCTCTTTATCTCTTACACCCATACAGTGCAAAGTGGCATTTTGACATCGTTCATTCATTTGATTGAATGTATTAGATACATCAATGTTATAAGTTAAATGAAATAAATTGTTAGTAAATGCTTTGAAGAGCATAAAAAAGTTCGAAAATGGTGAGTTTTCCCTTTAAATAAGTTGATGTAGACTAATATATACGATGACATTTGAAGGAAACACTTTTGGAAGGCTTTATCTTGTACCAAAATCTTACCCTATAGTAGTGTTTAGGTAGGATAAAAGACCTTCCAGAAGGGAATTTCTTCTTAAATTCTAAATGGCCGTATATCTTACCAAAATACTAATATATGATAGTATTCTTGTACGAAATAAAGCATTGCAGATATTGATTCTTACTGAAATCAGGGTTTAGTGGATACCGTACTTCCTACAAGCCTATAAATTAAAATATCGTTTGATCGTAAGACTTCTACACAAAGTACGTCATTCATACACAATATAGTATAATTTTTTGCTAGCTTGTTTCATTACAATGATCGAATCTTCAACATAATATGGTTTCTGAAAGCAATATACAAGATTAAAGCCAACTTTTAAAAAAGGTAATTTAAGCATACTTTCTACATGCCTATAACCTAAGTGTTCGTTTGAACGTATGGCAACTACAGAAAGTTTGTCATTCAAAAAATGCGATAAAGTTTTAAGATACAAACCTAATTAATTATATTTATTAAACTTCCAATATAATATGCTTTCTGAAATCAATATACCAGCTAATTGCCAACTTTAAATATTTGTAGTCTTGGCAGACTGTAGTCAACATGGATGATAACTACATATTTAAATATATGAAAGTAAATGATTCTTTAAGCAAGTGTGGTATAATACTTCACTATTTTCAAATAATAAAACTTGTATTCATCAGATATATGTTTACGCTTAAGAACATTGAAATAAACCGTTAAATCTCACCGCCCGCCCTCCCCCCAATATAACAGACGATAAACTTGAGTGTCTTGATTTAGACCTTGCCAATGCGTATGTTCATGCCAATTCAACACAGTGATCTATATTTTAAACTGGATGGATATAAACATACGCATTGCCAAGGTCCAAATCGTGACGCTCAAGTTTATCGTCTGCCACATTTGGTGATAGGAGCTGGGGGTTAGGGTAATATTTAACGTTTTCTTTCAATTTTCTTATGCGAAAACATGTCTCTGATCAAGTCCTTACCCAGTGGAGTATTTGGGGGTTCAAACCTCCCGCGAAATTTTATGAACAAAATATATATGGTTTTATTTATGGTTAATACAATATCAAAATTAGGATACAAATACAAATTATGGGGATGTGTTACTATACAAAGCACTTCAGAGAGCTTCTAGAGGTGTTATCTATTCAGAAATTTTCCTAGTCTTCAGCATTTTGAGGGTTATTTTACCGTAAAAAAACACTTCACAAAGTTTCAAAAAGCGTTTAATATTTAGAAATTTTCCAAGCCTTCGGCAGCTAGGGGGTTGTTTTGCCATAAATAAATCCACTTCAGAATGGTTCTAGAACTTTTTATCATTTAGAATTTTTTCTAGCTTCCAGCAATTGGGGGATGTTCCCCTCAAACCCCCCTAAAATTATTGTTTCTCTACGGCCTTGTCTCTGATGAATAAAAGTGTTATTGTTTGAAAATAGTGAAGTATTATACCAAACTTAACTGAAGAATCATTTACATTCAAGGACATATAGTTCAGTTTTGAAGGTAATACTGTACAAATACGAATACAATTTTAAATATATTTAAATATGTAGCTATCATCCATGCTGTTTACAATCCGCCAAGACAACACTTATATTTAAAGTTGGCTATTAGATTGTATGTTGGTTTCAGAAACCATATTATATTGAAAGTTCGATAAATATAATGAAAATGTATCTTAAAACTTGATTACATTTGTTTGAATGAAAATGTTTTTGTAGTTGCCATACGGTCAAACGATCACTTAGGTTATAGGCTTTTAGAAAGTATGATTAAATTACAGTTTAAAAAAAGTTGGCTTTAATCTGGTTAGTGCTTTCAGAAATCATATTATGTTGAAGATTTTATAGCTATAATGAAACAAGCTAGTTAAAAACTATATTACAGTTGTTTGAACGACGTACTTAGTGTATAAGTCTTATGTTCAAACTAGGGATGGGAAAAACTGCTCCTTTAGTGGAGCAGGAGCAATCTGTTACTGCTACACCACGCGACCTGTTCCTTTTACCTGTTCCTTTTTGTCACAGGACAGTATTTGTTCCTACTACAAGCCTAGTTTTTTTAGCACCATGTCTACTGCCCGTTCGGGTTTTACACACTTGTGCCAATTACGCCAATGTGTTAGAGATGAAAATGGTTGATTCTAGAGGAAGTGCACCCACATTTGTTTGGAATGAAAGTTGAAAACGTTTAAGAAAAATCCCCCTCAGTGCACCCAACCAGAATCGAACCTCAATCTCCCTGTCATTGGCAGTCCATTCTAATGCGAGAGTGATGCTGGAGACCAGAGGCTGGCAACATTTTTGATACTGTGGGCTTTATGGGTTTTAATTAAAAGTTTGGCTAATTTGAAAAAAAAAGTTCAATTTTACATTTTCCAAATTAGTAATTAGCTATTAAATATATTTTTTGAACAAATTGTTTGTTTGCTAAATATTTTGTGGGTTAGATAAAATCAGTCAGTCAGTAGATTGCTGACCCTTGCCGTAAATAATTTGATCACCAAGTCTTTCAATCAATGTCTTTCATCAACGTAACAATTTATTGTGAGAATATATTACATACTGTGTTTGTATTGCGGAAATAATGTTTTGTACTACGAAAGCTTTCTCCTTCAAAACTTATTTGTGACTCCCCGAACCAACTCTAAGCTGGGCCTATATAATAGATAAGTAAGGTTGTGCTGGAATTGATCTCAGTGCTCTGACAAGCACACAAAACATCCACTTCCTTTCTATTGTACGACTGCTCCAAAAATCTCCGGAGCACACAGGAACAAGGTTGCCTCGGACCTGTTACAGCGCTGTCTGTGCCAGAGATGAGGAGTAAGGTTATTTTGGACCTGTTACCGCTGCCTGTGACAGAGAACCGAGGAACCAGTTTATTCCGAATCTGTTACAGCGTGTATTTGAATCACGGTCCAGTGACAAAAAGGAACAGCTCCTTTTATCTCTCAGGAACAGGTTGTGAATGTGACGTTAGAGGAGCAGTGATAAATGAGCAGGTTGTGATTTCTCAACCTATCCCTAGTTCAAACAATAATTTTGTTTATAGGCTTGTGGGAAGTACGGTATATACTAAAACTATCCTGTTTAAGAATCCCAATTTGTAAGGCTTTATTTCGTACCAGAATACAATAATATACTATAGTATTTTGGTAGGATAAACGGCCATTTAGAATGGAAGCAGAAATTTACCTTCTGCCTTTTGGAAGTTCTTTTATCCTACCTAAACACTAATATAGGGTTGGATTCTGGTACGAGATAAAGCCTTATAAATGAAATCCCTTCAAAAATCAACGTATAGATTATCCTACATCAACTTATTTAAATGAAAAACTCACCAGTTTCGAACTTTCTTATGCTCGTCAAAGATTTTACTAACAATTTATTTCATTTAACTATTCACATATTGATGTATCTCATATATTCTATCAAATTACTGAACGATGTCAAAATGCCACTTTGCTTTGTATGGGTGTAGGAGAGAGAGATTTACCCTAAAGTTTTTTTCTCTCTTACACAACGGTATGCAGACGACACCTTGTAAATTTCAGCCACAGATGTGTCCATCCAGTTATATTATACAGATTAATGATCTAGTATAATATAGAGATCTCTGAATTGTATCCATGATGGTTTGAAAGAGATCTGTGGCATTGTTTAATTGGCTCTCTCTATAACACTTGAGTGAAGTGTAATTGAGAAAAAGATTCGAGAATTGTATGATTGTCCTGTCATTTCATCCTCGAATTACAGCGCTTCAACATCACTGCCTGCTGGTATAAATTGGTATTAAATTAATATAATTAATAGTATGTAAATTAAAGCTATTTGAAATACACTCATTGTTGAGGCATGAAAAACCTTAAGTAATTTTTGTTATTGTTTATTGTTATTAAATTGAATACATATTAAGAACTACAATCAATCTCCTTGAGCAAAGCTCAGAATGGAGATCTTGTAATAATAACATAGGATTATATTGCAGACATTAGCACAATATGGCGTACATCAATTACAATTAATTTAAATACAAATTATTTGTAAAGGACAATATTCATGATTTTTTAAAATATAAAAATAGATTTTATTAATAATTTTGCATTTTTTGTTTATTATGAATCAATGAAGATGGCATACAAGAAAACAATTCATCATAATTGTAGTAATAATTATTAATAGAAAATTTATTGTAAAATATAAGCTTAAAGTAGTAAGACTTCTAAAACATAATATAAAATACATGTGTTTATTCAATTATGTTAAATAAAATAGGTTATAATATTGATAAACAATATAAAATTATGGTTTAGAAATAGGTTCCATAGGAATTAGCTGGCTATTGATAAAAGTTTTATGTTGTTATAAAAAATTTAAAAAATTATTATTCAGGTTTTAGTTAATTACTTTACAAACCATAAATATATTAAGACTAAAGTGTAAGATGAAATATGGTATAGTAAATGAAACTAATATGTGTATAGATGTCCAAATGTTTGGACTTTTGTGAAAAGAGCAATTATTTTTATTGTGTATGAAAACCAATGTTACTAGATTGAAATCGAGCTGTTCTTAAAGTATTATTATATCCAATTTCACAGCGGTGATCACATACATCAAGTATAATGAACACAATATCTAAATTTCATTTTGAGAAGATCGAGAAACTTGCATTCTCGGGTGCATTATGTCATTCACGTGTATTGTATGATGATTTTTTTAATACTTGTTTTGATTTTTTAAGTTCATTTTTATTAATAGTAATTGAAATTATTTATTCTTTTATTACATACATATGATCAATTATTGTATTTGCTTGTTATTTTGCATAGGCTAAAATAAGGTACTTAGAGATTTTGTTTTCTTTTGAAGGGTTGATAGATATCAGCATTACCCATGCATACTAGATGAGATATTGCAAATATGGTTTATGCATGTAGGGAATAATTAAGTTATGAGATTTTCACCTTTGCTAAGATTCGATTAGATGGATTTTAAGTTTTTTTTAAATAAGTATAACAGGCTAATATTTTTTAACAACCTGGGTAAGGGGTTATATGTGAGAATATCGTCATCCGAGAATGCAAGTGTGCTATGTCCAATTATTCACTTTAGTGTAAAAGAGCATTGAAATTTGACCTTGTGTATAAAACCAATGTTACTAGGTGACAACTCGAGCTTGTATCTTCTTAAGTAATTATATAGTAGTCTCAATTTCACCGCAGGTGAATCATATACATTCTAAATAAATGTAAACACCAAATATCTCAAATTTAACATTTTTGGAGATAGAACACTTGCATTCTCGGGTGGTGATATGTCATTCACATGTCTAGTATGATGATTGTGTTTTAATACTCTATTTGGCTTGTTCTTAAGTTCATTGTTGATGTGAAGTAGTGAATTGAAATTATTTATTCCTTTTATTATTATTATTATTACTAGCACCGCGTCTTACTACCCGTTCGGGTTATACGCACTTACACTAATGTGTAATGGTAGGGTGATTGTGAGATGAAATGAAGGACCTACAGTTTAACGTGGAATCCGAACCACGGTGGAGACCTGGCTATTCCTTTTATTGATAACATATTGGGATCATTGTAGATGTATTTGCTTGTATACGTGCTAGGCAAACCATATAGGTACTTAAGAGATTTGTTTTGGGCTGTTTGAAGGGGTTGAAGGATGGCGAGTGCAGCTGATTCCCAGATGTGGCTGAGATATTGCAAATGGCTATGAATGAGGGAATAATAAATTGTATTTTTCATTGTAGAGACATTCCGAGAATCTTTTGTATATTTTTATTGGTGGTAATATTTTTTTAGAACATGGTCACATGTCTATGCCATCTCACATATTGATCTACATGTAGTCATAGATATTTGATATGATTTGTTTTTAAAGAAGTATTCCAATAATATTTGTGTTAAAACACATTTGTGGTGACAGAATAGTATGTAGCTGGCTTTTTCTGTATTAACTGTCAATTTTTAATTCTAAAATATTATTATAGAATCATCAAGTCCTCTTGCATATGTATTATGTGTTTTTATATTTCCACAAGATTTGTACTGTATTACAGTGTCTCTTCTTAGAGGTTAGGTGAATCATTAGTGGAAGTTTGCCTAGATCATTGTCGTAAATTAGGAAAGAATAGGACCAAGAATATTTCCTTGTGGTTCGTCTGTATTTACATGCATTGCCTCGCTATTCAAGCCATTTACCTTTACATACTGCAACCTGTTTGTCAAATACTTTTTCAGAACAAAAGAGCAATACCTCTAACCCTTATTATTACTGTCTGATCAACAGTGTCAAGTGCTTTACAGAGGTCAATAAACATAGAAGTGGCATATGTTCCTTTATCAATAGATTGTTGTAATTCACTTACAAGAAACAGTGCATCCTTAGCCATGTTTGAAGCAATCCTAAAGCCACATTGATGTTCATAAAATATAATTTAGTTTCATAATAGTTCATTAACCTCCTTTGTATTACTTGCTCATATAATTTACTAAATTACTAAGTACTGAAATAGGATGGTAATTATTAACGTTTTTCCTGTCTCCTTTTTAAAAATTGGGGTTGATTCTAGCTATTTTCAATGGATTTGGATATATGGCTGATTGAAATATATTAATATTGTGTGTCAGGACAGGGATCGGTTGGTGAAACACTTTTTAACTATGGCTGGTGTTATATCATCATGTCCTGGACTAGTCGTATTCTCTTTCATTAGTTGGGGCTAGGTAAATAGAGGTTAGGTTCAATTTTCATTGTCCAAGCTGCTCAACATTTTCACCTGGAACTGTTGGTATTTGACTGGTCAGCTTTGACCATATCATTGTGAAATGTTTACAAAATGTGTCAGCAATTTCTTTGGAGTGTGTCATCATTACATTATTTTGATTATCAATTCTATCTATTTTATTAACTATTTTGGTATTTCTGTACAACATATTATTAATAGGTACTTTAATTTAGTATTTAGTATTTGTAGCATGAGTAAAAATTAGCACAACAATAACAACCTAAACTGGTATAATTATTTTGAAAAACCTTTAAGTATAGGCCTTTCACTATTATTAATTATGGGACTTTAGGTTTACTAACAAACCAATATTATTTATCAATCAGTTTTATTAGTGGAATGTGTTTAAACTGTCTCAAAATAAAACGAAATGTAAACAAAAATAATTATTCATACATGTTCAAAAGTAGGATATTGATAGTGAAAACGCATTGGGGTATTAAAGTACTCAGCATGCCTGTTCATGTTAAGTATACCAGCGCACCTGCTCAAGGGTTAAGAGTAAAACCAAATTAATTTTGTGCATCTTTAATTCCTTTTTAACTACAAGATAATACATGATTCTGACATACATACGAACACATGTTTTCAAGTGGATGGTATAAATTAAGTTAGCTTTTACAAAACTGTATGTACAAAATACAAGATCATGACTTAGCCGGACGGTCAGTAAAATGATTTGGCCTGCGCGACTGGTCCAAAAACACAGAGGAAAACAATTAACTATAGCCTATATATATGGTATGGTAAAAGTGTCAATATATACTAACTTGAAATTATTAGTTTTATCTCTGGAGATTATATTTATCTTTAACAATTTGAATCTTGCATCCAATAGCGCAGCGATCAACCATTATAAACTATTGCCCTGGACACAGGACGAAGATGTGGATGTGTCCATATCAAATTGTTGATTCTCAATAGGCCTAAAATTCTGGCTTTTTATAAAGTTCTCCTAATAATTTTGGGTTATAGCTATACTATGTGAAAGAATGGAAATAGGTTTTCAAATAACCTTAATCAAAATCATTTTCCTTTATGTATAGACAAATTGAATAAATTACATTTTTTATTTTTGAGTCATGTGTTGAAAATTTTGCATATATTAATTTATAATTTTGCATGTAAAAGACTGATAAAAAAGTATTTTGTGTCAGAAAAGTGTGGTAGAGACAGGAATTTTCAAAACTTATGATACATATGTTATCAACTTTGATCTAGGATTACTTTTATAACAGGCCAATGTCTCTTTTGTTGGACTACGTTCAGGACTCAAGTAGTCTTACAATTGTGAGATAATTATATTACTTTGGTGATTGATTAATTTTGTACGTCTAGTGATTTATTTTGTTAGTTTTGTTGGTTATCAATTTTAAAAATTTTCTCTCTAAATCTTAACCCGATACCAGTATTATTTGTTTTCCTAAGTGGTATTTGGTTTGTATTTATAGCTGCCACTAGTTACCAACCATCATGTCTGACAGCAAAGCACTGAAAGAAATCTCTTCCAAGTTCACTGAAGACACATTAACTGATGTAGTAAGAGTTGTCGCTGGAAGAAATGATGTCCGTTTAGTCAGCTATAAAGTAACTAGTGCGACATCTCCTGGAGACAATTACATTACCTGTGTTTACCGCATAGCTGTGGAAGGCACCTCCCTCGATGGTGGACAGAATTACTCATTTTCAGTTATTGTGAAGGGTTTACCACCCAACCTTGGGCGGAGAAAGACATTTCATTCTACTTATAGTTTTGCAAATGAAGTTGCATTTTATGAAAAAGTAAGATTTTAAATAGGTAATTCATAAGGTAAGTTTATTTTGATTGAAAATAAGCTTGAAAAGAAATTTAACTTTCTATAACTTTTATTTCACCTTAATTATTTGAAATAGTACATAATCAAGCTTGAAAATGATACCATGCGAATAAACTTAATTTCTTACCACCAATCAAACTTTTATCAAATCAATAGACCTATAAAAATATACATTTAAAAAAAAATCAGTAAAAAAAGACAATTGGAATAAAATATTTGTATAAAGTAGAAACCCAAAACTTATATTAGTTATTTATTTTAGGTTATGCCAAAATTCATGGAATTCCAAAAGAGGTACAATGTGAAAAATCCCTTTAATGAGGTACCTAGGTAAGTCATAATAAATTTGTAGCTCTCATCGTAGGGCCTGATAGGTTCTTGTATAAACTTACTTAAAAAAAACTCTATGGTGTGAACTTGCAATCTAGCTATACTGACCAAGCAGCCGCCACTTTTAGCATTGTTAGTGCTAACATTTTCTGATAGAGGGTGTCATGTAGTCAGCATGAGCTCTCAGGCCTTGAAAATTACATACACCGAAAATATACAGGGACATTCATGGCCATAGGTTGTAAACTGGCTTAGTACGAGTAGAAGATAAATAGAAATACTGTAGTTAATTTGTAGAATTACCAATTATGAAGCTTTTTTTTAAACTATAAAATAATTTAAAATCAATTAGTTCTCAATGAACCTTTCATTTTAACACAATATTTTGTGTTATTATTTAAATGCAAATGGTTATTTAACTGTTTTTTTTTTATATATTGTATATCTGGCAAGAATTAACCCATTACTGGCATATTAAACTTCTACTGTTGTGGATAATCTGCATGAGTGGTGCACAATTTTTTTAAATCCATTATGACTGACTTTCAATAAAGAGGATTTTTTATTTTATTTCAAAAATGGAATTGATTTTGTCATCTGTTTATGAGTGCATGATATTTTAATTTCCTATCTGACACAGCCACCTTTTCATTTATATTTGTTGACTGTTATTGTTCACCCCAGATATTTTTAGTGAAATAGTAAATGTAATCAAAAGTCCTCAGCCAGCCTTGAAACTGTGCAAACTTTAAGGTGGCAAATCACTGTTGCTAGCCATAAAAGGGTCTTAAACCAAGTGGATTGTGTGTCAGGTGCTACAAGAGTTTGGCGGACGGGGAGAATGATTTCCTTGTTCTGGAGGACCTGTCACCGGATGGATACCAGCTGTCCAGTAGGACGAAAGGGTTGGACTTCCCTCACTGCGCAAAGGTTATGCATATGCTTGGCAGGTTCAATGCTCTGTCGTTTGCTTTAAAAGATCTAGAGCCAGATCTATACCAGGAGCTGGTAAAAAACAGTGTCAAGGTAGGGTCAAATTAACATTCATTAAGCACTTATAATTGATTAAATTTTATAAAACTAACCGTTTAAAATTATTTTAACAAAATAAATTATTCTAATCCAACAACAACAATTAGTTACATTTATCAAGTTAATAATATCCACATTTAAATAATTCCTTGTACACACAGGAAACATATTACTTAGCCAGTAATAAAGCTTGGTATAATAACATGTTGCATCGCTTCTGTCTAATTGCAATGGATGCAATCTCAAAAGAATATCCCAACACCATCTATGAAGAAAAATTGAAGAAATTCTCTGAAGACAATCTTTACGATCACCTGGTGGACTTAGTTCAAAGAAGTAAGGAACCATTTGGAGCTATCGGGCACGGCGATGCGTGGTCCTGTAACTTTCTTTTCAAATACCACGAAGAAAGTGGCGATGGTAGTCCCAAGCTTGAAAAGACAAAAATGATAGACTTTCAGCTGGCCCGGTTTGGTTCTCCCATCCTAGACCTGTCATTCTTCATATATTCTTGTACCAGTCAAGAACTCAGGGAGGCTCATTACGAAGAGTTAATCCAGGTGTTGTACACATTTTTTCTTTTATAGTTTCTTTCAGCTTTAATTGTTCTTAGATTCAAGAAAGGCTGAACGTAATAGATGTTATTCCTAGGTTGCTGATGTGCAACTGAGTGGCATGGCCCTTTAGCTAGTTTCTATGTTGAGCACAGATACTTTCTCGGCTTTCTTTTCATAATTAGAAGCTGTTTAGCTTTATTAGCCTTTGAAACAAACACTTTTCAAAAGTACACGATAGCTAACCACCATTTGGCTTGTACATTTATTTAACTTGTCCGGAAACCTCGGAAAGGAATTAACTGTACAATTAATATTAATGTGCTGTTTATACAGGATTCATTGCTTTATGTGGGAGGTAACTGTAGTGTGGATAGTATACCTCAAAACAACACAAAAAGTCCATATTAACATGTGTCCTATGTTTGATGATTCCCTAGATATGGCCTTCTGAGGTTCTGCTAGAATTGTTAATACCTCTAATACATCCCTGGCCCACCTCTTGGGACTTAGGAAATATGTTCAAATGGACTTTTTGTGTTGTATTGAGGTCTACTACCCACAGCCCAATTAATTTCCACCTAACGCAATACAACCTTTGTTAGTTTATGTGTGTGTGTGTGTTGTTTATTTTAATGACATATTTTACAACCTTGCAGATATACCACAATAGTTTATCAAATTTTCTCTCCGAGATGGGCTTATCTTCAGAGAAGCTGTTCCCTTTTAAAGATTTCAAGGAAGAGCTAGTCAAGTACAGCAGACATGGCCTTGGTTTTGCTCTTGAATCTGTGCCTCTTTCATTGTTGGAGTCAAATGAAGCGCCAAATATCGAACTCATGGAGGGTGAGGAAGAGATACCACTCGAAGACATATGGAATTTACATCCCATAAAAGACAAAGCTGGTCGTCTAAGGCTGTGTGATGTTGTAAAACATGCTGTCGACAATAATTATTTGTAAAAAGGATATCGTGGATGTTTGTCTTAGTTAATGCCTACACGGTTCTGCGTTGAGTCAAATAATATTTTTGTTTTGGCCAAAGCGAAACTTGTAGTGTTTTTTTCTATTGGTAATAACAGGACAATTGATAATTTTCATTCCAGTATGCAAATACTTTCTGCTTTGCTTAGTGCCTTTTAACATTGTAAAACTATTTCATTTTATCTAACCACTTGTTTTTAGTGATTTAATTTGATTTACGCAACATTATACACTTTAACCGTGGTTTGGGCTAAATTTAGAAGTATAGACCCCTATGTAAACCATATTTTGTGTGTGTGTTTGTGTGTGTGTATATAATTGTATTAATACATGTTTCTTAATTCCTGTAAGTTTATGTATTATTAGTGTTTTATTTTTATTTAAATGTTTTATGCTGCTTATGATCTTTAAATAAAATATTGCTATAAAATATTAAGTGTTATTTATTTATTTTTAATAATGTTATAAAGTTGCTTACTAGCTTGTTACTTAACAACTGGTGATGGAAGTTAAATATTGCTTTTCCTGCTTAGATAGAGACCACAACTTAGTAACATACCCTGAAATAAATTTACTTGGTGGATGAGGGTGAGCTTGTAATATATTAATGCAATTATATGGGATTATCGGAAAACTTTAGGTGTGTTTTTTTTAGCACTGTGTTTTACTACCTTTACAGGTTATACGCTTATGTATTAATATTACACTTTACACTAATAGGCTAGGGATTAGGAAGGGTTAATTTAGAGGAAACGCACTTGCATTTGCATGGAGAATGGACAATAATTTAGGAATAAACACACTTCATTGCGCTCGACCGGGATTGAATCCTGATCTCCCCATCTTAAGACAGTTTAGTCCAACATGTTAGACCACACAGCGGGTGAGTCTGTGATATTGAATATCCACTAAAAAGCCTTGTGTTGGTATGTAGTCTTTTACATGTTCTAAACTTTTATTGGGGGGAGGGGGGGGGGCAGGAATGGTGTTGTGAATCCCTCCCATCATCCCTTTTAGGGGTGGATCACTACCACAATAAAAACTTTGGTATCTCTTGCACTTTAATGCAATAGGGATATTTAACACACCCTTATTATAGAAGTTAATGCTTGTACAATCTTTTGTACTTGTGAAAATTAAAAAATGGCATTGATCTTCAGCTTGTGGATGTAGCTACATTAAGTATCATATCCATGAATTTAAAAATGGCATCTTGACATGGGAGTGAACCTTAGCCACTATCTCTACCACTGAGATATCCAGAATTCTACTCATGCTCGGGGTTTTTATTTATTTGAAAACTTACAGCAGCCTCTGATGTATGTGAGGAAATCATTGGCTACTATGAGCTACCGCCTTGGTGGTGTAATTAGCTAGTGCGCTAGTTTCGTGCTGAGCTGGACTGCTAGACGGGGAAATCGAGGTTTAAATCTCATTCGGGTGAACTGAGTTCGCCCCCCCCTCCCCTCCCAAAGTGGTTTTCCACTCTCCCTCTAAGCAAATGTTGTTTCACTTCATCTATATTCAACCTCCACAATTTCTAAGCGTATAACCTGAACGAATAGTAAGTTGTGGTGCTAAGTATTATTACTAAGCGCTATCATTGCTGAATGACCCTGAGCATGGGACAGATCCTGGATAGCTCAGTGATAAGAGTATTGGTGTGCTAAGCTAAGGGTTCAGGGTTCAAAATCCTGTTTCTGGGTGCCATTTTTTCAACTTACAAACATCCCTAATAGCTCCAACTTTGAAATTGACTGATGAATACCAATGACAGGACTGAAAAAGTCAATACAGCAATCACACTTAAGGACACCGTTTACTTAACTTTGAAATAGTTAATTGAAAAATTGATAGAATGGAACTGTTTATACCACCTTTGCTTTGTTTTTACAAAAATAAATGTATATTTTCATTATAACATTCTGTGAATACAAATTTAACTAGTATAATCAAACTAAAAAGTTCCTCTACATGTAAATTAAACTTGTTATTTTTAATGAAATTCCAATTTGAGGTCTGGGGAGTATGAAACTATTTTTGAAAAATTGCCCTCAGTAAACTTAGGAAATTTGATCCTTGCCCTTCTCAATCATTGCCTTTCAAGGATATTACAATGATGATGATGATGATTTAGACCGTGACTGAACCAAACATCCCAGTGGTGACATTATTGACAACACGAGGACATGGTAACACCAGAAGTGGATTCACACTACACGCCCAATAGGCACGAGCATAGGGCTGGTATTACACTAACACATTCATGCCAAACTTCTTTGATCAAAGATCTGTGTTCAAAGAAAATGTGATGTAACTTTGACGACTCCTCAAAGATATTTGATCACATAAATATTTTACAAATCTTTGATCACATATTTTCATTATAGAACATGCTTTAAGGTTTGATCAAAGAAAATGGCGACTGAAAGATTATCCTGCATGTGCGAAGCAGTCTTAGAATTTCTTAGGTGTGTATTTTTTCTTTTAATTAATGGAGTGACTTGCTACCAAAGATTTAAAAGTTTCACAATCCATACGTAAATATTTTTGATTAGATTCCGGATCTTCAGTTTGAAGTTCCTTTAGCAGGCAACTAACTGTTAATCCCTCTTGAATTTTATACTCCCAACCCAAGGTAGAATCCACAATGTTTAACAGGTTTTCTTTTCGTTCTAAGCAACAATGAGATTATCACAATATCGCTCACAGTCGCTGCACTTGGAGTTAAACCATTGGAGTCAATTTTTTTAATAACATATAATGTAGCGACTGTGAAAGTAATGTGATATAGTGTAATAACACATCTTTGATCAAAGACGGTGTTAAATATTTTATTATATATTTGATCAAAGAAAAATGTGATAGTTCTTAGGCCGGTATTACACTATCATATGAACAGTGTAATTAAGTGTTAAATGTGATCTGTGTGCTTCTCACTATAAAAGCAATATTGAGTTTGTTCCTTTTATATTTTTCTAGACATCGTTCTTGTATCTTCTTCCAAACTAATATAATTAAATTGACAAGAGGT